>OY759261.1:21789459-22166959 GCA_963662155.1 Lamellibrachia columna | reverse complement strand
TATATGTGCTAGGACTCGTGTAGTGGCATAGCTTCCAGTGGGAACTCTTCGTATACGTGCTAGGACTCGTGTAGTGGCATAGCTTCCGGTGGAACACTTTGTATATGTGCTAGGACTCGTGTGGTGGCATAGCTTCCGATGGAACACTTTGTATATGTGCTAGGACTCGTGTGGTGGCATAGCTTCCGGTGTAACACTTTGTATATGTGCTAGGACTCGTGTAGTGGCATAGCTTCCAGTGGAACACTTGGTATATGTGCTAGGACTCGTGTAGTGGCATAGCTTCCAGTGGAACAGCACAAGGACAATTTTTTCCCGAGAAACGAATGTTCTGGATAAATTAATCTTGCAATAAACGGGGTACAATCAGCAATACAACAATGCAGGAGCTACTCTCACGACGGTGCAATCAGCAATGCAACAATGCAGGAGATACTGTCACGACGGTGCAATCAGCAATACAACAATGCAGGAGATACTGTCACGACGGTGCAATCAGCAATACAACAATGCAGGAGCTACTCTCACGACGGTGCAATCAGCAATACAACAATGCAAGAGCTACTGTCACGACGGTGCAATCAGCAATGCAACACTACAAGAGCTACTCTCACGACGGTGCAATCAGCAATGCAACAATGCAAGAGCTACTGTCACGACGGTGCAATCAGCAATACAACAATGCAGGAGCTACTGTCACGACGGTGCAATCAGCAATACAACAATGCAGGAGCTACTCTCACGACGGTGCAATCAGCAATACAACAATGCAAGAGCTACTGTCACGACGGTGCAATCAGCAACGCAACAATGCAAGAGCTACTGTCACGACGGTGCAATCAGCAATACAACAATGCAGGAGCTACTCTCACGACGGTGCAATCAGCAATACAACAATGCAGGAGTTACTGTCACGACGGTGCAATCAGCAATGCAACAATGCAAGAGTTACTCTCACGACGGTGCAATCAGCAATGCAACAATGCAAGAGCTACTCTCACGACGGTGCAATCAGCAATACAACAATGCAGGAGATACTCTCACGACGGTGCAATCAGCAATACAACAATGCAGGAGCTACTGTCACGACGGTGCAATCAGCAATACAACAATGCAGGAGATACTGTCACGACGGTGCAATCAGCAATACAACAATGCAGGAGCTACTCTCACGACGGTGCAATCAGCAATACAACAATGCAGGAGCTACTCTCACGACGGTGCAATCAGCAATGCAACAATGCAAGAGCTACTCTCACGACGGTGCAATCAGCAATACAACAATGCAAGAGCTACTGTAACGACGGTGCAATCAGCAATACAACAAAGCAGGAGTTGCTGTCACGACGGTGCAATCAGCAATACAACAATTGCAACCAAGATAGTGCATCACTAAGAATAAAAATATCGTGCGATCAGTCAATGTTAATTGTTTTTATTTATTCTTTATTATTTAAAGATTTTCATATGCATACAGTACGTGTAAGCAATGACACCGTATGTAAGATTGTGCTTTAACTTTTATTGGTAACATAGCGTTACATTTACGATAGTTTTCTAAATATCGTACCCACAATTCCTGTTTTCAATAGAAAACAAACATTAGTTTTCACATTAATGTTTGAAAAAGTTATTAAAACATCGGTTAATTATTGCATTGTCGGTTGAATATACATTATCGATTATTGGTTTATCGGATGATTATTACATTACTGCTTATGATATTATCGGTTTCTATGACAATGTCGGTTATTATATTATCAGTTACAAATTGGGCTTAATATGTTATCGGTTGTTATATTATCGTTACATTATTTTACGTTATCGTTACAATATTGTTACATTGTCGGTTGTAACAAGCTCCCCCTTTATGTTAGACCTATACTATTGCCATCATTATTGCGTTGCAGGCTAAATGGCGGATGCAGTGTAGTTTAACATTATTTAAACACATGTAAACTATAATTATAATCTAAATTCGCGATTGACAATCCTTCACTTTGTTTTCGCGCAGTTTCACCGTTATGTCAGTGTTATGGCAGGCACCAGGGGCGCCACGGGTTATTCCGGGTAGTCTATGTCACGTCAGTGTTATGACAGGCCCCAGGGGCGCCACGGGTTATTCCGGGTAGCCTCTGTTACGGACAAGGCCACACCACATTTGGACTCGTCCGCCATTACCCACATTAAGAGTACCTGGGAAAGTGAAGATTGTGCGTGATGAGTGGATTTTTTCCGAGCATTTTCACATCGGACACATTAAAAAAGTTAATGTTTTCTGTACATTAAATATTTTATTTGATGGCAATAAACAGCTAGACGTGACGGCTTGTGTATGGCCTATCAATACACTGACTATTCTGCACAACTTACCACCATTTCAATATCAGTTACCGGGATCGTCCAAAATTGAGGGGCGCGTTTTTCTTAAAAACGAGGTACGTTGTTTTCAAGAGTTTCACACAGAATGTGTGTTAATAGAGGATAACATTTAATGTGCTGTGAAATAATACAAAATCGTAGGACAACTTTACCAGGAATCTAGCGAAACGTCATAATGGCGGCATATGGGAAAATCAAAGCGGTCTGTCCCCACAACACCCATGATTAAACTTAATTCTTACAAAGCTCTCGCGCCGACTGCTGATGAAATAGTTTTGGGCGTTGGACGCCGTCGCAGATTTGACCAATGATTGATATGACATCTCTCGGGACGCGCGGCAAGTCTTGTTGTTCAGGCGGACGGACGATGCTAATAGATGATGCGGAAAAGTAATTTGCAGTTCGTATCCATCTCCGTATTGACGACAGCTACATGGCTATGTGCAATATTGGAGACGACTACGGCGTATAACCGCAAACGTGTTTGTTTTGCAAACCAGCCTGCGTAAACAGCCACAACCACTCGATAACTTAGCGGTCAGGTGACGTTGCGTGAATAATGGTGTTTCTCATTTTCCGATGTAAATGTCCATTATCCTCGCGGGCATTTCTTATCAATTGAATTTCTATTCAGTGAGTTTATTCGATGGATGACGCTGCACAATGCGTCAACACAAATACGTCCAAGCTGTTACATCAGAAAGACTCGTGGCGACTATCAATGTTAAATGCAGCCATTTCGTGAGTACAGGTGCAATAATACTTGAAACTATCGATCATCGCTATAGTCCATACGATGTTGTAATACTATGGATAGTAAATTGAACTATCGATAGTTATCGTCGATAGTAACTGAACTATCGATAGTAACGATAGTTGGCAAAACAATTCAGCAGGGCTACTTGTGCCACTGTAGTAATAGAAATAGACATGTTTTTCAACCAACAGTCGTCGATTAGAGCAGCCCCATTCGCGGATCTAGCATTTGCTTGTTTTAGCATTTTTGGTGAATCATGGAATAATGAAGCAATTTAGGGTTTGTCCAGATTTGTTTTAAAAAAAAACGTAGAACAAATTCCAATACTTTGATACAGCTATATGTTTAAAATATGTAACGGTACCAAATTAAACGGATATTAAAAGGGAATATTGGAATTAGAATATATACGAGAAGGAAATATCTAACAAAAAATATCTTCGGATTATTTGATGCCAAACTTGAAATAGTGCTTAGCAATCCCTGTCTGTTTTCCAATCAAGTTAGAACAACCACATTTATTTTATCTTTCGTGTTCTGTGTTCTGGAGTCCGTGTTGTATTATAATTGACAACTATACTGCTAGAGACATGCTATTTATTAGCAGCCCTATTTGTGATTCAGCGACGTTCTACGGAATATGCGTTACAATACTTCTGCAGCACGTAAACCGACCATAGGCCGCCCTGAGTTGAACGTAAAACATCGACAATCATAAGTCGTTTACCAGGGCGCTGTGACGGACATTTCTACTGTCACTTTCTTTGAAGATAGTCATTGGGCCATATTGCATGATGCATGTTGTTGTCAGCACATGGTCGACAATGATGGGCATGAGCAACGACACTGCCGCCTTCACGACGACACGGCCGCCCTCATAAAGACACGGCCGCCGTCACAACAACACGGCCGCCTCGACAACGATACGGCCGCCTTCACAAAGACACGGCCATTTTCATAAAGACACGATTGCCTTCACAACGACATGACCGCCTTCACGACGACACGACAGCTTTCATAAAGACACGGCCGCCTTCACAAAGATACGGCCGCCTTCATAAAGACACGGCCGTCTTCACGACGACACGGCAGCCTTCATAAAGACACGGCCACCTTCACAACGAATCGGCCGCCTTCATAAAGACACGACCGCCTTTACAACGGCACGGTCGCCTTCATAAAGACTCGGCCGCCTTCACAAAGATACGGCCGCCTTCACGACGACACGGCCGCCTTCACGACGACACGGCCGCCTTCATAAAGACGCCTTTAAAACGGCACGGTCGCCTTCCTAAAGACATGGCCGCCTTCACAAAGATACGGCCGCCTTCATAAAGACACGGCCGCCTTCACGACGACACGGCAGCCTTCGTAAAGACACGGCCACCTTCACAACGAATCGGCCGCCTTCATAAAGACACGACCGCCTTCACGACGACACGGCAGCCTTCATAAAGACACGACCGCCTTTACAACGGCACGGTCGCCTTCATAAAGACTCGGCCGCCTTCACAAAGACACGGCCGCCTTCACAACGATGACGATTTAATGTAGCTTGCAAATTTTCTCTTCTTTTTTTTCGTAGGGTATAGAGCAGCAGAGTTTGTTAGTTGTATCTGTAAGTTGTTGGTCAACTCGGTTGCTTTGGTGGACGCTGAGTGGACCTCGGAGACTCCTCCGCTGACCTTCTGAAGACGAACATGTGGTAGTGGTCAACGGTTTGTTGTTCGTGCTTGTGTGCGTGCGTGCTTGCGTGAGTGCGTGCGAGAGTGCGTACTATTGCCCCTCAACGTCCCGTCAATACGGCTTGTCAACAGCTCTCGACATTATTGTTACATATACTTATACTTACCACGACAATGACCCCCGACACCGAGTAGCGGCAACTCGAGATCGTGTATATTTGTTTGCTCGCATTCACGTCACTTTCGCGAGGTCGTTCGTGTTCTGGCGCCGTCGCCACGTGTAAACATACAGACAACTATGCGCTTTTCGATATACACATTTACCAGAGGTTTATGTTTATCAACATTCTGGAGCAGCCGGCTGAATGAGCTCTTTAACACGGAACGAACAAGACATCAACTCACACCAGTAGAGAAGGACGGGCATTTTAACTCCCGCGATCCCCCGTACGCCTAAGCTTTAGCGGATGTTCTTGAAAGCAGATGGACACGGTTGTACTAATCTACGCAACACGGGTTCTACTTATCACTGTTACTGTTACGTTTGATTCGTGAGCATGCCCTGCGATACTAATTAATTAACAACATATGCACAGCTGGTTACATACATGGTGATTATACAGTTCTACTAATTAGTGTCGCAGTCTATTTGTGGCCACGCTAATCGAGACAGCGTGTCACCGCAACGCGAGACTTCACCATCGCAATCAGTTCTAGCGAGTCGGCCCCACGCAACTAATTCTAAGCCCAAGTGTCCTGCTGCGAAGTGTGTGCGCGCGTTGGGACGAGAAATGTAACAAATAAACACATGTCATAATCGCCAACGGCGCTACTAATCACAGCCTGGCGTGGGCGGAATCTGTATGAGTCGCGAACACCGCTTTCCCTACAAATTGCATTTCCTTGTCACCGCATGGTCAACTGCTCTTGCCGGACAGGGCAACTGACCACCGTCAACACCGGTGACAAGAAACATAGACCTCGTGGGCGGATCCAGGGGTGTCAACTATTGCGACTAGATGTTTGATCACGTTTCATTAGTAGTCGAGACACCGCGAGCACACAAACCTAGAGACAAGGCGGTTAAGAGGAGATAAATTTTATTTTATTTTAAATATTGAATGGGTATGATAATATTGATAGCAACATATTTTTCTCACACAAAAAATATAATAGAACTAGAGGACATGAGGTAACATTAGTAAAAGATCACTGTAGGTTGGATATCAAGAAGTACTCTTTCTTACAGAGGACAATTAATGAATGGAACAAATTATCTACAGACTGTGTAACTGCTAGCAGCGTGAATATGTTTAAAAACAAGGTTGACACATATTATCTCAGGAGGGCGGGTTACAAATAAATTTAAAATTGTTCAACTCTCGATAAGCCAATGGCTTCCTTGGCTACTTGCCATATGTGCCTTTGCCTTGGATAGCAATCTTGTTAAATCTTGTTAGACAATTTCCTCTGGTGTGAGATAATCGAAACCTGGCCAGACACAGCTGTTGATTGCAAGAGCGCGTGAGAAACAATCGCCTTAAGTTGCAGCACGTAATAAAAAAGATTATTATCTTCGAAAAGCAAAATATATCCCTGAGAAGCCTTAGCGATGACGTCACCCATCTCGACACTGATCTGAATCACGGCAATGTCAATGTTCTTCTCTACTTCTGAATTGATACCTGCGGCGTGGTTCTGGAGATGAGACGCACTTTACGACATAAAATGATATAGGTATTACAAAACGAACTGATTGCCATAATCGGGGAGCAGATAGGTTGGTGACTCAGCTGTTCAATAATACCCTTGGTGATTGTAGGTACTATCCATACTATATCATATTGCACACATCTGTGTTACACATTCCCCCAGTTTAAAATTGGCACCCTCGTTGTAAGGGCAGCCAAACAATAGAACTAATGAAAATCTCAGCATACATTCGCACTATTAAGTTTTCTTTAAACGCCAAGAAACTGTCTGTAAAGGCAGCTTCCTAATTTGCTTTAGGTACAGTGTTCGTGCTTCAGCTCGATCCCGAGAGCAGCGTGGAGAGTACCATTGCTCTACACACCCTGATTGCCACATGGTAAGTATTCACAAACGCTTGCATAGCCGACTAAACACTGCTGATGCCCTAGCTACGCGCTTCTCCAATTCCATATCCAATTTCGCCTCATCAGAGATGGTGCAGCCAAGATATGCGAAGTTACGAACATTTTCAAGTGGTTACCCATTTATGAAGCGCATGCAATCATGTGTCATTGAAATTCAAGAATGCGTGAGAATGAATAAACTCAAGCCAGATGCAAACAAAACATAGGCTATTGTGAAATGTCCGCTTCGTACCAAGAACACCATTTCCATGCCGCACATAGAACTTGGAAATACGAACGTGCCTACCTCCACTGTGGTCAGGAATATTGGTATCTTCTTGAACGATGTCCTGAGCATGAAGTGTCACGCGTCGTTGCACACGACCTGACGGACCTGTTGATTCGTCACCAACCAGCTCGCATGCTACGCTACGGTCCGCTGACCTTTTGGGTCTCCCACGCAGCTGGCTCTGTAGTCAAGGCGACAGAGCTTTCTAGCACGCAGCTCTGTACTCAAAGCGAGATAGCTTTGAGATTTTCATTTATTTGGTTATGTTACAGGGTTTTTAAATAATTTTTTAAAATGTGAAACAAATAGCCACTAAAAACGAAGTTTAATCGTGTTGAGACAATCCCCAAAGAAGAAATAAATGACATATATATATATATATATATATATATATATATATATATATATATATATATATATATATATATATATATATATATATATATATATATATATATATATATAATTATATATATATATATATATATATATATATATATATATATATATATATATATATATATATATATATATATATATATATATATATATATATTATATATATATAAGCATGACAGTGTAACTGATAGCTTTAAGGCAGATTTTGTTTAGCATAAACCAATTATATCTTCTAAACCACCGTGAATGAATTAAGCAAAAGTTGAATGACAGCCTAAATTGGCAGTATGTTTTTGACACAAACCCTTCACCAATCCTAACTTACTGCTGCATTACGTTGCGTGCACGTAAGGCGCGTTCATACACAAAATTGCAACGTCGTAAGTGTTGTAGTTTTTCTCAAACAATATTTTAAACATAATTTCCTGGTTATTGATGAAAACACCAGGTCACATACGCGTCGGCACTTCCGTTCGTGTCAAAGACACGATAAACTACGTTAGCGCTCACTGAACGCTGATATTTGCTGGTTTAAGTACATGATTTAGGGGATTTCCAAAAGGACTGCGTGTTTAAAGGATGGATTGGCGAAATATGACCTTACTGCCGGGTGATTTCTTTGTAGTGTCGACGTTTAGTTCAGTATATCCTAGCATGTTATAAAGAACAAAACGACGGGTCGGACGGGTAATGATAGGCATTTCCTTGAAGCGCTGTTTGTAGTTTGGGCGTGGGTGCGTGTGATTGCAAGACAGCAAGTGGGACGATCGAAGTACAGATGATTAAGCGTACATCCACACGTGGGGTGGGGTAAATTGACAAATCCACATTTCAACAGGTCGATCTGCCAGAGGGGTACCGTAGTACTACCACCACCCCTGGCTAGCGAGGATGATCGTTTCCGTCACGACGGAAACTACACTATGAATCCAGGTGCTGGTGTGTAAGACAAACGGTGGCGCCACATCCCGGAGCTTGGATAATCAAGCCTAACTCATCTCACGGTGGTTCAATGCGATTCGGTGCGGTAATCGGTTGGCCAAAAACTACATGCGCAAACTCTCTGAACACTTCCGTCCTTTTCAGCCACTTCCTCTTCGTGTGTGCGTCTTGTTAAAAACCGGCACTTAAAACCTGTCAAATATACGTTATGGGGTTCGGAAACTTAAAAACAGAGGCTGGCGTCAGCACACTCAATGGATATTTATCAGATAAAAGTTATATTGAAGGGTGTGTATTTTGTGCCGGCCTGATTTTCGCGGAAACATTTCGCCCACGTTGCACACGTGTGTCGTATCCGACACCACACTAGTCACTAGCTGTCAGTGTCAGTCAGACGCCTGGGCTCTGACAGAATTAATAAGTGCCATCCAAAGCAAAAACGCCATCCCGGCTAAACATAAAGACACTTGTCTAGAATCCGGGTTCACCGCCATTTCGCCGTGTTTAACATGTAATTTGTACATTAACCATACACAATGCATACTAAACTACGGAGTATGTAAATTATTAAAAATGTTTAATTTAATAACTTTTTGAAGCTCGAATTCGCATATTTAACCTGCATTGAGCGCCATCTTACCTGTTTTATTTGCAAGATGGCGACATTGAAAGTAAGTTAAATACGCAAATTCTAACATCAAAAAAGGTAAATAAATGTGTTTTTACGCACACCACGTCACCATGTTTAATAATTTACATGTTCTGTAGTTATGCATCATGCATGGTTACTATACCTATTGTATGTTCTAATGGTGATGGTGAGGTGGGTCCAGATCGTAGACAAATATAAAAATAAATAATCATCAACTTCAGAAGTGTACTTCTTATGGGAATTCTTACACCCCTCAGCAGAGATATATGATAAAAAAGGTGCCCTTCACCTTGGAATGATTCAGATCTTGCTTGTGGCTCAGAAAAAGTGTATTTAGAAGACCATAAAAAGGTTTTGCAGCACCTGTTATTAAATGTGTGCACTGACAAAAAACCAGGAATTTTTTATGACACCTAAATCCACTGCGCGTGGTACTGGTTCCAACATTTCAGAAGTGTGTGTACTGGTATATTCATAACCGCATAGTGACTCGTATATTTATATTTTAATGTTTGAATTGATAATTTTCATGCTTTTTATCATGGACAGTCAGTTTTGAAAGAAAACCAAACACCTGATGCTAGCAGTTGAAATGAGAACTGTTTCTGCTGTTTAGTACTGATATATAATTATAACTTGATGATATGCCTGTTGTTGCAGCTATCAGCCGTCCCAGGCAGATACTGTTGTGTTCGGAGCATTGAGTGCCGCTCCAGCTCAAAAGTTCGCCAATGCTTGTCGCTGGTATAACCACATCTCTTCATATGACTCGCAACGCAACAGGTAAGAGCATAAATAGCTCTATTGCAGCATTAAATAAATGTCACGTTCCTTCGTTCGACTCACAGGCAACAGGTGAGAGCACATAAACAGCTCTATTGCAGCATTAGATAAATGTCACGTTCCTTCGTTTGACTCACAGGCAACAGGTGAGAGCACATAAACAGCTCTATTGCAGCATTAGATAAATGTCACGTTCCTTCGTTCGACTGACAGGCAACAGGTGAGAGCACATAAACAGCTCTATTGCAGCATTAGATAAATGTCACGTTCCTTCGTTCGACTCACAGGCAACAGGTGAGAGCACATAAACAGCTCTATTGCAGCATTAGATAAATGTCACGTTCCTTCGTTCGACTCACAGGCAACAGGTGAGAGCACATAAACAGCTCTATTGCAGCATTAGATAAATGTCACGTTCCTTCGTTCGACTCACAGGCAACAGGTGAGAGCACATAAACAGCTCTATTGCAGCATTAGATAAATGTCACGTTCCTTCGTTCGACTCACAGGCAACAGGTGAGAGCACATAAACAGCTCTATTGCAGCATTAGATAAATGTCACGTTCCTTCGTTCGACTCACAGGCAACAGGTGAGAGCACATAAACAGCTCTATTGCAGCATTAGATAAATGTCACGTTCCTTCGTTCGACTCACAGGCAACAGGTGAGAGCACATAAACAGCTCTATTGCAGCATTAGATAAATGTCACGTTCCTTCGTTCGACTCACAGGCAACAGGTGAGAGCACATAAACAGCTCTATTGCAGAATTAGATAAATGTCACGTTCCTTCGTTCGACTCACAGGCAACAGGTGAGAGCACATAAACAGCTCTATTGCAGCATTAGATAAATGTCACGTTCCTCCGTTCGATTCACAGGCAACAGGTGAGAGCACATAAACAGCTCTATTGCAGCATTAGATAAATGTCACGTTCCTCCGTTCGATTCACAGGCAACAGGTGAGAGCACATAAACAGCTCTATTGCAGCATTAGATAAATGTCACGTTCCTTCGTTCGACTCACAGGCAACAGGTGAGAGCACATAAACAGCTCCATTGCAGCATTAGATAAATGTCACGTTCCTTCGTTTGACTCACAGGCAACAGGTGAGAGCACATAAACAGCTCTATTGCAGCATTAGATAAATGTCACGTTCCTTCGTTCGACTCACAGGCAACAGGTGAGAGCACATAAACAGCTCTATTGCAACATTACGTAAATGTCACGTTCCTTCGTTCGACTCACAGGCAACAGGTGAGAGCACATAAACAGCTCTATTGCAGCATTAGATAAATGTCATGTTCCTTCGTTTGACTCACAGGCAACAGGTGAGAGCTCTATTGCAGCATTAGATAAATGTCACGTTCTTTCGTTCGACTCACAGGCAACAGGTGAGAGCACATAAACAGCTCTATTGCAGCATTACGTAAATGTCACGTTCCTTCGTTCGACTCACAGGCAACAGGTGAGAGCACATAAACAGCTCTATTGCAGCATTAGATAAATATCACGTTTCTTCGGTCGACTCACAGGCAACAGGTGAGAGCACATAAACAGCTATTACAGCTCTATCGTAGTCTAAGCAAAATTCTGTAGAGTATTGTATTAAAAAACTAAAATAAATAAATAAATAGGAATCTACATAAATTGAACATTATTCCATAGAATTTAGAAGGGATGGGAATTATAGTTTTTTATAGAAGAAATCGGAACACATGGATGTTGACCCACAGTGTCTGTCTGCTGTAGTTTCCCAGGCCCAAAGAAGGCCCTGGACAGCTACGGCGGATCAGCAGCAGCAGCACAGAAGGCCGACGATGATGATGATATTGATCTGTTCGGTTCGGATGATGAAGCTGATGAGGATGCAGAGAAGTTGAAGGCAGAGCGCATCGCAGCGTACACGGCGAGGAAGGCAAACAGTAGGTGTCGCTCAGAACAGTTGCAGTTACTAACAGTTACGATCACAATTACAATTTTTGTGGATATTTCTGTTGACTAGGTCCCAACTACAATGCAAGCGGGCTTGTGACTGTATTTTAGTATCGTGTTTTATTTTGTTTTGAATAACAAGTGGCTTACACACAGAAGACAGAGAGTAATAGTAGATGGTGAGAATTCAAATCTGTTTTGAGTGGGGTACCACAGGAATCAGCAGTGCTTCATGTCTGAAAACAACAGTCGAGCGATAAATTGCTTGCCTAAATATGCCAAATTAATTGAGTCTAGCAACTTGTTAGTTATTTTTTTTTCATGTGGTGGTGCCACCATTTTGTATTCAGATTCTGCCGCCATGAAATTTTAATTGGTAGTTGTTGACTCTATAACTTTTGTACTATGAAATAAATTTTTATTTTAATAAACCCTGTACAATCCAATTGGTGAAATGGTTTTGAATTGCATCATGTAATTGATCACCATAGGCGTAGCTTAGGCAAGGCCAGTGTGCCGTGTCAGTGACCACTAGCCTAGCCTACCACTGCCATGGCAAGGCACGGCACTAGTTTTGTGTTTGACTTTGCCTAGGCGGTTTGAAAATTGCAACTGAAATTCACAAATACGCCATGTATAAGAATCAGATATATAGTCATAAATGCAGGTAAGCTGGGGTGAAATGGCATGCTTCCATTGCATTATAATGCCAAACGCTCAACTCAAACTTGGTGCACAAAAATATGAATTCGTCATCCGCACATGAAACATTGAATCAGTGTTAAGTGGAGACATCCCAGGTGAAAAGGCACTCTAAATGTGGTTCCACTGTATTATGATAGGTTTGTATATTTAGTATCCATAAATTTAACTTTTATAGCAATTAAGTACTTCTAAATAACTTTTATTCATGGATAAAGCATGCCTCTTTCAAATAATAAATCCTGTTGTTCAATCTTTGACAGGCGTTTGCAAAAAACTGCTTCCAATTTGGAAACATCATATCTCTGGCTATAATAATGCTACATCAATCAAGTTTTGATTGATGTACTCCTTATTGTCTTCTTTATGCAAGTACGAAGATATAATTCTTGTTTAATGTATAGTTTTGGTGTGATCTTAGTAGTCATAATGTAAAATGTGTTTTTTGATCAATAAAAAATATTAAAAAAAATATGAAGTGATGGCAGACATTAAAGTGTTTCTGATACGTTCCTCGCAGTGATAAAAACACGTGTTGCATCAAGAAACCTCTACTTAGCAATTACACGAAATGGTTTATCTTTAACCCCACCTTAGCAATAAGTGTTTGAAGTTGTGAGACGTGTGTCTTCACGTCACTTCCTCCTTGCACTCGGTGGTTGACCACCGACCTAGAAATTATCGGGGTGCGTAATTTGAAGGTGCAAAAATCGATCATTTGCAGGTCGATACAGGGAGCAACTCTTGCTGTATGAATGCTTAATTTAAAGGATCACTCGAGCAAGGTCACATGTAAACACTTTAAATATCTCTTTGTAGTTGCATAGCATGAGGTGTTGTAAATAAGAAACTGAAAGATTACATTGATACCTGAATTATTGGAGGAGTTAAGTGTTTCCAAACTAGGCTATATTTGGCAGCCATCTTTGTTTGTTGCCATGGAAATGGGGGGTCTGGCAGAAACATTTTTAGTATATTTTTACTCAGTATTACCCACTCTAGAGGACACAAAGCAGCATTAATTAAGGAATAATGTAGGTTGGACATGAGGAAGTACTCATTCTCACATAGGGAGGAGGGCGGGTTACACGTAGATGAACATGTTGGATTCTCAGATCTCGATAAGACAATGGCTTCCATGTCCACTTGCCACCTGGGTCTTTGGTGGCAAATCTTGTTAAATGTCTAAATAGTTAGATCTTTCCAACTAGTGCGTTGTCAAAGTACACATTTGGCTCTACAATACATGACACATATTCTTCCCACTACCTGTGGTTGCCAAGAGTAACATCGTGCTAGACGTACAGTGCATATTACACATGTATATTCTCCCCACTACCTTGTAGAGACGGCTGTGGTCGCCAAGAGTAACATCGTCCTGGATGTGAAGCCGTGGGACGACGAGACAGATATGAAGGAATTGGAGAAGTGTGTGCGCTCCGTTGCCTGTGATGGCCTTCTTTGGGGTGCCTGTAAGTCTTCACAACGTCTCTTGGCTGCTCAGTAAACTTCTTTTTTCAAATCTCTACTTTACTGTTCAGGGTGTGTACGGAGTATTATTTGTCATGGGAAAAGGTGTTGCATTTTCTTAGTTTTGGTCTTAAAAAGGTCTGGGGAAAAAATGTCTGAGCGAGAAAATGTTTTACAAGTAACATAGTTTTAGTGAATATTGTCTGCACTGTGTTAACAGTTTTGTTTTAAAATTAAACGTACATTAGGCTTGTTATTATTATCATCATCTTTATTCAAACACAAATATTATGTGTGGGTTTTTAAAGATTTTATTGGTAATTTAAAGATGCATGAAGTGAAGTGGTTTTATCTTTAAGTTTTTATTATCATTTTATTTCAGCAAAATTGGTGCCCTTGGCATATGGAATAAAGAAACTGCAGATCTGCTGTGTAGTGGAGGATGATAAGGTGGGTGGATCATCAGTAGTGATCACGTTGTCAATAGTGAATTGCCAGTAGTGAAGTAACTAAGCCTGCCTAATAATGTCTTGACTGTTTTATTATTAACCTTCTCTACATAAATGTTAGATGAATAATAAAAAAAAGCAGTTTGAATGTTCATATTATGGCTAAAACTTGATATGGGCATAATAAAAGAATGAATGGCATATATATTAATGTTTACTACATTTAAAAAAATTACAGCCAGTACTATAATGGAATGTGATATTTGTCTAGAAAAAATACATTTTGTATAAATACATTATGTTTACTCAACAAGATGAGTCAAGATTCTATTAAATAATAAAACTATCTCCATGTTATCTTATGTGCTGGAAATTCTAAAAAAGGTCCTAATTTGCAAGATCTTAAACATAGGATATTTAAAGAAAGTCTTAAATATGATTTCACAAACTAGGCCTAGGCCCTAAGCTGTAATTCAACAAAGATGGAATGGACAGCATATCACTGAGCAATATTCTTCTTTGATCAAATGATACAGTTCGATTACCAAATAAATAAATGTCTCCTAGAGGGGGTTTGAAAAAAGTTTCATCATTATTTTGTATTTAACTTGTCTTGGAAAGGTCTTAAATTTTTTAAGTATTGGTCTTAAATCTCACCAACCGAAAGCTGTTTGTTACACCTCCTGCGGATGTCAACAATACACAAATCTTATATTGATCATGCTTGTGTTTGCAGGTCGGCACAGACTTCCTTGAGGAGGAGATCACAAACCATGAAGACTTGGTACAGTCTGTCGATATCGCAGCCTTCAACAAAATCTAACAACATTTCTACTTCGGCCTTACCCCAAAACAAACTGACGAACAACATCAATAATTTAACATACCCGTGATGCACAAACACATGTTTGCCATTCAAATAAACATTTGATTGTATGCATTTGAGTGTTGTGTCTTATTGTAGGTTATTATTATTGTATAAATAGACACACTTGGTGTAGAATGATAAATTCTTCTCCGCCGAGTCTACATTTTGTGACCGTGTTGTCGTAAGGACGCCCTCATCACTGACTGACACTGGGACAGATAAGATATCACAACATATGAACTGGTGGTACGTTTTGCTACGTTCTAATCTGCCAGGTTCAGAGTGAAATAATTGTGTTTGTTGTTTGTATGACATGACAGTAGAGTATGTCAATAAGGTGCTACCACGATTCAGAAACACCACTTGAATTCCTTTATGTACATTATACACATAAATTATATATCACTACACCAAGAAGACTAAACTAATTCAGTGGCACTATTAACACAGAATTGTCACAACGGTTTCTTGACATAGTTCGCTGGATCCAAAAGTCTGAAGTTGGCAACACAATCGAGCAGCCACGCCACAGGGGCATCACATTTCCTTGGACCGTGCATCTTCGGCTCGGCGTTGCCGTTGTCCTGGAGCACATAGATACTGCAGTTAGCCAGCTGCTGGTCTGCTCTCACGTGGTAGGGAACGACAAACTCTGACAGATCCACCACCTCCAGTTTAGGCTCTCGATGCAGCATGGTCCCCCCTCCAGTCTTCACCAAGAGGGTGATTTCATCTTTGGCTGGGGTAGGGTAAACGAAGTCGCCCCGTAGGAAGAAGTAGCAGCCATCAAAGAGCTGGGGCAATTGCTGCTCATGGTTGAGTCTACCCTTCCTTGGGGCAAGGGAGTGGGGCGTGGTGTTTGAGCCGGCAACCTCGTACGGCTCTTCTAGAACCCTCCCCTTGTTTTCTAAGCACGCCCGTAACCCTGGAACATGCACAGAAACGTGGTTTAAGTCAATGTTGTCTTCATCATTTAAGCTACAGATTAAACTTAGACATTGCTTGTTACTAATGGTTTATGTAATGAAACCCTGGAAAATCTGATTTGTTTTAAATCAACATTATTGGGGTGCAGTGACGTAGTGGTGCAGTTGCAGCCCTTTCAAAACTTGGGGGGGCAATTTTGTTTACTCCACGTTAGTTCTCAGCTGTATCATTGAGTACCTGGCAATGGACAGCGGTGGATATGTGAACGTATTGTCTTTGCGCAGTAATTGCAGTGTGGCTGAGTTCTTCCCCAAGAAGTCGAGTTGGTGTTCGAATGAACAGGTCAGTTAGGAGGTGAACTTTGAGCAGTTGCACGGACTGGATACCGCGCTATATGAGAACATACCTTTACCTTTTACATTATGATTATTTTAGCATTTGATGTAACACATCAAATGATTGTCTACATTGTTGACAATGATGACATGGTAAATGTGCCTACAATGATGACACGACGAATGTGGTGTCGTCTACAAAGATGACACTTATGACATGGTGAATGCTGTGTCTACGTTAGCATGATGTGTCTGTAGGATTTGACAAGTATGCAATGCGTACAGTCTGTGGTGACGACCCACTTCCCTGTGAGTATGGCTTGTAGATACTTGAGAGTTCTCGCACATGTTCCAGCACTGTTCACTGATGTCACCAGGTGGGTCACTGGAAACATAAACTAAACAATTAGATTTCACAATAATAAAATTTTAGTAGCAATTTACAATATTTAAATATACAATTTAAAAACATTTTTACTTAACATTATTTTATCAGTAAATTACCACATGGATTATTAGAACATTTGCATTCTTGCATAGTTACAAAACTACATTGCTAACAAGCAGTGATACAACATTTACAAAAATAAACACGTAAACATTAATGTTGTACAAGATTATACTTGACTAACAATACTGTAGCATTATAGTGTAGAAGTAATACACATACCGTCCTTGGAGAACGAATCTACTATGCGTGCGTGAAGCACAGGAACACATGACTCAACGACCGTCCTCTGATCATGGGACATACTTGTCATCAGTAGTGTCACTTGGTGGGGCCCTTCACTCTGGGACATCTACATGACAATGAGAGTTACTCAATCTGGGTGGCATAATCAATTCACTGATGCTTAAAAAATAGCGGTTTGCAAATTGCAATCTTTGATAGTTTTGTAATGGAACTAACTACTATTTACATTTTTACAACTCTCGTTCTCAGGGCGTGAACATGACATTGATAAGTTCAGACAAATAGCAGTCAGAAAATTTAAGAAGAATATATTTTAAATGGTAAATAAATAAATACGAACCTACTAAAATTAATATTCTAAAGGTGCGACTGATGAACGTAATCAGACGTGATAAATGTAATTATTCTAAGGGATATAGAAATGTGCCAGGAATACTACTGACATGTAGTAAATGTAATTATTGTAAGGGATATATAGAAATACCCCAGGTGTACCTGAGACAGATTGCAAGGCTGGATGTCTAGTACACTGGTATGACACAAGGCATCTCTGATGACTGGCGCCACAGCCAAGTGCAGAGGGGTCTCACCGCAACTATTTCTACAACCAAATAAAACCACACAGTGACAGTGACTGCCTACAAGGTTGCATTTAACTTGATATCACTTGAAATCATTAACATTTGAAAAGTGAAATGTTTCTATATCTTACGGAAATATCATGGCATACTGCAAGGTTTTCCTGGACAGTGTTTATATTGAAGAGATTGTCACTAGGGGCAGCACAAGATGTGGCCACTTTTGTACAAATGAGATTTACTAGGTGGCAGCAGTGAACATCACACAAAAGTTCTCACATGATTATAATAAATAAGATAGCTGAGTTGATCTGGTACTGTAAAAAAAAAAATTTCATTTGTTCATGAAAACAGTGTCAACATATCAATTTGATTAAGTATTGTCGAAACTGCTCACAGAAGATATCTGGATAATATTTTATAGCTACTGCTAGGGAAACCTAGATGCCCAGTAGTATACCCTCTACCTGTCTATACATCAATAAACTGAACCACATTCCACGTACAGTAAAAGTATCAGTCAAATATCCTAATACCTGAAAGTTTTAAATACAGTGGACCCCACTTAACAGAATTGATAATAGAATCAGCGGTTTAGTAAAATCAAATATATTGGCTGGCACAGAATCATTCCCTATTAATGTGTACCACTTTTTTGTGAATCAGCCACTTAATAGAATCAAATTGCTTTGACCCAAAGTGATTCAAAGTCCACTGTCAAAAGATAAAGGTACGTTCTTATATAGCGCGGTATCCAGTCCTTGGGACTGCTCAAGGCGCTTTACACTTCACCCCCGGCAGAACTGTTCATTCCAACATTATCTTGACTTCTCTGGGAAGCATTCAGCCATGCTGCAGTTACTGCACAAAGTCTAGTCGTTTACATATGCACCTCTGTTTGTAGCCAGTTACTCATTTATACAGCTGAGTGAACTGAAGCAACGTGGGATGAATGAAATTACCAAAGTTTCAAAACGGCAGCAAGAAGATTCGAACCTGGGTTCTCTCGATTGAGAGCCCGACGTTCTGCCGTGCCCCACTGTCATATAAATCATGACAGCGACTCAGGGCGCACACTCACCGAGCATTGATGTGAGCGCCGCGAGACACAAGGAGACGCACACATTCCACTCGTGCGTTGTTGACTGCATCATGTAGTGGAGTGTTGTTCCCAAAGCCAGGAACGTTGATGGCAGCTCCCCACTCCAACAGCACTGTGACGACGTCTACATGGCCATGATTACAAGCCTCATGCTGAAATGTGAAACACTGACTGATTATCATAGCATATACATTACAGTTAATACACTAATATACCTTTGTTGTTCACACAATAATGGATTTGTTGATGGTTTTGTGGTGTATTGAGATGAGTTTTAATCACAAATAACAAATGAGTCTTGCCAGTGTAAACAACATCTCATCTAATTTGCAAGAAATCTTTACAACATTTATTTTGAAATTTAATTGTGTATCTGAAGTCACAGCTGCTCCTGTACTTACTTGTACTTTTAACTACTTTCATGTCCTGGAAGTGACAGAGTATAGCCATGCATGAAGTGATAGTGTATTGCCATGCATGGAGTGATAGAGTATTGCCATGCATGGAGTGATAGAGTATTGCCATGCAAGAGGTGATAGAGTATTGCCATGCATGAAGTGATAGAGTATTGCCATGCACGAAGTGATAGAATATTGCCATGTGAAGTGATAGAGTATTGCCATGCATGAAGTGATAGAGTATTGCCATGTGAAGTGATAGAGTATTGCCATGCATGAAGTGATAGAGTATTGCCATGCATGAAGTGATAGAGTATTGCCATGTGAAGTGATAGAGTATTGCCATGCATGGAGTGATAGAGTATTGCCATGCATGAAGTGATAGAGTATTGCCATGTGAAATGATAGAGTATTGCCATGCATGGAGTGATAGAGTATTGCCATGCATGAAGTGATAGAGTATTGCCATGTGAAGTGATAGAGTATTGCCATGCATGAAGTGATAGAGTATTGCCATGCATGAAGTGATAGAGTATTGCCATGTGAAGTGATAGAGTATTGCCATGTGAAGTGATAGAGTATTGCCATGCATGAAGTGATAGAGTATTGCCATGCATGAAGTGGTAGAGTATTGCCATGCATGAAGTGATAGAGTATTGCCATGCATGAAGTGATAGAGTATTGCCACGTGAAGTAATAGAGTATTGCCATGCATGAAGTGATAGAGTATTGCCACATGAAGTGATAGAGTATTGCCATGCATGAAGTGATAGAGTATTGCCATGCATGAAGTGATAGAGTATTGCCATGCATGAAGTGATAGAGTATTGCCATGTGAAGTGATAGAGTATTGCCATGCATGAAGTGATAGAGTATTGCCACATGAAGTGATAGAGTATTGCCATGCGTGAAGTGATAGAGTATTGCAACGTGAAGTGATAGAGTATTGCCATGTGAAGTGATAGAGTATTGTCATGCATGAAGTGATAGAGTATTGTCATGCATGAAGTGATAGAGTATTGCTATGCATGAAGTGATAGAGTATTGCAACGTGAAGTGATAGAGTATTGCCATGTGAAGTGATAGAGTATTGTCATGCATGAAGTGATAGAGTATTGTCATGCATGAAGTAATAGAGTATTGCTATGCATGAAGTGATAGAGTATTGCCATGCATGAAGTGATAGAGTATTGCCACGTGAAGGGATAGAGTATTGTGATGCCCCAACAACTTGTTGTTGTGTACTGAGTCATGCAATGCCTCCTAAGCCAACACGGAGCAGCAGTCACACAGATGACTCAGGGGAATTGCTTATGCTACGAATTATTCAATTATTAAACGATGACACAGTAGTTGCAAAGTTGAAAAAAGCTCTGTACCCATGCGATCTAGTGGACAAGATCGATTCGCTGAACGCACACATCGAAAACCTGACCAAACAGGTAAAGGCAAAGGACATACGTATCGTTGAGCTAGAGAAGAAGATGTATGCACTCGAAGAATGCAATGTCAACCTAGAACAATACACACGTCGACCCAACTTACGAATTCACGGGGTTCCTGAGACAGACGAGGGCAAGGACACTGATGCCACAATACTGGCAGTGATTAACGATAAGATGGGTGTGACCCCTCAACTCTCAATGCACGACCTAGATAGGAGCTACCGCTTAGGTGGAAAGCGTACCGGCAGTCTTCAAATTTCGAACTGAATGAATTCAGGATTATGTGTATCGCGCCTAGTTCACATTAAAGAAACATAACACCCAACAACAAAACTCACAAATCTTCCTGAACGAGGACTTGACTGCGCTATGACTGAAATTGGCATTCGAAACACGGAAGCTAAAGAAACTAAACAAGCTGGCAGACTGTTGGACGTTTAACGGGAAAGTCATGGTGAAGGACCTGGCAAATATGGGAAATGAAATAACAATGATAACCTTCGTCTAAGACATTAACACAACACTCACAAGACAACAACACTTTAGTCGATGCTGTGTTTTCTTATACAATAACATGTGGCTGTATACCAGTGACCATTGATTGATTCATTGTCAACAAGGAGTGCCCCACTAGGCTTTACTTGGTCAAGTGTCCCCACATACCTGCTGGGTTTAGCCCTGGGGTTTTAGTTGCAGTGGAATAGCAGTTTTGGTATTGCGCAACATAGAATCAAGTATTGTGCAACACAGTACTTGGTTTACGACTGTCATAAATGACCCACTAGGCAATTACTCTGTCAAGTGTCCCCACAATAAATAACCCACTAGGCAATTACTCTGTCAAGCCTCCCCACATACAAGATGACAAAGCCATGTTGGTATTGCACAACACAGGATCTGGTTGGTGATTGTCATAAATGACCTGCACATGAGCAAGCATGCATGTATTTGACTGTCATAAATGACCTGCACATGAGCAAGCATGCATGTATTTGACTGTCATAAATGACCTGCACATGAGCAAGCATGCATGTATTTGACTGTGTTGCTAATAGTAATACATTATTTGTTTCATTGTAAAACTGCTGTGTAGTTAACTGAGCTGCTTATACATTATTCGTTTCACTGTAAAACTGCAACGTATTATTATTATATATATATTTTTTTACTGTGTTGCTAATACATTGTTTGTAATACATTATTTGTCTTACTGAAAAGCTGCAGTGTATTTATTAATTCATTTATTTTTTACTGCGTTGCTAATACATTATATTTGAAATAAATTATTCGTTTTATTGCAAAACTGCTGTGTTGTGCTGCTAATACATTATTTTACAACAAAAACTGCTGCGCCTGACTGGGTGGCTAATAAATTTGCCATACGGGCTACATGGTATTGATTGCTGAAAGAGCGATAATTGACATAATATGTGTCATGATTATTTTCAATAATGCAAAGTACCACATTTGTGATAATAACGAATTCACTTCTTATCTTCTTAGGCGTACAGTTAACGCCTATGCAAGAGCATATTGCTTTATTAATTTGTACATATTTTTTTCTTTTTTTATTTATTTTTCAATGTATTCTATCAGATCTATTGCACTTGCTTGAACAGTTGTAGCACAATCGGATTGTAATATTTGTATACCTATTTTAAACCTGGCACTTCCACTGTACACGTTGCAAAATACCTCATATGTGTATAGTGGTTTGGGTGCCTTAATTTTGTCTGATTTTATTAAAACATTATTGCACAATAAAATATATTGTCAACCAAATTATAAATACAAATAAATGATAACTGACGAAACCTTTCTCTTGTATACCGGTGGTATTAAAAAAAAAATTCTAAATAATATTTTAGATATCAATAATAATAATGAAAATAATGAACTGCCTATAATACGCCGATCATCATATTATGATTTTGAACAATTTAATTCAGTAGCCAAAAACAACAATAAACATTTCAGTATTCTAAGTTCTAACATACAATCAATTAATGCAAAGTTTAGTGAACTCGAGGCATTTGTAAATTATTTATTTTCCTTAAATTTAAAATTTAGTATAATATGTCTCTCAGAGAGCTGGTTATTTGGTATGGATGACTTATCATTAATACAATTAAGTGGATATGACAGTATAGGAAAGAAAAAGATGCAGCAATAAAGGTGGATTAATAACATATATAGATCGACAATTTAATTATGAATTAAACATGAAATTAAACACATATAAACATTGGGAGGGGCAAATAATACAAGTAAATGGAGGAGGCTTACCACAGACGATCACTATAGGAAATATATACCGACCTCCAAGGCCATTAAGTGAAAATTATAATGAATTTCTAAATGAATTTACAACGGTCATATTATCTATGCAAAATCATCCAAAAAATAATCTTATTCTAGCTAATATAATCCTATCTAATTCTAGCTAATATAAATATGCTAAAAATAAATTAGCAAGAACATTGTAGCAGGTTCTTTGACATGTTAATCTCATTTAGTCTCTAGCACACTAATTGATCATTTCTTTTGTAATTTAACAAAATATATTAGAGAGTACAGCAGGAATACTAATAAAAAATTATCTGATCATCAACCGTATTTCATAATTATGTATACTACTCTGAAAAAAGAACATCCTACAAAATTCATATAAATTAATATTCAAATCAAAAAGGCAATGTTAAAAGTCAAAGAGGATTTAATCTCTGAAATATATGAGGAACTAGACATAAGTCCAATGGCTGACACAAACCATAACTATAATATTATCCTCGATGAAATCAATCAAGTTAAAAATAAATGACGAGCAAATTAGTGAAATTTAATAAATATAAACATAAAACTTCTACATGGATAACTCAAGGTTTGCTAGCTTCAATATCATAAACTTTACATACAAACAATTAAAACTAACAAATCCTGATTCTGCAGAATATAAAATGTTAGTATATGTTCCTGATTAATCTAAAAACATACAATTTTATATTGAAAAGGAGCTTTCGTATATAGCAAAGCAATCATATTTTGAAACACGTTTTAATCAATTCAAATTTGACATAAAAAGTACTTGGAAAACTATAAATGAAATCCTGTCTAAAAGTAAAAATAACAAATCATTTCTTAAATATTTTAAAGAATCAAATTCTATTATGACAGATAAATTGGAAATTGCAAACAAATTTAATGCATGTTTAACTAATATAGGGAATCATCTGGCAAACAATATTAAATACAAGTTTCCATGATCATTCGTATAATCTAAATAAAAAAGTAAACTCTATTTGAAGAATATACTGTAAAGAGAATAATAAATAATCTACCCAACAAAAATAGTTGTGGATTTCATGGTTTTTCCACCAAACTGCTAAAATTAATTGAACCTTTCTTTGATCATCAATATGGTTTTTGACCCAAGCATTCATCGGAATATGCTGCACTGGATTTATTAGATAGGATTATAACCCAAATGGATGAGGATGAAATACCCATAAACATATATCTAGACCTTTCTAAAGCCTTTGATACCATTGATCATTTAATTTTAATTGACAAATTAAAATATTATGGAATAAATGGTACACATCTGACCTTATTCAGTAATTACCTAAATAACTGTAAACAATATACTGAAATTGATCATATAAAATCAAACATGTTACCAATAACAAGTGGGACCTCTGTTATTTATTATATATATAAATATATATATATATATATATATATATATATATATATATATATATATATATATATATATATATATATATATATATATATATATATATATGAATGATTTTGCACAAGCCAGTAAAATGCTTAATTTCATCATTTATGCTGATGACACAACCTCATCAAGTACTTTAAACACTTTTAACGATAACATACACAATGAAAATTTTTATCTTTAATAAATGACAAACTTTTAAAAATAAATGAATGGCTCAAAATAAATAAATTATCATTAAAAACTGCAAAATCTAAATATGACATTCCAAAAGGCAAATAAAAATGTACAGACGCTTACTCTGAAGATATATAATATAAATATCAAACAATTTAAGGAATTTCATTTCTTAGGTTTAATTATTGATACAAATTTGAACTGGAAAAGACATACTAAAAAAATGTCAAACGAATGTTCTAAAAAGATAGGTATTTTAAATAAATTAAAAAGTGTTATCAAAACAAATTAAAACGTACATATGTATGCAACACTAAAAAAGACAACCACCTGTCATCCTTATACTAAAAGGCGCCTTAACTACAAACACACATAATCAAGCGAGAATATTCATACACGAACACGCACATAATCAGAGATGATATTATTATTATGTTTTTCCCTTCTTCTTTAAATCTTCTTTAAACAGTTACCTTATTGTCTAGAGAAACTAATTTTGGTGTACGGTTACAAAAACAGATTCCTTGACATTTTCCATGACACAATTTTTTCAAGTGTACTTATTACAATATATTTTGCAGAAATTTTACAACCTTTCCAAGTGCGCTGAACGCTGAATAAGTTGAATACGATAAATATAATGACATATCACGTAGGTTAGGGCAGTGTCGAGACAGTCTTACCAGGGGTGTCCAGCCTGCGTGGTCTTTGGCACTCACAGCGGCTCCAGTCTCCAACAACCTCTCTACTGTCACCACATCACCCTGCAAACATGGCGCAAACACACACTGACATGTGACACTGAAAGACAGTCATTCATTCGGTTTTATAATGTGCCCTTTATGGACCCCCACTGACCCTGGGAGTCCATACTCAATCTTGTTAAAAACGGTCTGCTTCTCTCTGCTGCCAGTGCTGTGGTACATGAAAGTACAGAAGATAAAATCAAGAGAGGCAGTGTAGTGGTTAGCATCAGTGCAAGCATATAAAGGTCGGCTAGGCGATAATGTTCTGAAAATAGCTGGCTAGTTGAATGAGACCTCAACACACCATCAAACTGTAGTAACCACATAAAGACTAGTCAGTTAATAGAACTTTGCCGAGTGCTGGAAACAACTAGAAACTAACATTGGCAGGAATAAATAAGATAATTAAAAATGCATTTTTCACATGTTATTCCCAGTTGAACATCTGATCCAACCACACAGATGATGGTAGAGTAGTTGCTAAATCAAAAGTTTAAGCAAGCATAAGTCAGTATGTGAAATACTGAGGTTTATGAAACAATGATAGTAAGTTGTAGACTAGCACATGTTTAACTGTCATGATCTATGAAGACACTGCCTCTAGTAAGTACACAGTGCACCTTATTTATTCCTGCCAATGTGCGTTGGTGACAGGTAAATTT
Source organism: Lamellibrachia columna (assembly GCA_963662155.1). Taxonomy (NCBI): domain Eukaryota; kingdom Metazoa; phylum Annelida; class Polychaeta; order Sabellida; family Siboglinidae; genus Lamellibrachia; species Lamellibrachia columna. Next base: position 22,140,745 of record OY759261.1, on the reverse strand, counting down.
GTGACACATATTGTAAATTTTTTAATCATCCTGATCTACATCTGTGCCACCGTACGAATCCAACAAACTTACCTTGATGGCTGCTAAATGCAGCAATGTTTCCCCCTTCACGTTTCTCTTTGTCACCGAAGCTGGACTCGAAACACTCCTACTGCAGATGGCGCCACATGTCTTGTTGTGGATGGACACCGGAGTAACCACACCCTGCCCTAATTGGCTGAACCACCCTTGTCCCTCGTGTCCCTCCCTGGTGGGAGTCTGGGGGGTCAGGGACACTCGAAGGGAAGGGGTGACCTGCTTGTGTGGTGCCCTCCTGTGGTCTTTTGATGAACCAACACATCGTTTTCCGTTCTTGGTCAATGACTGGACTATTCCTTCGAGGCATCTGCCCATACCATCATCAGGTCTGTCTGGTGACAACTTGGTTGACGTCAGACTCCCCAAATCACCCGTGTGCACACTCTCACTGCCAGGAATGGCTAGTCTACCCTGACAACGCGGGTTTTGTTTCTGAGAGTTCAGTAGTGGCCCAGAATCACCACAAGATGTTCTGTCAACCACTCGTGAGTCGAGGCCTGCAAGCACAATGCGTGAGTGTGACAGATCACCCTCGGCTGCTGTAGTCACCCTCTGTGCACTCTGTCGTCTTGTCTTGTGACACGACTGAACGATGTCAACTCCATCCTCTCCTACCTTTATCACGTCTAAAATGGAAACAGTGCAATAAATATAAATATTTCACGGGGTGTTGACAACGATGAAACTTCATTAAAGGTACAGTCTGATAATTCAACATGATATTAAAGGTACACAGTCTGATAATCACATGTGACATCACTTAAAAATAGGATCCGCTCTGTTCCATGCGATGTGTCGCAGTGTTGCGCAGTATACACGGGACAATTAGGCTGCAATCTGGTCGTTTGCTACAGCAACGGCTTGTTGCTGTGACGACATCGCCTCATGTAAACCTAGCTTAAACTAACCTGTTCCACCATTGCAGCATGCATTTGGTTTTTTGTCCCTGGACACTGGTTCACCGGTGACAAATGTCACACCCTTTTGACAGGCCTTCTTACAGCTGGTGCACCTTGTCAGAGAATGCCCGCCCGATGCCCCACAACCTCCAATCCCCCATAAGATATTGGACATTTCTACGGCCTGTCGCTTCCTGCTTGTCGCTGCAGCTCTGCGTGTGCATCGGGCCACAGGAGTGCATGGTGGGGCGCCCTCTGTGGCGGTTGGCGAAGTGACCAAGTCATGGACAGAACATCCACTGGACCGGGCTGGTGGTTTTGGGGTGCGTATGTTTTCTTTAGTGGGGTGTGTCGGTTCACCTGAAAAATAGACCCTTACCATTACGACCACGCTACCTGGTGGATCATAATGGAACTTAAAGATTCGGGTAACTCAAAGTTTCAATTACATGTTGGCACTGTTCAAACTTGATGCCACGACCTTCTGAAATATGAAGCAGTTTTTTTTAAATCTCCCTCAAAACCACTACTAGCTAGGCTAGCTCTACCAGTGATCATTTGGGCCATAGGCCACATGGCATTGGATTTGGCTAAACGAAAGTTATCCATTTGAGCCAATTTGGTCACTAGCATTTTCATTGAAAAATATGCAGAATACATGAACATTTGTTTCTGTCAGATGTCTTGATGCACATTTAAACAATTTGGCTAAAGGAATTTGTATTGGGCCAAAAAAAATTGGGGGCTTTAGCCAAAATGACTAAACAATTGACAACATCAGAGCTAGCCCAGAGGAGGCTAGATGAGACATTTTTAAACAATGTTTCCTTAATAAAATATGTGTTGTATGATATATAGAAATGTATATGATACATCTTTTTAGTCAGAAACAAGCTGCTTGCATTACTCTCTGTATTATCTAATGAGTAACTGCACACATTGTTTTAATTAAATTTAATAAACTAGGACATCATTTGGCATCATTCAGCCATTGTATTTAGAAATCTCAATTTATACTCATTGACCTCACCAATAGACGCTGTTGGTTTTAACAGCATTAGTTCCAGTTCTTGACACAGCTGTACGGCGGAGGCCACCTGGCGATTGGTCTGTATATCCCTGACGTGGGAAGGAATATGACACGTCGGGCAGTCACTGGTGAGCACATTCTCAATACAAACACTGCAACAACAGGCAACAACACAAAACTGATATGAACCATGGAAGAACTGAAGGCTGTTGGGATGACACGGGGTATAGCGTTAAGGAGAGCCCAAAACAGAGGGAACTGGTTAGATCTTATGAGAGCCTTATGAGCCACACCCAGGCACGGATAGGATAAGTAAAAAAACATGGGCAATTACTAGGTACAATGTGCCTGACAGATTGCGGATTATTATTCCAACTTAGAAACTTTTGATTTTTTATTAGTCATAGTTTTCAGTATTAAAGTGTAATTCTTAGTAGCTCCATCTATTTATAGTCTTTATTCTTAAACATCTAGTCAACTGGGAACGCTTCTGAACAGAGAGGGACATGACTATGTCTCTGAGTGTATAAAAAATGTATTATTATTGTTTACGTCAAAGCCTCTGTGACAATACAGCGATGTATGTGTGTATGTTTGCAGGTCTGTCTTTCAGCAGCATACAATGAATGAATGAATGAGTAAGTGAACGAGTGAGTGAATGAATAAATCTTTATTTTTAACAACACTAATAGACATTCAATGAGAATGGAAAATGCCAGAAATGCCGGTATAGTTTCATGAAGTAACTGACTTGGAGAAGTGTGATGTTGAGACTAGATGATGGACTACCCAGGGGTCACTAAAGTAAATACATGTTTCAAGAACTGAATAACGCAGTCAGAGCAACACTAACGTTTACACAATAATCTTCACTATCCACACAGGTAATACATTGATATACAACAACAGTGGTTTGTTTACTACCACAAAGCAAGCACAAATTTGTCTGAATTCCCACCTTTGCTAATGGTTGTCAATATGCTTCCTTCCAAAAAAGCAAGTCAATAGTGAGACTGAAAGTGTTAAGATTTCAGTTTCTATAATATTCACTACATGTAGAAAGGATCTGTGAACTAATTTACCTGCAGAAGAAATGTTCACAACTGCCAAGAACCCGGGGCTGCGACACCAACTCATCACTATCAAACAAACACCAATCAATAGAACATGATATGATGGTAAAAGCATGATAGCTATGACAAACATCTAAAAGAACAGTAACTGTTTATAATAATAGTAACAGTTTATAATTACTGTATATGACCTATTAAGCGTACACCCCCTAATTAGCATACACCCACCTTTTTAATCAGCAGGATCCATAGTTATTGATTGTAATTTTACTAGTGTGGAACAACTGAAAAGTGTTGCCATCTGGCGATAAACAGTTGGCACCATTTTTCATTTGTCACCAAATGACACCACTAGTATTAAACAGTTGTCTTTTTTTAACGTAATGTACACTTATTAGGTGAATACGGTATATCAAATGACATATTTTTACTTATAGTATCTTACAATATGTGTTAAACAAATAAGTATATATTTCAAACAAATGTGTAATCGCATTTGAGAAATTAAATACATGTATAATAATGTCATAAACAGGGCCGGGTCCATTTACACAAAATCAAATCAATTACAATTACTTTTAATTTCAATTACAATGACTAGATTACAGATGTGTTATGCAGATCCCAAATATTTATTCAGTATTTGTAAATTGTTGCATGTTGCTGAATTTGGATACTGATTTCCAACCGCACTTTTAATAGATTTTTAAGTTAAAGTTTTTGATATGAAATACTGTAATTAATAATTATTTGGGGTATGTACACTGCAATTACAATAAGTTATAATTAAAATATCATTTCAAAACCATAATATATTACAAAAACAACATTTTGCATGTAATCAAACAATAATAAAGTCAACCTTTGCCTGTAATCAATTAGTAAATTACAATATGTGTATGCAATAAATTACAATTACAACATTTGCCTGTAATGAAATACAGTTACATAATTGGCCCCAGTCCTGACTGTCAATATTTCATCTGTAACGGAAGGAAAACTATTAAATAACAATGTTTTTTATATTTTTTCATATATATATATATATGTATATATATGTATATAATTATATATATATATATGTATATGTATATGTATATGTATATGTATATATATATATATATATATATATATATATATATATATATATATATATATATATATATATATATACATATATATATATATATATATATATATATATGTATTGGCACAATGTAGTAATATATATATATATATATATATATATATATATATATATATATATATATATATATATATTATGTTGCGCCACTACATGGTAGACTATGAGCATGGATGACTAAGCTTGCCCCCCCTCAGCCGCAGATATGCCGCAGGTTGCATTTCTACAACTGAAACAACAGCTAACAAAAAGACGTAATGATTTTGTATGTCAGGTGAGTAGGTAAAACTTTAATAAACATAAAAAACACATTATGAAACGTTGCAAAGACAAACTTTCACAATGATGATAAATAATTACCGGGTAGGTTAAATTTTACAGATAATTATTGGCTTTTTCAGCAGACATACTCATATGATAAACATATAGACAAAGTATGAACTTTCACAGTGATGTTAAATACTTAGGTTTAGTTTTACAGATAATTGTTTACTTTTTCAGCAGACATGACATAAGCATATATAAAAGCCTGGTTATAACATCACTTTGGCATCAGCAATGTCAATGTTTACAAACAGAATTGACAGATCTGAGAACTGTGAAGTGCAGAGCACACATAGTCATAGGTTAATTTTGTTGCACTCTTGATAAGCTAACGTCATCCTTTTCCACTTGCCATGAGGAATGGAGCTTGTTGCTTTTTGGAAGGCAAACTTGTTTTTAAAAAACTTCCAACAGTTTCTATATAAATGAAATGTTAACTTTTCCTAAACATTGATTTAAAAGACACTGATATCTTAGAACTGAGTAGGGCTCTCTGTATCTGCATATCTGATTGGCAAACAACATTACACCGATGCATGGTGGCTAAGTTGGCTTAATCAACTAAGGTGTAGGTGTCGAGACTGATCTGGAAATTGGAAGGAATCTAACGAATTACATGAAATATAAGCCTAGAGGGAGAGAATTCCACTCTTTTATTGCAAATGGGAAGAAACTATTTCCAAAGGTTTGATGAAGTTTCGAAACAGTAGCATGTGGTTTTGAACTCCGGTCCACTCGACTGAAAATACGATGCTCTACCACACAACCACCGTGGCGTGACTTGCGGCTGACCGCACCACAGTCTTGTGTTTGATGTTTTAGTCTAGCGGGTTAACTATCAGATTGTATTTCATTTTGTTTAATGTGCAATTACAGCTTTAAACATAATCACCTCTCAAGAAACTTGGTATTCGATTTGAATATTTCGACCGCATCCCGCAGTCTTCTTCAGCAGACTGAAATATTCAAATCGAATACCAAGTTTCTTGAAAGGTAATTATGTTTAATATTAATAACCGAGAAACCGAATTATCTACCCATTCAAGGGTGTAATTAAAGACTTTTCTCCTTGTCTGGTAGGTGTCTTGCGCCAAGTTTGTCGATAATATTAATTGTCAATATCACACATTTGGTTTCGCTTAGATATTAATTGTAAATATCACATATTTGTTTTCACTTAGTTCAGCATATTTGGTTTCACTAAAAGTAAACTGAGTTTGAGAGCAAACTAAGATTAAACTAAAATAAAAAATAAACTAAAAGCAAATTCCAATAATGTCACAATGTTCTTGAACTTAAAGCATATGTCATATGATATGTGTATACCCCGTTTCCGGGGTCTCTGTTGAAAAGGGGCTCTTCTTCCTTTTCATTGCCAAAATTAAACCTTGATGTTTTTTATTAACGAATCACGAAAAGTTAAACTTACCATATTCCGCAGGTAAGCAACTTTTCTAATTCACCTAAAACTTGTTTGCTATATTTCCACGTCGTAGGACCTGTAAACGCCGTCATCGCCTGGTCAGCATAAATTAATGCTTAAACGTACAGTATCAAATTGTGGCAACGGCCTATAAACGAAATTAATCTAACGATTCGCTACGCTAAGCCAAGCGTAGCAATTAGATTGTGATTGTTTTGGAAATGTCAACTAGTCAAAATCCCCGCCATCCGCAATCGGAAATTGGGTCATGCGCCGCCCCACAATGCATTGCGAACTGTCATGGACGGGAAAGCTTAAAATTTGTGACAGGAGACCTTGTACGAAACAAAATGTAAGTATGTGGTTACTATACGTTGTTATGGACATTACACACGATACGTATTAGTTATGCAAAACGCTTTATTGGCTCAGTTACTTTTTCCTTTAATTAAAAAAAAAAGAATCACGAAATTAATTTCTGACAAGAATCCGGATGACGACCAGCTGATGGAGTGGGAGTGTACCAAGGCCAGGGGCAAGGCAAGCGTCCAAGGAGTCGGGGGCAGGCGGAAGCTAATGTAGACCTCTACCAATCTCACCGAAAGCGCGTTTGGGACCCTTAAGTTTACCATTAATTTACCCAACTGTACCCAGCTTGGTCGAACCTTATGTAATCTTTCAAACAGTGTAATTATGACATAACAATCAGAACCGTCTCTAGTACTAGGTATATTACAATCCGCTAGGTGTGCTGCGGAAAATCCGTTGCGTAGAAATGGACCCAGAATATGTGACCTCCATCTTAGGCTCCGTCTGTTTTTGATGGTCGTGTAGATTTACATCATAACATTATGCAAATGAACATGTGACTTTAACTTATACATAACTTTCAAGAATCGATATGGGTTGAGATAAAATAAAAAAAGACACTTTTCTGATAGGATGTGTATATAAAAGCCCAGGCAGCTCTGGCACCAATAATGGACAATTAAATTAACTAATTAGTGAGGTAATGCACTATAAACACTCACATCTTCTCTTGCTTGGAGATTTTAACTACCCCAACATAGGCTGGCAAAACTGGTACACACTCTCAGAGAATACTAATAGCCCAGACACTAAATTTAAAGAAGGAATAAGAGATAATTTCCTCTTCCAACATGTCACACTCCCCACAAGGGAGCAATTAATAAATAAATCAAACATTCTTGATTTAGTTTTCACCAATGAAAAAGGTATGATAGATGATATACTGTACGAAAGCCCACTTGGTAAGAATGATCACTCTGTCCTTATCATTATATTTAGTTGCTATGCAGAAATAGCAAGTCATACACGACTTAAATATTATTACGACCAAGGGGATTATAATAGTATGAAGACGAAGCTAGACCACACAGACTGGGGTGAGATACTTGGCACGAGCACTATAAACTATCAATGGTTAGGTTTTAAAGAATATATTAAAAAGATAGAGGATGAATTCATCCCTCATCGACTTGTGAGTAATATTAACAGACATAAAGGGAAAGTACCCCTGAACAAGGAATCAGTAAAGAAAATTATGAAAAAAACACTATGGAAACGTTATATGGAGACAAATGAAGGAAAATACTATACTGAATATTGTAGGGCTAGAAATCAAGTCCGTAAATTAACAAGGAGGATACTGAAGGAATTTGAGATGAAGCTAGCAACAGAAGCTAAGACAAACCCAAAAGCAGTATGGAAATATATGAACTCCAAAACCAAGAATCGGGAAGGTGTTTCAGACCTGAATATAAACCCTAAAGATCCTAAATCTAGACTCACAGACTCAGATAGGGAAAGGCAGATGTCTTAGGAAATTTTTTTTCAAGTGTTTTTACTATAGAGCCAGATGGTGATATCCCTCGTATTCCACCAGTGAAGTTAAGGCACACCATGGAAGAATTTACTATTGATGAGGAAATGATTAAAAAAAACTTGATGATCTTAATGTGTGTAAATCGGCAGGACCAGATGGTGTTCATCCTAGGTTGTTGAAAGAGTTATCTAATCATCTATGTAAACCACTAGCTAGGCTATTTAATAATTCACTTGCTGTGGGTGAACTACCAAAGGAATGGAAACAGGGAAGGATCTCAGCCATATTTAAGAAGGGTAATCGAAAAAAGGCAGGAAATTATAGACCAGTCAGCCTAACAAGTATAATATGCAAATGTATGGAACGATGTATCAAAGACCATATTGTCAATCATATGATGAGAAATAAATTATTCAGTACGCAACAATTTGGTTTTATTACAGGTCGCTCTACTGTACTCCAACTGTTAAATGTTATTGACTCATGGACCAAAGCTTTAGCTAGAGGAGAATCTATAGACGTAGTATATTTAGACTTCATGAAAGCATTCGACACTGTCCCTCATAAAAGATTGATAGGCAAACTTAAATTGTATGGCATAGAGTATGACACACTAAGATGGATCCAGGCATTCTTGTCTGTGTACAGCAGACCTGAACATAGACCCTAAAGATCCTAAATCTAGACTCACAGACTCAGATAGGGAAAAGGGAGATGTCTTAGGAAATTATTTTTCAAGTGTTTTTACTATAGCGCCAGATGGTGATATCCCTCATATTCCACCAGTGAAGTTAAGGCACACCATGGAAGAATTGACTATTGATGAGGAAATGATTAAACAAAACTTGATGTCAATGGTATAAACTCTGAGTGGGCAAATGTAACAAGTGGAATTTCACGGGGCAGTGTCTTAGGACCAACCCTATTTGTTTTATACATAAATGATCTTCCTGAGAATATAGTTTCGAATGTATATATGTTTGCGGATGATACAAAGGTTTTCAAAACGATTAATAGTCCAAATGACCAGCATACACTACAGAACGATTTAGATTATTTAACATCTTGTAATTTAATGCACGTAGGGAAAACAATACAGCAAGAGTATGCATACAACCTGAAGATAGATAATACTGCCCATGAATTAGGATGAATAGAAGAACAAAAAGATATTGGGGTTATAATTGATTAAAACCTAGAATTTGATAAACACGTCAACCAAAAAATAAACAAAGCAAACATTATCATGGCAGTTATAATTTTGTGGCATTATATAAAGCTTTTGTTAGGAGTCATCTAGATTATGCAATATCAATATGGTCCCCTTATAAACATAAATACAAAGATGCCATCGAAAATGTGCAGAGACGTGCAACAAAGCAACTTCCTGGTATGAAGAATATTCCTTACGAGGAAAGACTTGAGAGATTGAAACTTCCCACACTTGCATATGGACGAACTCGTAGTGATATGATTGAGGTATATAAACTGCTTCAAGGAAAATATGACAGTGATGTATCTAACATTGTCAAGCTGCACAAAGACAGTGATACAAGGGAAGGAACAAGGGATCATAGTTTGAAATTGTTTATAGAACGTGCTTGTACAAATGTTAGAAAAGAAAGCTTCTCACTTAAAGTTACCAGGTTATGGAAGTAGTTGTAACTGCCCCAAGAGTCAACTCATTAAAAGCCATCTAGATGGACATTGGAGTACTGAGGAATTTCTCTACAACTACAAAGCCACCTTGCCAGGAAGTCGTAGAGCATTCCAAGAGTAAATTGAAGATCTGACCACCGAGGCCACCGCCTACGGTCAGGAAGAACCTAAGTAAATCTAGGTAAGTATATATCAACAAATGAAAGACTGACGAAGCATGTGGAATTTTCGTGGGCGTTCCCGGATTGACTCTGACCGAGGTAAGCTCGTATTCTTTTGCTCCGTAACTTTTGCCTTGTGAATAATAGTTAAAAATAATGGTAAATAATCATTGAACAACGGTAGCATGTCAATAAATGACATTTTCTATATTTCAGCTTTATAATGATGTGCGTATTATGACGGGGTTTGTTCGGCCAAGCACAGCGTGATTCGGAAAATTAGCTCTGCGCGCCCTGTTTAGCATTTAAAAATGCGTTTGCGTTGTTGGCATACTTTAATTGCTGTACGGCCAAATCATTTTCCGCGATTCAAAATCCACACAATCACAGTGTTTGCAACCAACTGCTGTTAGATTTAGTGGGAACAAGTAATTATAGATATATCAATGTTGTATGACATTAATAATCATTAACATTGCTCTTGTTAAAATGTGATATTTTCACAATTTAAAGGCTGTATTCATAACTTCCGGTTTGTGCGTGACTTAGCACAGTTTTGAGGATCTGACGTTGTGATACTTCAGCATTTAAATCCATGCCATCTGCATTTTTTTTACAATTATGTGCTGATAATTTTTAATGTATACAATCAGACGTCTATTATTTTTGGTGTCCTTCCTTTATATTACGTTTGATACAGAAATAAATAAAGAAAATGAGAGTTTTGCTAAGCAATTATTTGATGTTCGACGTGCGTACATTATGTATATTATATATATATATATAATTTATATATATATATATACATATTCTTTATTTCATTTTCTAGGATTCAACAATACATTTGAAGAATAAAAGGATAACACACAGCAGAAGACAGACAAAGACTATGTGAAAATAGTGAATATATGTACACCGAGCCTACAGTGAACACATTAAACATGCATGGATTTACGAAACAGTGATCTCTGAAGATGTGTACACTCAACCGACAGTATCATGTGAACAACTTATACACATTGCTTCATGACATTAATTTATGAGACATTGAGATGTGAACATTTCTGCACCATTGACACATGCACTGGCATGGACTTATGAAACAGTGAACTGTGAATATTTGCTGTACTGAGCCAGCAGTGTTCTCTATGATTCTCCTTGTAGTTCCTTTTATAATGGGGTGAAGCTGACTACTTCTTGTACTGCTGCATTGCTGTACTGAGCCAGCAGTCTTCTCTATGGTTCTCCTTGTAGTTCCTTTTATAATGGGTTGAAGCTGACTACTTCTTGTACTGCTGCATTGCTTTGTGTGTTGTCCTTTTCCATGTCTCCCTATCAGCCTACTGTGAACAATGTATAAACATTACTTCATGTTAAAGTGCAGGACATTATTTCATGAAACAGTAAATTGTGAATATTGATGTGCCGAGCCTGCAGTGAACTGTGAACCAGTTTTGACTATTGTTGCATTATGCATGCTGGAAATGACAAAGCTCTCACAATATATAATAAAGTGTGTTATATTTATGCAATGACATTGTGTTTTTTCTCCAAACAATTATTAGTAATTATGCAAATGTCACCTTATAATAAATTGTCATCAACATATCATATTGTAATAAAGTCAGTTATATACACCATTTCCCTTATTAAATTGTCAAACGCCACTTTCATGCACAATCCGTTATGGCTGAAATAGGTCGTTTAGCAACATAAATCGGTCAAAGGAGGTTTAACAAGATTTAACAAGATTTACCATCCAAGCCAAAGACCCAGATGGCAAGTGGACAAGGAAGCTATTGGCTTATCGAGAGTCCAACAATGTTCATCTACTTATAACTCGCCCTCCTGAGATATGTGTCAACCTTGTTTTTAAACATATTCACGCTGCTAGCAGTTACACCTGAATGGCAGGTTAAGTCAATGTGTACATTAATTCTCCCTTACACCCCTCCCTGATCCCACACTTCATACATAATTAATAGGCCATATTCAGTCTAAATAGGTCATTGTAGGTCAAGGTCAATATAAGTAGGTCATTGCAAAGTCATGTCAAAGTCACGTGTTATTAGGTAAACATCTTGGGGTCTTCTAACTTTTTATTCCACCTCAATATCTTCATTAGTTATTTAGCATAATGCCATGTTCCACTGCAATCAGTGGCAGCGCAGCCACCAAACATACCGGTCACAAGAAATGGACTCAATTCCAGTATACAAGCACAACAAAATAGACCCTTTTTAAAAAAAAAAGTGGAATAACAAATAATAAGGATATTGAAAAAATCCAAAAGGGTTATAAACTGCATAACATACTTTATCACACAGAAGTGTTTAAATGATTACAGAACAATTTTTTATTTTTTTTAATATACCTACCTCTAGTCCTACCTAGACCTACCACCTACTTGGCAACTTCATTGACATTGACAATTTTAGGTATTTTTGGGGTGTAACCACATCAGATTGTTCCCTTTAGGACCATAATTATATACAGGTAGTGCAGTATATTGCGATACATACATGTGCATTATGCAGCATACAGTACAATAGTACACAATATCCTTATCGATTGTGGTACGGTGCAGTATGCAATCATGATGGACAAAAAGGAATTATTATTGTGAAGCAGCAGTACTACTTGAACTCGATACTGGACTTCTTGTGTTAACATAGCTTTGTGACAACTTCATGGAAAAGTTGTGAAAAACCGTATATTAAATGTTTTGATAACCATTACAAAAATTCATGTTTACCGAAAGTCTTTTGAGTATTAGGCCCAGAAAGACATCTTTCGAACAAATGGATGTATGTTTAGTCACGAGAGGGAACAGTATGTATTTCCGAGTGATTCTTTCAGTTAGTGCAAGTGAGTAATCACTTCCTTGATGACTCATTAACACAAGCGATACTTACGGAGCGAGAGACTGATCACTCACCTAAAACACAATGCACTGTATAAAATAATGGTGTAACATTTTAAAACCTTCAATCCACTCTGCATAACTATGAGTTTTTTTGTTTTTAATCACATAAAACAAAGGAATAACTGATAAAATGTCTGTATTTTCAGGTGATGACAATTCAAATGTACCGCGTATCTACACAGATTGTGAGTTGCCATGCAACTGAGTAGAGGAGAGAAGCCTATATCATAGAACTGTGTCATCAAACATGGCCACTGCAACAAGAGTGCTGCATCGTAGCATCAGTTCGGACGTGTCGGGCAGTGTGAGGTCATCCCAGCGACAGCTGTCCTCTTCCTCTGACCTTCTGCCTCTTGGCCTACAGCAGAAAGCTAGCAGCGACTCGAACTTGATTCGTCATTTCCTGTGTCACCGCTCTAGTCTGACAGTTGACAGAGAAGAGTACGATCTAGGGAGCGGGGACAAAGTCACTGTGTCATGGGACATCCAGGAAGACGTCAGCTCCACTGACTGGATTGGGCTCTTCTTAGTTGGTAAGTCACCCCATTACAGTGCCACATCATTCTAGTATTACTGCTTACAATACTTCTTCGATGCTGTGTGTGAATGATGTCCTTACTGATAACAAGAACGGTTGTACTATTTGTAGGTGAGACGGATCCGAGCAAGAATCTGGACTACAGGAGTCGTGGCGATAGCGGCACAAGGAAGGGGCAGATATCATGGGTTCTTGACCAGGTCGACTATGACTTCACTGAAGGTGTGTACGACTCATCCATATTCAGCTTTTGACCCCTGTAGGGAGTCAACTCAAGCATTACAGCCGTCCACACTGCCTGCTTGGCGTCTTTGACGCGCCTGATCAGGAAGTAGCTCTGGCCACAGGAACTAGAATCTGTGGGTTAGAGATAGAGACCACCACTCTTTGAGTCCACAACAGGGTACACATTTACCCCCTGTGTGTGATCTTTTACTTCCCCTGACATAGAAACCAAGCAGAAGGGACCAATGGCTTTTACTGTGTCTTCCGAAAGACAGGCAAAGTGGGATAAACGAAATTGCCCAACCTTCGGTATGGTGGTAGATGGAATGGAACCACCTCTTGATTGACAGTTGGGTGCTCTAGCCACTAGACCACCACTCTCCACTGGATGACTCAAATAAGACCCAACATCTGGGGCTAATATGATATGTGGTTAGAGCAGGCCTGGGGTCAGTTACATTGTGATTGTAATAGTAATGGGCTTCATCTAAGTGGGAAGGGGGCAGCAATATTTGCGGATGGACTCGCAGCAGCAGTAGACAGTGGCATGTGTAGCATAACAAATATTTTTGGTAGTAAACATGGTTTAAACTAGAAGCGCAGGCAGATTACTTAGAGATGCCTCAAGCAGGACAAGAGGCCACTAGTACAGACAAACCAAAATGTCCAAAAAACATGTCTGAAGCAGGTTATAGATGCGTGTGTTTAAATGCTAGGAGTATAGTAAATAAGAAAAATTAATTAAACATTATGGTAGAAGATATTGACCCTCACATAATTGGTATTACCGAATCATGAGCCAACACAGACATAACAGATGTTGAATTAGGACTGACAGGATACATAATGTTTAGGAAAGATCGAATAGGAAGAAGGGGAGGGGGAGTTATTTTGTATGGTAAAGAATCTATTCAGGCTTATGAAATAAAATAAGAAAGGGAAGCAGATTGCAATGAAGCTGTTTGGTGTAAAATAGTTTCAGGAAATTAAAAATTAACTATTGGATTAGTTTACTGAAGTCCAAACATAAACGAAGAGGATAACACAAAAATACAAAATGCTATAAAGGAAGTTAGTAAAGGGGAATGTATCATAATAGGAGATTTTAACCATGGACACATACAATGAAAATCTCTAGAGAGTACGGGGGTGAGGACCAACAATTTCTGTTTTTAATTCAGGATAGCTTCCTTACTCAGCATGTGCTAGAACCAACCAGGGGAGATAATGTATTAGATATAGTTTTGTCAGCACAAAAAGAATTAGTGGACAATGTAAAAATACATGAACCATTGGGTAACAGTGACCACAATTAAATACATTTTGACATCAATGTAAAATCAGAAAGTAAAAATAAAAAAACGTATAGGAGAAACTTCCACAAAGGTAACTATAAAGATATGAGAAAATACTTAGCAAAGCTAGATTGGAATAACATGCGAATAAGACCGCAATTGAATGTTGGAATATTCAAAAATATGAAATTGATAGTATCATCGACAAATTTGTTCCCTTGAAAAAACAAGTAAAATGGTCTAGAAAGAAACACTTGTCAAAAAGAAAAATAGTGTTTAAGCAAACTATGTGGAGGGTTTATAGGCGTACCAGAAAGGATGAAGACTATACAAATTACAAAGAGGCACTTAATGCAGCTACAACTGAAATTAGACAATCTAAAAGAAGCTATGAACAAAAACTAGCATGTAACATAAAAAATGACAGCAAGAGTTTTTATGCATATGTCAGGAGTAAACAAAATGTACAAGACAAGGTCGGACCTCTAGAATATAGTACTGGTAATATAATATCGGGTTTTTAATTGTGGAAGACCTAAATGGTTACTTCAGTTCAGTGTTTACCAGAGAGGATATTAGTTCATTACCAGTTCCAGATCCTAAATTTCAGGAGGTTAAATCTGACTATTTAAGACCATTAATTGTAACTCTAGAAATGGTAGCTAAGAAAATTAAGGCAATGAAGAATAAAAAAATCACCGGGAGTGGATGGGATTCCTCCAAAACTACTAATGGAAACAGTAGATCAAGTCAGTATACCACTTGCAAGACTGTTCAACTGTTGTCATTAAAAGAGGGAGTTGTTCCTTTTGAATGGAAAGAAGCAAACATCATACCATTATTTAAAAAGGGTTCGAGAAATAAGTAAGAGAATTACAGACCAGTGAGTTTAACATCAGTGATTTGTAAATTATTAGAAAGGTTAATTAAAGACCATATGGTGGACTTCCTGGCATAAATTAAATTCATCTCAACATGAATTCCTAAAAGCGAGGTCATGCTTAACAAATATGTTATGTTTTTTTGAAGAAATCACCAAGTGGATTGACGAGGGATTGCAAGTAGATATTATCTACTTAGATTTTCAGAAAGCATTTGACAAAGTGCCACATAAAAGATTACTACTTAAATTAAAAGCCCATGGTATCGGGGATGGCTTAATTGACTGTATAGAACAATGGCTGACTGACACAAGACAGCGTGTTGTAGTAGATGGAGAAGTTTCAAACTGGAAATCAGTTTTGAGTGGGGTACCACAAGGATCAGTATTAGGACCTTTATTGTTCTTAATATATATCAATGACTTTTACGACAATATATCAAGTAACGTACTCAAATTTGCAGATGACACAAAAGTGTTTAGAAAGGTTAACACTGATGGTGATAAACAACATTTACAAAACGATCTAGACAGATTAGTGAAATAGTCTGGAAATGGCGGATGTTGTTCAATTTTGGGAAATGTAAATGCCTACATACAGGACATGGGAACTTGGATGTAAACTTTAAAATAGGAGATACCGTTCTGGGTATTACTGTAAAAGAAAAGGACTTAGGAGTTACAATAAGTGCTTATATGAAAGTTTCAGAGCAGTGTGGTATTGCAGCTTCAAAGGGTAATCAAATTCTTGGGTTGATTAGGAAAAACATAACATACAAGGATAAAAAGCTAATTATACCTCTGTATAAAGCAATAGTTAGACCTCACTCGTAAGAAGGATATAGATACACTTGAACGCATACAGAGGAGAGCAGCTAAAATTATTCCAGAACTGAGAGACCTTAGTTATGAAGAACGCCTGAAAGAATGTGGTTTAACAACTCTAGAGACAAGGAGGTTAAGAGGAGATCATATTGAAGTTTTTAAGAAAGTGAAAATATTCATAGAAATATGTCTTTCTCTCTCAAGAAAGATAGCAGAACTAGAGGACATGAGGTAAAGTTAGTAAAGGATCAGTGTAGATTGAATATCAGGAAGTACTCATTCTCACAGAGGTAAATGAATGGAACAAATTATCTGTGTATTGTATAACCGCTAGCAGTGTGAATATGTTTAAAAACAAGTTGGACACATATCTCAGGAGGGCGGGTTACACGTAAACAAATACTGATGGACTCTCGATAAGCCAATGGCTTCCTTGTCCACTTGCCATCTGGGCCTTTGGCTTGGTGGCAAATCTTGTTAAATCTTAGTAATGATTACATTTTTTCAAGTAATAGTAATAGATGGAACATAACACAATGTAATAGTAATATAAGACAACGTAATAATAATTGAGCTGTTACATTTCTATTACAATTTGGATTAATGCTGGCTTATTTTGTGTTAGCTCCAACAGTCTACAAAGACAATGGGTAAAACAACCAAGGCTATGAAGCCTTGTACAGCTTACACAAATAACTGACAATAGGTATGACGCCTCACACAAACTCCAAACAAAGCCATGAATGTGTGAGAGCAACAACAAAGGGCATATCTTGGCATAAAATGAAATGAGTCCTTGTGTCCCTATAATACTGGTGGTGTATATTCAGATGAAATTCTACTGTACTGTAGATTATTGATAGCTGCTTGAATAATGAGTTGTTGAGAACTACTGTACTACTGAATGGAAAAGTTAAAATATGTAGCATAATACGCCTATACATATTCCAAAATGTTTAATCTAAAGCAAATAGTTGCGATGGAAAAATGTAATAGTAATAGATTCATATGTAATAGTAATATATTACTTTGCCTTCAGGATGTGATAGCAATAGAAAGGAAACAAAGTAATAGTAATATATTACAATTAATGTAATTGACCCCAGGTCTGGGTAAGAGCACTTCTGACAGAGATGGGGTGATTACACCACAAATGTAGTCGATTATGATTACTGTTAGAATGTGTGGGTACAATTACAAATATGATTACATAAAAAATTAGTGTAATCAATTATGATTGTGATTACTTTTGTATGTAATCATGATTACATTTAAGATTATCGTTAGCACAATGAACTAAATAAAAACCTCATGTTATTATTGTCGCCAATGTTATTTCAGGCCAAACCAGACAACGTTAAAATGCAGTCACTGTACATTCATTACATACAAAATGAGGAGAAAAACTTGTGCACCATGTAGTTGGGACAGCAACAGAAATATGCACAAGAACAAAATAGTAATTGTCATCATTACTGAGTACAATTATGATTACTTGGTCTTTTTGAGCAATTGAGTACGAGTACTATTGCTAAAAATGTTTTAATGATTACAAGCGATTATGATTTCTGAGTACAATTACTCCATCTCTGATTTCTGATGTCACATATGGTATAAAATGTGTTGGTCACATTCAGAACAGGGGTTTAATAATAATTTTTAAAAATTAATGTTTACTTTTGCAAAAATATTATTTATAAATATTAACAGAAGATAATAGAATATATATAGGTTTTGTTAGATAGTAAAATAAATAAAAAAAATGCAAAAACATTCTTTCCAGCTACGACAAAGGTGTGTTTCCGTTACTACCATGGAGGCACAGTCGATCTACAGGCCAGCAGTGACACTATTGTCATTAAGAAGGAAACCGAGTCAACACAGGTATGTTGACCTCGTCCTCTTTATACTAAGCCATTATACAACTTTACAAGACAATGTTAATTTGTAGCTGCTTCCTCAATCCAATTAAACCATAACGTTTCAGTTTTGTTGATGTTCAAAACTGCACTATGTGAATGGTTTAGATAATATGTGCAATCGGTTTAAATCATCAAATTGTTGTCATTGTCAAAGTGTTAACACCCTTACGCTAGAGTATATATTACAGGGCAACTTTTGTCTCCTTTTCACAAAATAAAAAAATATAATTTAATAGTTTGTCTGATGATTTCACCAAAACTAAATTAAAAAATTGCACAACAAACTAGCATGTTGTAGTCGATACTAGATAGGTTAGATTTTTCGCAACTGAGAAATGAGACGAGAAAAAATCTAATCAAGGAGGCAGTTTTAATAAAGTTTGTCATAAAATAAGTTAATTGTCAGGAAACCACATCATAGAATACAAACTTCTGTTGTTATTGTTATAAGGGGCCGTTCATAATTGTAAAAATTTGGCTAGATTCTTACAAAGCGTTCTAATTCTCAGACCTCCCTCCCCGAATTTGTTCTTTAAAATATTGATAATTGTCCAGTTTGAAACACATTGATGTACCACAATGTTATGACATACTGTGTATATAGGATATACAGTAATAACCATTAGAATATTACATTTACAAATATTAATCGCATATAATTATATTAAAGCGTTGTGTTTTTCTAACAACAAAGTTGTGAACTTCCAAGATATCAGACTGTATTACAGGGCCACACTGTGAATGGTTACACAATTTAAAACAGTAGTAGTTCTGTAACAGTTCACTGCATGGCACTGCATGATGCCATGGTAGTCATATTTCACATGGGACAAACATTTAAACATTAGTATGTGGGCCCAGACCTCTTAGTATGCTTTGTATAAATTAAAATAAATGTTGATTAATTAAAATAAATGTTGTTTAATTTATATTATTATAATTTAGTGCCATTTGTAATATATGTTTATGCAGTAAAACAGCGTATATTTCTAACTTGCTTTAAATTCGACCATCACAATTCACATGTCTATTTAATTTTTAATCAGAAAGCAACTAGATGCATATGGCATGTAACAGCTGCCAATACTACTTTCCTGAATTGGCTGAATGGACTATACGTCTTTCTCCAAAATATAATTTCATTTTAAACTATATGATGATTTATTATGGTGTTTTTAAAAATGTCTTTGTTGCATGTGTAGAACGCCTTGTCCCCTGAACTTGTGCTTGCGGATGGCCCAGAGCTGGCCAGTGCAAGGACTTTGTATCACGTGACTATCTCCAGTAAGTCACATGTCACCAGATATAAAAGCCTGTTTGTTTACACAAGTGATTTAATGCCCAGATTGGTGGGGGGGGGGTCACAAAGCACAGTCAAATTATTTGTGTGTTTACATGAGAGATGTGTCTAGACAATGCCAGGTGAGACTTTTGACTTGTGCCAATCCCAACTTCAGCTTTTGGCAAAACTCATGATTGCATTAGGACCAGCCCCAATTCCCCATTGACAGACTCATAGTTACAAATTGACCTCGCTAATTGGTCTTTCAGGGTGTTTACATGAGCGATAAATTGACCATTGGTCAGAACCCTGTATCCCTGATTGGACAATTAATCACTCATGTAACCAGCCCTTTACTGTTGCCAACTATATACTTTGTATTTGTTCCAAGTAACGTATCATGTAGTGCGAAGTGAGAGCAGTAAGAACCAAAACAGAATACTGAATCATACTGCATCATGAATGGCTGCTGTCACAGTCTATCTGGAAATGGCCCAGAACTACAGTGTATGTGTTGTCCTGAAAGCAGCAAGGAAATGTACGGTGTAACATCATTACAACTGTAAACAGTACAGATTTGCAGTTTAGGTCATCGACTGCACTCAATCATGCACGCACGCAGCAGTTGCACGCATGCACACGCACACACAAGCATGCATGCATATCTGTCATGTCAGTCATCTGGAACAGACTCCCCATCACTTTGAAAATCATTTGAAGCTCTGACTGCTTTCCGTATAAATATCTAGATATATCTTTTTGAAATTGCATTTCCACCCGAAATCCTCATTGGTCCGTTGATGACATGACAATTCATGCACATCCCTGTTCAAGATAACGGTTCTGGTTTGCTACGCCGCTGAGCTTGGGTCACTGAGATTCATGTAGGTGCTATGGAAATCTTAGTATTGTAAAACACAAACATTGCCTGTTGCTACAGAGATATCTGCACGCTGCCTCAAGAAGGGTATGTTCTTCAACCCCGACCCATACGTGAAGCTGTCGGTGCAGCCTGGGAACCGCGCCAGTCTGCGGCGCCTCAGTCACCACGACCAGTATGCGAAGACTTCCATTCAGACCAGTACCACCAACCCAGACTGGACAGCAGATGGGGTGAGCAACACTATTTATTCCTACATATCCTCTGTCTGCAGAAGGCTGAAACGGTGGCGTGGAAAGGGGTAACAGCTGGGGCGTTGCAGCAGTACAAGGACTAGCCTCACCCCTTTATAAATTAAAGGGAGCAAGGAGAAAGAACAGATGCTCTATTTACTTGAACTTGATGTATGAAGTTTAAACATAACACATCAAGACTCATCTGTTCAACCTTGCTTACTTATTAAAGATATATGATAATGAGTAATAAATAAGTAAAACAATTGTGTAAAATTGATATAAAAACATGTAAAGATAATAATAATAATAAAAAAATATTTAATATAAAAATTAGTATTAAACAAACAAAATAATAAAAATATAAATAGGTGGTGCTTAAGATGCATATGCAATCCGGAAGAGATGCGTTTTTTAGAGACTTTTAAAAGTCACTATAGGCAAGAGATTGTCTTCATCTCATTTGGGAGTGCATTCCACATTCGTAGAGCAGAAACCGAGAAAGTTCTGTCACCATATCGGCTACGAGATGGCGGCACATACAAATCATTGTTTGTAGCCGAACGCAACACACGATTAGCTCGTTGTTTATGGAGTAGGTTAGTTATGTAAGCGGGTGGCAGTCGGTGTTGAGCACGAAACGCCAGTAGAAGAATTGCATAATGAATGCTTTGCTTCACGGGAAGCCAATGCAGTTTCTTGAGTACCGGTGTGATGTGGTCCCATCTGTGGCAGCGGACCACCAGCCGAGCAGCAGCAATTTGTACTCTTTGCAGCTTGTTGATCAGGCAATCAGGGATGCCATGACAGTTCGCATAGTCAATTCTCGATATGACGAGTGAGTATATCAGACGGACCGCATATCCATCCATCTGTTGACAACTTTAACATTGCTTATCCCCAAGCTCCCTGGCGTATCCATCCATCTGTTGACAACTTTAATATTGCTCACCCCCAGCTCCCTGGCGTATCCATCCATCTGTTGACAACTTTAATATTGCTTACCCCCAGCTCCCTGGCGTATCCATCCATCTGTTGACAACTTTAACATTGCTTACCCCCAGCTCCCTGGTGTATCCATCCATCTGTTGACAACTTTAACATTGCTTACCCCCCAGCTCCCTGGTGTATCCATCCATCTGTTGATAACTTTAACCTTGCTTATCTCCCCAGCTCCCTGGCTATCCATCCATCTGTTGACAACTTTAACATTGCTTACCCCCAGCTCCCTGGCTTATCCATCCATCTGTTGACAACTTTAACATTGCTTACCCCCCAGCTCCCTGGCTTATCCATCCATCTGTTGACAACTTTAACATTGCGTACCCCCAGCTCCCTGGCGTATCCATCCATCTGTTGACAACTTTAACCTTGCTTATCTCCCCAGCTCCCTGGCGTATCCATCCATCTGTTGACAACTTTAACATTGCGTACCCCCAGCTCCCTGGCGTATCCATCCATCTGTTGACAACTTTAACATTGCTTATCTCCCCAGCTCCCTGGCGTATCCATCCATCTGTTGACAACTTTAACATTGCTTACCCCCAGCTCCCTGGCGTATCCATCCATCTGTTGACAACTTTAACCTTGCTTATCTCCCCAGCTCCCTGGCTATCCATCCATCTGTTGACAACTTTAACATTGCTTACCCCCAACTCCCTGGCGTATCCATCCATCTGTTGACAACTTTTACATTGCTTACCCCCCAGCTCCCTGGCTATCCATCCATCTGTTGACAACTTTTACATTGCTTACCCCCCAGCTCCCTGGCGTATCCATCCATCTGTTGACAACTTTAACATTGCTTACCCCTCCCAGCTCCCTGGCGTATCCATCCAT
Organism: Lamellibrachia columna; assembly: GCA_963662155.1. Classification (NCBI taxonomy): domain Eukaryota; kingdom Metazoa; phylum Annelida; class Polychaeta; order Sabellida; family Siboglinidae; genus Lamellibrachia; species Lamellibrachia columna. The sequence goes on along the minus strand of OY759261.1, from coordinate 22,118,263 downwards.
CTGTTGACAACTTTTACATTGCTTACCCCCCAGCTCCCTGGCTATCCATCCATCTGTTGACAACTTTTACATTGCTTACCCCCAGCTCCTTGGCGTATCCATCCATCTGTTGACAACTTTTACATTGCTTACCCCCCAGCTCCCTGGCTATCCATCCATCTGTTGACAACTTTTACATTGCTTACCCCCCAGCTCCTTGGCGTATCCATCCATCTGTTGACAACTTTTACATTGCTTACCCACCCCCCAGCTCCCTGGCGTATCCATCCATCTGTTGACAACTTTTACATTGCTTACCCCCCCAGCTCCTTGGTGTATCCATCCATCTGTTAACAACTTTAACATTGCTTACCCCCCAGCTCCCTGGCTTATCCATCCATCTGTTGACAACTTTTACATTGCTTACCCCCCAGCTCACTGGCGTATCCATCCATCTGTTGACAACTTTAACATTGCTTACTCCCCAGCTCCCTGGCTATCCATCCATCTGTTGACAACTTTTACATTGCTTACCCCCCTAGCTCCCTGGCTATCCATCCATCTGTTGACAACTTTTACATTGCTTACCCCCCCCAGCTCCCTGGTGTATCCATCCATCTGTTGACAACGTTTACATTGCTTACCCCCCAGCTCCCTGGCGTATCCATCCATCTGTTGACAACTTTAACATTGCTTACCCCCCAGCTCCCTGGCTATCCATCCATCTGTTGACAACTTTAACATTGCTTACCCCCCCCAGCTCCCTGGCTTATCCATCCATCTGTTAACAACTTTTACATTGCTTACCCCCCAGCTCCCTGGCTTATCCATCCATCTGTTGACAACTTTTACATTGCTTACCCCCCCAGCTCCCTGGCTATCCATCCATCTGTTGACAACTTTAACATTGCTTACCCCCCCAGCTCCCTGGCTATCCATCCATCTGTTGACAACTTTAACATTGCTTATCTCCCCAGCTCCCTGGCTATCCATCCATCTGTTGACAACTTTTACATTGCTTACCCCCCCCAGCTCCCTGGCTATCCATCCATCTGTTGACAACTTTAACATTGCTTACCCCCCAGCTCCCTGGCTATCCATCCATCTGTTGACAACTTTTACATTGCTTACCCCCCAGCTCCCTGGCTATCCATCCATCTGTTGACAACTTTTACATTGCTTACCCCCCCAGCTCCCTGGCTATCCATCCATCTGTTGACAACTTTAACATTGCTTACCCCCCCCAGCTCCCTGGCTATCCATCCATCTGTTGACAACTTTTACATTGCTTACCCCCCCAGCTCCCTGTCTTATCCATCCATCTGTTGACAACTTTTACATTGCTTACCCCCCAGCTCCTTGGCGTATCCATCCATCTGTTGACAACTTTAACATTGCTTACCCCCCCCCCAGCTCCCTGGCTTATCCATCCATCTGTTGACAACTTTAACATTGCTTATCCCCCCCAGCTCCCTGGCTTATCCATCCATCTGTTGACAACTTTTACATTGCTTACCCCCCAGCTCCCTGGCTTATCCATCCATCTGTTGACAACTTTAACATTGCTTACCCCCCAGCTCCCTGGCTTATCCATCCATCTGTTGACAACTTTTACATTGCTTACCCCCCAGCTCCCTGGCTTATCCATCCATCTGTTGACAACTTTTACATTGCTTACCCCCCAGCTCCCTGGTGTATCCATCCATCTGTTGACAACTTTAACATTGCTTATCCCCCAGCTTCCTGGCATATCCATCCATCTGTTGACAACTTTAACATTGCTTACCCCCCTAGCTCCCTGGCTATCCATCCATCTGTTGACAACTTTTATATTGCTTACCCCCAGCTCCCTGGCTTATCCATCCATCTGTTGACAACTTTAACATTGCTTACCCCCCAGCTCCCTGGCTATCCATCCATCTGTTGACAACTTTAACATTGCTTACCCCCCCTAGCTCCCTGGCTTATCCATCCATCTGTTGACAACTTTAACATTGCTTACCCCCAGCTCCCTGGCTTATCCATCCATCTGTTGACAACTTTAACATTGCTTACCCCCCAGCTCCCTGGCTTATCCATCCATCTGTTGATAACTTTAACATTGCTTACCCCCCAGCTCCCTGGCTTATCCATCCATCTGTTGACAACTTTAACCTTGCTTACCCCCCAGCTCCCTGGTGTATCCATCCATCTGTTGACAACTTTTACATTGCTTACCCCCCAGCTCCCTGGTGTATCCATCCATCTGTTGACAACTTTAACCTTGCTTACCCCCCAGCTCCCTGGTGTATCCATCCATCTGTTGACAACTTTTACATTGCTTACCCCCCCATCTCCCTGGCTATCCATCCATCTGTTGACAACTTTACATTGCTTACCCCCCAGCTCCTTGGCGTATCCATCCATCTGTTGACAACTTTAACATTGCTTATCTCCCCAGCTCCCTGACTATCCATCCATCTGTTGACAACTTTAACATTGCTTATCTCCCCAGCTCCCTGGCTATCCATCCATCTGTTGACAACTTTAACATTGCTTATCTCCCCAGCTCCCTGACTATCCATCCATCTGTTGACAACTTTAACATTGCTTACCTCCAGCTCCCTGACTATCCATCCATCTGTTGACAACTTTAACATTGCTTACCCCCCAGCTCCCTGGTGTATCCATCCATCTGTTGACAACTTTAACATTGCTTATCTCCCCAGCTCCCTGGCTATCCATCCATCTGTTGACAACTTTAACATTGCTTACCCCCAGCTCCCTGGCTATCCATCCATCTGTTGAAAACTTTAACATTGCTTATCTCCCCAGCTCCCTGGCTATCCATCCATCTGTTGACAACTTTAACATTGCTTATCTCCCCAGCTCCCTGGCTATCCATCCATCTGTTGACAACTTTAACATTGCTTATCTCTCCAGCTCCCTGGCTATCCATCCATCTATTGACAACTTTAAAATTGCTTATCTCCCCAGCTCCCTGGCTATCCATTCATCTGTTGACAACTTTAACATTGCTTATCTCCCCAGCTCCCTGGCTATCCATCCATCTGTTGACAACTTTAAAATTGCTTATCTCCCCAGCTCCCTGGCTATCCATCCATCTGTTGACAACTTTAACATTGCTTATCTCCCCAGCTCCCTGGCTATCCATCCATCTGTTGACAACTTTAACATTGCTTATCTCCCCAGCTCCCTGGCTATCCATCCATCTGTTGACAACTTTAACATTGCTTATCTCCCCAGCTCCCTGGCTATCCATCCATCTGTTGACAAATTTAACATTGTTTACCCTCCCCCCAGCTCCCTGGCTATCCATCCATCTGTTGACAACTTTAACATTGCTTACCCCCAGCTCCCTGGTGTATCCATCCATCTGTTGACAACTTTAACCTTGCTTATCTTCCCAGCTCCCTGGCTATCCATCAATCTGTTGACAACTTTAACATTGCTTATCTCCCCAGCTCCCTGGCTATCCATCCATCTGTTGACAACTTTAACATTACTTATCTCCCCAGTTCCCTGGCTATCCATCCATCTGTTGACAACTTTAACATTGCTTATCTCCCCAGCTCCCTGGCTATCCATCCATCTGTTGACAACTTTAACATTGCTTACCCCCCCAGCTCCCTGGCTATCCATCCATCTGTTTACAACTTTTACATTGCTTACCCCCCCCAGCTCCCTGGCTTATCCATCCATCTGTTGACAACTTTTACATTGCTTACCCCCCAGCTCCCTGGCGTATCCATCCATCTGTTGACAACTTTAACATTGCTTACCCCCCAGCTCCCTGGCTTATCCATCCATCTGTTGACAACTTTAACCTTGCTTACCCCCCAGCTCCCTGGTGTATCCATCCATCTGTTGACAACTTTTACATTGCTTACCCCCCAGCTCCCTGGTGTATCCATCCATCTGTTGACAACTTTAACCTTGCTTACCCCCCAGCTCCCTGGTGTATCCATCCATCTGTTGACAACTTTTACATTGCTTACCCCCCCATCTCCCTGGCTATCCATCCATCTGTTGACAACTTTTACATTGCTTACCCCCCAGCTCCCTGGCTTATCCATCCATCTGTTGACAACTTTTACATTGCTTACCCCCCAGCTCCTTGGCGTATCCATCCATCTGTTGACAACTTTAACATTGCTTATCTCCCCAGCTCCCTGACTATCCATCCATCTGTTGACAACTTTAACATTGCTTATCTCCCCAGCTCCCTGGCTATCCATCCATCTGTTGACAACTTTAACATTGCTTATCTCCCCAGCTCCCTGACTATCCATCCATCTGTTGACAACTTTAACATTGCTTACCTCCAGCTCCCTGACTATCCATCCATCTGTTGACAACTTTAACATTGCTTACCCCCCAGCTCCCTGGTGTATCCATCCATCTGTTGACAACTTTAACATTGCTTATCTCCCCAGCTCCCTGGCTATCCATCCATCTGTTGACAACTTTAACATTGCTTACCCCCAGCTCCCTGGCTATCCATCCATCTGTTGACAACTTTAACATTGCTTATCTCCCCAGCTCCCTGGCTATCCATCCATCTGTTGACAACTTTAAAATTGCTTATCTCCCCAGCTCCCTGGCTATCCATCCATCTGTAGACAACTTTAACATTGCTTATCTCCCCAGCTCCCTGGCTATCCATCCATCTGTTGACAACTTTAACATTGCTTATCTCCCCAGCTCCCTGGCTATCCATCCATCTGTTGACAACTTTAACATTGCTTATCTCCCCAGCTCCCTGGCTATCCATCCATCTGTTGACAACTTTAACATTGTTTACCCTCCCCCCAGCTCCCTGGCTATCCATCCATCTGTTGACATCTTTAACATTGCTTACCCCCAGCTCCCTGGTGTATCCATCCATCTGTTGACAACTTTAACCTTGCTTATCTTCCCAGCTCCCTGGCTATCCATCCATCTGTTGACAACTTTAACATTGCTTATCTCCCCAGCTCCCTGGCTATCCATCCATCTGTTGACAACTTTAACATTACTTATCTCCCCAGTTCCCTGGCTATCCATCCATCTGTTGACAACTTTAACATTGCTTATCTCCCCAGCTCCCTGGCTATCCATCCATCTGTTGACAACTTTAACATTGCTTACCCCCCCAGCTCCCTGGCTATCCATCCATCTGTTTACAACTTTTACATTGCTTACCCCCCCAGCTCCCTGGCTTATCCATCCATCTGTTGACAACTTTTACATTGCTTACTTCCCAGCTCCTTGGCGCATCCATCCATCTGTTTACAACTTTTACATTGCTTACCCCCCAGCTCCCTGGCTTATCCATCCATCTGTTGACAACTTTTACATTGCTTACCCCCCAGCTCCTTGGCGTATCCATCCATCTGTTGACAACTTTAACATTGCTTACCCCCCCCAGCTCCCTGGCTTATCCATCCATCTGTTGACAACTTTTACATTGCTTACCCCCTCCAGCTCCCTGGCTATCCATCCATCTGTTGACAACTTTTACATTGCTTACCCCCCAGCTCCCTGGCTATCCATCCATCTGTTGACAACTTTTACATTGCTTACCCCCCCAGCTCCCTGGCTTATCCATCCTTCTGTTGACAACTTTTACATTGCTTATCTCCCCAGCTCCCTGGCTATCCATCCATCTGTTGACAACTTTAACATTGCTTATCTCCCCAGCTCCCTGGTTATCCATCCATCTGTTGACAACTTTTACATTGCTTACCCCCTCCAGCTCCCTGGCTATCCATCCATCTGTTGACAACTTTTACATTGCTTACCCCCCAGCTCCCTGGCTATCCATCCATCTGTTGACAACTTTTACATTGCTTACCCCCCCAGCTCCCTGGCTTATCCATCCATCTGTTGACAACTTTTACATTGCTTACCCCCCAGCTCCCTGGCTATCCATCCATCTGTTGACAACTTTAACATTGCTTATCTCCCCAGCTCCCTGGCTATCCATCCATCCATCTGTTGACAACTTTAACATTGCTTATCTCCCCAGCTCCCTGGCTATCCATCCATCTGTTGACAACTTTAACATTGCTTACCCCCCAGCTCCCTGGCTTATCCATCCATACGTTGACAACTTTTACATTGCTTACCCCCCAGCTCCCTGGCGTATCCATCCATCTGTTGACAACTTTAACATTGCTTACCCCCCAGCTCCCTGGCTTATCCATCCATCTGTTGACAACTTTTACATTACTTACCCCCCAGCTCCCTGGCGTATCCATCCATCTGTTGACAACTTTAACATTGCTTACCCCCCAGCTCCTTGGCATATCCATCCATCTGTTGATAACTTTAACATTGCTTACCCGAAGCTCCCTGGCTTATCCATCCATCTGTTGACAACTTTAACATTGCTTACTCCCCAGCTCCCTGGCTATCCATCCATCTGTTGACAAATTTAACATTGCTTTTCTCCCCAGCTCCCTGGCTATCCATCCATCTGTTGACAACTTTAACACTGCTTATCTCCCCAGCTCCCTGGCTATCCATCCATCTGTTGACAACTTTAACATTGCTTATCTCCCCAGCTCCCTGGCTATCCATCCATCTGTTGACAACTTTAACATTGCTTATCTCCCCAGCTCCCTGGCTATCCATCCATCTGTTGACAACTTTAACATTGCTTATCTCCCCAGCTCCCTGGCTATCCATCCATCTGTTGACAACTTTAACACTGCTTATCTCCCCACCTCCCTGGCTATCCATCCATCTGTTGACAACTTTAACATTGCTTATTTCCCCAGCTCCCTGGCTATCCATCCATCTGTTGTCCACTTTAACACTGCTTATCTCCCCAGCTCCCTGGCTATCCATCCATCTATTGACAACTTTAACACTGCTTATCTCCCCAGCTCCCTGGCTATCCATCTATCTGTTGACAACTAACATTGCTTATCTCCCCAGCTCCCTGGCTATCCATCCATCTGTTGACAACTAACATTGCTTATCTCCCCAGCTCCCTGGTGTATCCATCCATTTGTTGACAACTTTAACATTTCTTATCTCCCCAGCTCCCTGGCTATCCATCCATCTGTTGACAACTTTTACATTGCTTATCTCCCCAGCTCCCTGGCTATCCATCCATCTGTTGACAACTTTAACATTGCTTATCTCCCCAGCTCCCTGGTTATCCATCCATCTGTTGACAACTTTTACATTGCTTACCCCCTCCAGCTCCCTGGCTATCCATCCATCTGTTGACAACTTTTACATTGCTTACCCCCCAGCTCCCTGGCTATCCATCCATCTGTTGACAACTTTTACATTGCTTACCCCCCCCAGCTCCCTGGCTTATCCATCCATCTGTTGACAACTTTTACATTGCTTACCCCCCAGCTCCCTGGCTATCCATCCATCTGTTGACAACTTTAACATTGCTTATCTCCCCAGCTCCCTGGCTATCCATCCATCCATCTGTTGACAACTTTAACATTGCTTATCTCCCCAGCTCCCTTGCTATCCATCCATCTGTTGACAACTTTAACATTGCTTACCCCCCAGCTCCCTGGCTTATCCATCCATACGTTGACAACTTTTACATTGCTTACCCCCCAGCTCCCTGGCGTATCCATCCATCTGTTGACAACTTTAACATTGCTTACCCCCCAGCTCCCTGGCTTATCCATCCATCTGTTGACAACTTTTACATTACTTACCCCCCAGCTCCCTGGCGTATCCATCCATCTGTTGACAACTTTAACATTGCTTACCCCCCAGCTCCTTGGCATATCCATCCATCTGTTGATAACTTTAACATTGCTTACCCCAAGCTCCCTGGCTTATCCATCCATCTGTTGACAACTTTAACATTGCTTACTCCCCAGCTCCCTGGCTATCCATCCATCTGTTGACAAATTTAACATTGCTTTTCTCCCCAGCTCCCTGGCTATCCATCCATCTGTTGACAACTTTAACACTGCTTATCTCCCCAGCTCCCTGGCTATCCATCCATCTGTTGACAACTTTAACATTGCTTATCTCCCCAGCTCCCTGGCTATCCATCCATCTGTTGACAACTTTAACATTGCTTATCTCCCCAGCTCCCTGGCTATCCATCCATCTGTTGACAACTTTAACACTGCTTATCTCCCCACCTCCCTGGCTATCCATCCATCTGTTGACAACTTTAACATTGCTTATTTCCCCAGCTCCCTGGCTATCCATCCATCTGTTGTCCACTTTAACACTGCTTATCTCCCCAGCTCCCTGGCTATCCATCCATCTATTGACAACTTTAACACTGCTTATCTCCCCAGCTCCCTGGCTATCCATCTATCTGTTGACAACTAACATTGCTTATCTCCCCAGCTCCCTGGCTATCCATCCATCTGTTGACAACTAACATTGCTTATCTCCCCAGCTCCCTGGTGTATCCATCCATTTGTTGACAACTTTAACATTTCTTATCTCCCCAGCTCCCTGGCTATCCATCCATCTGTTGACAACTTTTACATTGCTTATCTCCCCAGCTCCCTGGCTATCCATCCATCTGTTGACAACTTTAACATTGCTTATCTCCCCAGCTCCCTGGTTATCCATCCATCTGTTGACAACTTTTACATTGCTTACCCCCTCCAGCTCCCTGGCTATCCATCCATCTGTTGACCACTTTTACATTGCTTACCCCCCAGCTCCCTGGCTATCCATCCATCTGTTGACAACTTTTACATTGCTTACCCCCCCAGCTCCCTGGCTTATCCATCCATCTGTTGACAACTTTTACATTGCTTACCCCCCAGCTCCCTGGCTATCCATCCATCTGTTGACAACTTTAACATTGCTTATCTCCCCAGCTCCCTGGCTATCCATCCATCCATCTGTTGACAACTTTAACATTGCTTATCTCCTCAGCTCCCTGGCTATCCATCCATCTGTTGACAACTTTAACATTGCTTACCCCCCAGCTCCCTGGCTTATCCATCCATACGTTGACAACTTTTACATTGCTTACCCCCCAGCTCCCTGGCGTATCCATCCATCTGTTGACAACTTTAACATTGCTTACCCCCCAGCTCCCTGGCTTATCCATCCATCTGTTGACAACTTTTACATTACTTACCCCCCAGCTCCCTGGCGTATCCATCCATCTGTTGACAACTTTAACATTGCTTACCCCCCAGCTCCTTGGCATATCCATCCATCTGTTGATAACTTTAACATTGCTTACCCCAAGCTCCCTGGCTTATCCATCCATCTGTTGACAACTTTAACATTGCTTACTCCCCAGCTCCCTGGCTATCCATCCATCTGTTGACAAATTTAACATTGCTTTTCTCCCCAGCTCCCTGGCTATCCATCCATCTGTTGACAACTTTAACACTGCTTATCTCCCCAGCTCCCTGGCTATCCATCCATCTGTTGACAACTTTAACATTGCTTATCTCCCCAGCTCCCTGGCTATCCATCCATCTGTTGACAACTTTAACATTGCTTATCTCCCCAGCTCCCTGGCTATCCATCCATCTGTTGACAACTTTAACATTGCTTATCTCCCCAGCTCCCTGGCTATCCATCCATCTGTTGACAACTTTAACACTGCTTATCTCCCCACCTCCCTGGCTATCCATCCATCTGTTGACAACTTTAACATTGCTTATTTCCCCAGCTCCCTGGCTATCCATCCATCTGTTGTCCACTTTAACACTGCTTATCTCCCCAGCTCCCTGGCTATCCATCCATCTATTGACAACTTTAACACTGCTTATCTCCCCAGCTCCCTGGCTATCCATCTATCTGTTGACAACTAACATTGCTTATCTCCCCAGCTCCCTGGCTATCCATCCATCTGTTGACAACTAACATTGCTTATCTCCCCAGCTCCCTGGTGTATCCATCCATTTGTTGACAACTTTAACATTTCTTATCTCCCCAGCTCCCTGGCTATCCATCCATCTGTTGACAACTTTTACATTGCTTATCTCCCCAGCTCCCTGGCTATCCATCCATCTGTTGACAACTTTAACATTGCTTATCTCCCCAGCTCCCTGGTTATCCATCCATCTGTTGACAACTTTTACATTGCTTACCCCCTCCAGCTCCCTGGCTATCCATCCATCTGTTGACAACTTTTACATTGCTTACCCCCCAGCTCCCTGGCTATCCATCCATCTGTTGACAACTTTTGCATTGCTTACCCCCCCAGCTCCCTGGCTTATCCATCCATCTGTTGACAACTTTTACATTGCTTACCCCCCAGCTCCCTGGCTATCCATCCATCTGTTGACAACTTTAACATTGCTTATCTCCCCAGCTCCCTGGCTATCCATCCATCCATCTGTTGACAACTTTAACATTGCTTATCTCCCCAGCTCCCTGGCTATCCATCCATCTGTTGACAACTTTAACATTGCTTACCCCCCAGCTCCCTGGCTTATCCATCCATACGTTGACAACTTTTACATTGCTTACCCCCCAGCTCCCTGGCGTATCCATCCATCTGTTGACAACTTTAACATTGCTTACCCCTCAGCTCCTTGGCATATCCATCCATCTGTTGATAACTTTAACATTGCTTACCCCAAGCTCCCTGGCTTATCCATCCATCTGTTGACAACTTTAACATTGCTTACTCCCCAGCTCCCTGGCTATCCATCCATCTGTTGACAAATTTAACATTGCTTTTCTCCCCAGCTCCCTGGCTATCCATCCATCTGTTGACAACTTTAACACTGCTTATCTCCCCAGCTCCCTGGCTATCCATCCATCTGTTGACAACTTTAACATTGCTTATCTCCCCAGCTCCCTGGCTATCCATCCATCTGTTGACAACTTTAACATTGCTTATCTCCCCAGCTCCCTGGCTATCCATCCATCTGTTGACAACTTTTACATTGCTTACCCCCCCAGCTCCCTGGCTTATCCATCCATCTGTTGACAACTTTTACATTGCTTACCCCCCAGCTCCCTGGCTATCCATCCATCTGTTGACAACTTTAACATTGCTTATCTCCCCAGCTCCCTGGCTATCCATCCATCCATCTGTTGACAACTTTAACATTGCTTATCTCCCCAGCTCCCTGGCTATCCATCCATCTGTTGACAACTTTAACATTGCTTACCCCCCAGCTCCCTGGCTTATCCATCCATACGTTGACAACTTTTACATTGCTTACCCCCCAGCTCCCTGGCGTATCCATCCATCTGTTGACAACTTTAACATTGCTTACCCCCCAGCTCCTTGGCATATCCATCCATCTGTTGATAACTTTAACATTGCTTACCCCAAGCTCCCTGGCTTATCCATCCATCTGTTGACAACTTTAACATTGCTTACTCCCCAGCTCCCTGGCTATCCATCCATCTGTTGACAAATTTAACATTGCTTTTCTCCCCAGCTCCCTGGCTATCCATCCATCTGTTGACAACTTTAACACTGCTTATCTCCCCAGCTCCCTGGCTATCCATCCATCTGTTGACAACTTTAACATTGCTTATCTCCCCAGCTCCCTGGCTATCCATCCATCTGTTGACAACTTTAACATTGCTTATCTCCCCAGCTCCCTGGCTATCCATCCATCTGTTGACAACTTTAACATTGCTTATCTCCCCAGCTCCCTAGCTATCCATCCATCTGTTGACAACTTTAACACTGCTTATCTCCCCAGCTCCCTGGCTATCCATCCATCTGTTGACAACTTTAACACTGCTTATCTCCCCACCTCCCTGGCTATCCATCCATCTGTTGACAACTTTAACATTGCTTATTTCCCCAGCTCCCTGGCTATCCATCCATCTGTTGTCCACTTTAACACTGCTTATCTCCCCAGCTCCCTGGCTATCCATCCATCTATTGACAACTTTAACACTGCTTATCTCCCCAGCTCCCTGGCTATCCATCTATCTGTTGACAACTAACATTGCTTATCTCCCCAGCTCCCTGGCTATCCATCCATCTGTTGACAACTAACATTGCTTATCTCCCCAGCTCCCTGGTGTATCCATCCATTTGTTGACAACTTTAACATTTCTTATCTCCCCAGCTCCCTGGCTATCCATCCATCTGTTGACAACTTTTACATTGCTTACCCCCCCCCAGCTCCCTGGCTTATCCATCCATATGTTGACAACTTTTACATTGCTTACCCCCCAGCTCCCTGGCTATCCATCCATCTGTTGACAACTTTAACATTGCTTATCTCCCCAGCTCCCTGGCTATCCATCCATCTGTTGACAACTTTAACATTGCTTATCTCCCCAGCTCCCTGGCTATCCATCCATCTGATGACAACTTTAACATTGCTTATCTCCCCAGCTCCCTGGCTAGCCATCCATCTGTTGACAACTTTAACATTGCTTACCCCCCAGCTCCCTGGCTATCCATCCATCTGTTGACAACTTTAACATTGCTTACCCCTAGCTCCCTGGCTATCCATCCATCTGTTGACAACTTTTACATTGCTTATCTCCCCAGCTCCCTGGCTATCCATCCATCTGTTGACAACTTTAACATTGCTTATCTCCCCAGCTCCCTGGTTATCCATCCATCTGTTGACAACTTTTACATTGCTTACCCCCTCCAGCTCCCTGGCTATCCATCCATCTGTTGACCACTTTTACATTGCTTACCCCCCAGCTCCCTGGCTATCCATCCATCTGTTGACAACTTTTACATTGCTTACCCCCCCAGCTCCCTGGCTTATCCATCCATCTGTTGACAACTTTTACATTGCTTACCCCCCAGCTCCCTGGCTATCCATCCATCTGTTGACAACTTTAACATTGCTTATCTCCCCAGCTCCCTGGCTATCCATCCATCCATCTGTTGACAACTTTAACATTGCTTATCTCCTCAGCTCCCTGGCTATCCATCCATCTGTTGACAACTTTAACATTGCTTACCCCCCAGCTCCCTGGCTTATCCATCCATACGTTGACAACTTTTACATTGCTTACCCCCCAGCTCCCTGGCGTATCCATCCATCTGTTGACAACTTTAACATTGCTTACCCCCCAGCTCCCTGGCTTATCCTTCCATCTGTTGACAACTTTTACATTACTTACCCCCCAGCTCCCTGGCGTATCCATCCATCTGTTGACAACTTTAACATTGCTTACCCCCCAGCTCCTTGGCATATCCATCCATCTGTTGATAACTTTAACATTGCTTACCCCAAGCTCCCTGGCTTATCCATCCATCTGTTGACAACTTTAACATTGCTTACTCCCCAGCTCCCTGGCTATCCATCCATCTGTTGACAAATTTAACATTGCTTTTCTCCCCAGCTCCCTGGCTATCCATCCATCTGTTGACAACTTTAACACTGCTTATCTCCCCAGCTCCCTGGCTATCCATCCATCTGTTGACAACTTTAACATTGCTTATCTCCCCAGCTCCCTGGCTATCCATCCATCTGTTGACAACTTTAACATTGCTTATCTCCCCAGCTCCCTGGCTATCCATCCATCTGTTGACAACTTTAACATTGCTTATCTCCCCAGCTCCCTGGCTATCCATCCATCTGTTGACAACTTTAACACTGCTTATCTCCCCACCTCCCTGGCTATCCATCCATCTGTTGACAACTTTAACATTGCTTATTTCCCCAGCTCCCTGGCTATCCATCCATCTGTTGTCCACTTTAACACTGCTTATCTCCCCAGCTCCCTGGCTATCCATCCATCTATTGACAACTTTAACACTGCTTATCTCCCCAGCTCCCTGGCTATCCATCTATCTGTTGACAACTAACATTGCTTATCTCCCCAGCTCCCTGGCTATCCATCCATCTGTTGACAACTAACATTGCTTATCTCCCCAGCTCCCTGGTGTATCCATCCATTTGTTGACAACTTTAACATTTCTTATCTCCCCAGCTCCCTGGCTATCCATCCATCTGTTGACAACTTTTACATTGCTTATCTCCCCAGCTCCCTGGCTATCCATCCATCTGTTGACAACTTTAACATTGCTTATCTCCCCAGCTCCCTGGTTATCCATCCATCTGTTGACAACTTTTACATTGCTTACCCCCTCCAGCTCCCTGGCTATCCATCCATCTGTTGACAACTTTTACATTGCTTACCCCCCAGCTCCCTGGCTATCCATCCATCTGTTGACAACTTTTACATTGCTTACCCCCCCAGCTCCCTGGCTTATCCATCCATCTGTTGACAACTTTTACATTGCTTACCCCCCAGCTCCCTGGCTATCCATCCATCTGTTGACAACTTTAACATTGCTTATCTCCCCAGCTCCCTGGCTATCCATCCATCCATCTGTTGACAACTTTAACATTGCTTATCTCCCCAGCTCCCTGGCTATCCATCCATCTGTTGACACCTTTAACATTGCTTATCTGCCCAGCTCCCTGGCTATCCATCCATCTGTTGACAACTTTAACATTGCTTATCTCCCCAGCTCCCTGGCTATCCATCCATCTGTTGACAACTTTAACATTGCTTATCTCCCCAGCTCCCTGGCTATCCATCCATCTGTTGACAACTTTAACATTGCTTATCTCCCCAGTTCCCTGCCTATCCATCCATCTGTTGACAACTTTAACATTGCTTATCTCCCCAGCTCCCTGGCTATCCATCCATATGTTGACAACTTTTACATTGCTTACCCCCCAGCTCCCTGGCTATCCATCCATCTGTTGACAACTTTAACATTGCTTATCTCCCCAGCTCCCTGGCTATCCATCCATCTGTTGACAACTTTAACATTGCTTATCTCCCCAGCTCCCTGGCTATCCATCCATCTGATGACAACTTTAACATTGCTTATCTCCCCAGCTCCCTGGCTAGCCATCCATCTGTTGACAACTTTAACATTGCTTACCCCCCAGCTCCCTGGCTATCCATCCATCTGTTGACAACTTTAACATTGCTTACCCCTAGCTCCCTGGCTATCCATCCATCTGTTGACAACTTTTACATTGCTTATCTCCCCAGCTCCCTGGCTATCCATCCATCTGTTGACAACTTTAACATTGCTTATCTCCCCAGCTCCCTGGTTATCCATCCATCTGTTGACAACTTTTACATTGCTTACCCCCTCCAGCTCCCTGGCTATCCATCCATCTGTTGACCACTTTTACATTGCTTACCCCCCAGCTCCCTGGCTATCCATCCATCTGTTGACAACTTTTACATTGCTTACCCCCCCAGCTCCCTGGCTTATCCATCCATCTGTTGACAACTTTTACATTGCTTACCCCCCAGCTCCCTGGCTATCCATCCATCTGTTGACAACTTTAACATTGCTTATCTCCCCAGCTCCCTGGCTATCCATCCATCCATCTGTTGACAACTTTAACATTGCTTATCTCCTCAGCTCCCTGGCTATCCATCCATCTGTTGACAACTTTAACATTGCTTACCCCCCAGCTCCCTGGCTTATCCATCCATACGTTGACAACTTTTACATTGCTTACCCCCCAGCTCCCTGGCGTATCCATCCATCTGTTGACAACTTTAACATTGCTTACCCCCCAGCTCCCTGGCTTATCCATCCATCTGTTGACAACTTTTACATTACTTACCCCCCAGCTCCCTGGCGTATCCATCCATCTGTTGACAACTTTAACATTGCTTACCCCCCAGCTCCTTGGCATATCCATCCATCTGTTGATAACTTTAACATTGCTTACCCCAAGCTCCCTGGCTATCCATCCATCTGTTGACAAATTTAACATTGCTTACCCCACCCAGCTCCCTGGCTTATCCATCCATCTGTTGACAACTTTTACATTGCTTACCCCCCCCAGCTCCCTGGCTTATCCATCCATCTGTTGACAACTTTTACATTGCTTATCCCCCCCCCAGCTCCCTGGCTTATCCATCCATCTGTTGACAACTTTTACATTGCTTATCTCCCCAGCTCCCTGGCTATCCATCCATCTGTTGACAACTTTAACATTGCTTACCCCCCAGCTCCCTGGCTTATCCATCCATCTGTTGACAACTTTAACATTGCTTACTCCCCAGCTCCCTGGCTATCCATCCATCTGTTGACAACTTTAACATTGCTTATCTCCCCAGCTCCCTGGCATATCCATCCATCTGTTGACAACTTTAACATTGTTTATCTCTCCAGCTCCCTGGCTTATCCATCCATCTGTTGACAACTTTTACATTGCTTACCCCCCCCCCCCAGCTCCCTGGCTTATCCATCCATGTGTTGACAACTTTTACATTGCTTACCCCCCCCCCAGCTCCCTGGCTTATCCATCCATCTGTTGACAACTTTTACATTGCTTACCCCCCCCCCAGCTCCCTGGCTATCCATCCATCTGTTGACACCTTTAACATTGCTTACCCCCAGCTCCCTGGTGTATCCATCCTACTGTTGACAACTTTAACATTGCTTACCCCCCAGCTCCCTGGTGTATCCATCCATCTGTTGACAACTTTAATATTGCTTATCTCCCCAGCTCCCTGGTGTAGCCATCCGTCTGTTGACAACTTTAACATTGCTTATCTCCCCAGCTCCCTGGCTATCCATCCATCTGTTGACAACTTTAACATTTCTTATCTCCCCAGCTCCCTGGCTATCCATCCATCTGTTGACAACTTTAACATTGCTTATCTCCCCAGCTCCCTGGCTATCCATCCATCTGTTGACAACTTTAACATTGCTTATCTCCCCAGCTCCCTGGCTATCCATCCATCTGTTGACAACTTTAACATTGCTTATCTCCCCAGCTCCCTGGCTATCCATCCATCTGTTGACAACTTTAACATTGCTTATCTCCCCAGCTCCCTGGCTATCCATCCATCTGTTGACACCTTTAACATTGCTTATCTCCCCAGCTCCCTGGCTATCCATCCATCTGTTGACAACTTTAACATTGCTTATCTCCCCAGCTCCCTGGCTATCCATCCATCTGTTGACAACTTTAACATTGCTTACCCCCCAGCTCCCTGGCTTATCCATCCATCTGTTGACAACTTTAACATTGCTTACTCCCCAGCTCCCTGGCTATCCATCCATCTGTTGACAACTTTAACATTGCTTATCTCCCCAGCTCCCTGGCATATCCATCCATCTGTTGACAACTTTAACATTGTTTATCTCTCCAGCTCCCTGGCTTATCCATCCATCTGTTGACAACTTTTACATTGCTTACCCCCCCCCCAGCTCCCTGGCTTATCCATCCATGTGTTGACAACTTTTACATTGCTTACCCCCCCCCCAGCTCCCTGGCTTATCCATCCATCTGTTGACAACTTTTACATTGCTTACCCCCCCCCCCAGCTCCCTGGCTATCCATCCATCTGTTGACACCTTTAACATTGCTTACCCCCAGCTCCCTGGTGTATCCATCCTACTGTTGACAACTTTAACATTGCTTACCCCCCAGCTCCCTGGTGTATCCATCCATCTGTTGACAACTTTAATATTGCTTATCTCCCCAGCTCCCTGGTGTAGCCATCCGTCTGTTGACAACTTTAACATTGCTTATCTCCCCAGCTCCCTGGCTATCCATCCATCTGTTGACAACTTTAACATTTCTTATCTCCCCAGCTCCCTGGCTATCCATCCATCTGTTGACAACTTTAACATTGCTTATCTCCCCAGCTCCCTGGCTATCCATCCATCTGTTGACAACTTTAACATTGCTTATCTCCCCAGCTCCCTGGCTATCCATCCATCTGTTGACATCTTTAACATTGCTTATCTCCCCAGCTCCCTGGCTATCCATCCATCTGTTGACAACTTTAACATTGCTTATCTCCCCAGCTCCCTGGCTATCCATCCATCTGTTGACACCTTTAACATTGCTTATCTCCCCAGCTCCCTGGCTATCCATCCATCTGTTGACAACTTTAACATTGCTTATCTCCCCAGCTCCCTGGCTATCCATCCATCTGTTGACAACTTTAACATTGCTTATCTCCCCAGCTCCCTGGCTATCCATCCATCTGTTGACAACTTTAACATTGCTTATCTCCCCAGCTCCCTGGCTATCCATCCATCTGTTGACAACTTTAACATTGCTTATCTCCCCAGCTCCCTGGCTATCCATCCATCTGTTGACAACTTTAACATTGCTTACCCCCCAGCTCCCTGGCTATCCATCCATCTGTTGACAACTTTAACATTGCTTACCCCTAGCTCCCTGGCTATCCATCCATCTGTTGACAACTTTAACATTGCTTATCTCCCCAGCTCCCTGGCTATCCATCCATCTGTTGACAACTTTAACATTGCTTATCTCCCCAGCTCCCTGGCTATCCATCCATCTGTTGACACCTTTAACATTGCTTATCTCCTCAGCTCCCTGGCTATCCATCCATCTGTTGACAACTTTAACATTGCTTATCTCCCCAGCTCCCTGGCTATCCATCCATCTGTTGACAACTTTAACATTGCTTATCTCCCCAGCTCCCTGGCTATCCATCCATCTGTTGACAACTTTAACATTGCTTATCTCCCCAGCTCCCTGGCTATCCATCCATCTGTTGACAACTTTAACATTGCTTATCTCCCCAGCTCCCTGGCTATCCATCCATCTGTTGACAACTTTAACATTGCTTATCTCCCCAGCTCCCTGGCTATCCATCCATCTGTTGACAACTTTAACATTGCTTACCCCCCAGCTCCCTGGCTATCCATCCATCTGTTGACAACTTTAACATTGCTTACCCCCAGCTCCCTGGCTATCCATCCATCTGTTGACAACTTTAACATTGCTTACCCTCCAGCTCCCTGGCTATCCATCCATCTGTTGACAACTTTAACATTGCTTACCCCCCAGCTCCCTGACTATCCATCCATCTGATGACAACTTTAACATTGCTTACCTCCACAGCTCCCTGGCTATCCATCCATCTGTTGACAACTTTAACATTGCTTACCCCCAGCTCCCTGGCTATCCATCCATCTGTTGACAACTTTAACATTGCTTACCCCCCAGCTCCCTGGCTATCCATCCATCTGTTGACAACTTTAACATTGCTTACACCCAGCTCCCTGGCGTATCCATCCATCTGTTGACAACTTTAACATTGCTTATCTCCCCAGCTCCCTGGCATATCCATCCATCTGTTGACAACTTTAACATTGTTTATCTCTCCAGCTCCCTGGTGTATCCATCCATCTGTTGACAACTTTAACATTGCTTATCTCCCCAGCTCCCTGGCTATCCATCCATCTGTTGACAACTTTAACATTGCTTATCTCCCCAGCTCCCTGGTGTGTCCATCCATCTGTTGACAACTTTAACATTGCTTATCTCCCCAGCTCCCTGGTGTATCCATCCATCTGTTGACAACTTTAACATTACTTATCTCCCCAGCTCCCTGGTGTATCCATCCATCTGTTGACAACTTTAACATTGCTTATCTCCCCAGCTCCCTGGCATATCCATCTATCTGTTGACAACTTTAACATTGTTTATCTTCCCAGCTCCCTGGTGTATCCATCCATCTGTTGACAACTTTAACATTGCTTATCTCCCCAGCTCCCTGGCTATCCATCCATCTTTTAACAACTTTAACATTGCTTCTCTCCAGCTCCCTGGCTATCCATCCATCTGTTGACAACTTTAACATTGCTTATCTCCCCAGCTCCCTGGTGTATCCATCCATCTGTTGACAACTTTAACATTGCTTATCTCCCCAGCTCACTGGTGTATCCATCCATCTGTTGACAACTTTAACATTGCTAACCCCTCAGCTCCCTGGCTATCCATCCATCTGTTGACAACTTTAACATTGCTTATCTCCCCAGCTCCCTGGCTATCCATCCATCTGTTGACAACTTTAACATTGCTTATCTCCCCAGCTCCCTGGTGTATCCATCCATCTGTTGACAACTTTAACATTGCTTATCTCCCCAGCTCCCTGGCATATCCATCCATCTGTTGACAACTTCAACATTGCTTATCTCCCCAGCTCCCTGGCTATCCATCCATCTGTTAACAACTTTAACATTGCTTATCTCCCCAGCTCCCTGGCTATTCCATCCATCTGTTGACAACTTTAACATTTCTTATCTCCATCTGTTGACAACTGTAAAGGTTCGTCCTCAATTAGATTTTTTCTGCTGGTCTCATTTCGAATTAGTTTTGCGAAAAACCAAACCTATCCAGTATCCACTGCAACATGCTGGCTCGTTTGTGCAACTTTTGTATGTAGTTTTTTCGTGAAATCTTCAGTCAAACTATTAAATTAGTAAATGCTTGCTCAAGCATTAAAAAATAGAAGTGAAAGTCGAAATGCCAAAAGCTTCCTTTCAAGGTCCTGCCGACTGACAGTCTGGAGTTTATTTGTCTTTAGGAGCTTCCTAGAAAGATCCTGCAAACTGACAGTCTGGAGTTTGTTTGTCTGTAGGAGTTTCCCTTCAAAGTGCTGCCGACTGACAGTCTGGAGTTTATTTGTCTTTAGGAGCTTCCTAGAAAGATCCTGCAAACTGACAGTCTGGAGTTTGTTTATCTGTAGGAGTTTCCCCTATAAGTCCTGTCGACTGACAGTCCGGAATTTGTTTGTTTGTAGGAGTTTCCCTTCATAGTCCTGCCAACTGACAGTCTGGAGTTTGTGGTGAAGGACAAGTTTGCCAAGAGCCGTCCCACCATCAGCCGCTTCCTGGGCAAACTCTCCGTACCAGGACAGAAGCTCCTCGACATCATGCTGACAGGGTAAGTAATCCTTATCTCACCACCACAGAGCTCCCTTATTCATTATCCTTACTCTCTTACATCTCTCTCTCTCGCACCATTTCGCTCTCTCTAGCTCGCCCTCTCTCTCTTCACCCCCGGCAGACATGTTCCTTCCACCGCCAACTCGACTTATATGGGAAGCACACTGCAATTATTTCCTGCATGAAGACTATTCGTTCACACATCCACCACTGTCTATAGCCAGGTAACCATTTGTACAGCTGAGTGAACTCTCTAAGATCATGATAATAACTACATTGCATCATCTCATCATGAGGATATTATTTATTTATATCTAAGTTTCATCAAAGTAAAACGAAAAGCGAAATAAACAAAGTTGAGATAATTACTGAGAGGCTCTCTCTGAACCTATGTTAAATGGGAAAGATGTAGCTATACATGTAAGCTACAAACTAACACAACATTTAGTAAAAATATGTTGAGAAGTTTTGTTGGTCCTTCTAATGAGCCTACAGTATTAAATGTGTATATTATCATGAATAAATATATCAGATATAACTGTACATTACATAAAGTTGTAGGTATAGCTGGCATACCAGAAGGTATGATTTCATATAAAAGTCTATAAACAATGGAATGGCACTACTGAATTTAAAGTGCAATATTCTCATAATCACTTTTGGCTGTGGTGGTCACCTTGTTTGCTGCTTCAGTGAATAATGACATTACCATAATTGTTTAATTTCAATGGAATGACTCTTGTTCATTTCCAGTGCTAAAATGCCATGAATAATTTATCCTATTAGTGAGACAACAACATTCCTTCTACATTGAACAGTCTACCCAACTTTTTATTATTTTGATTAGTCACAAACTAACACTTCAGTAGCTATGTTAATTCTACTGTACAGTGGTTGGATTTATGTTGTGCCATGCCTGCTACTTTACTTTCATTAGTGGTTATTGCATTGACTGGAGCATAGTGTATTGGTCCCATGAGGTGTATTTAGCTTAGATGACAGTGGGTGCTATTTCACTATGACAGGGAAGCAAGATGAGGCAGGGTCTAGGGGGCAATTAAAGATGCAGAAGCAGGGTGATTGATAGACTTCCCTTCCATGGGGAATACTGCCTCTACAAATTTCTTATTAGCCTGACTCACTTACGTAACCACCACCTGTTACCCCTGCAAGTCACAAATACACTGGTCCCTCACTGTGTATGTGTGCTTCATTCATGGTAGTCTAAGGGGTGTTGGGTCATTATCATCTTCCCTGGCTATGGGTGTCCTATTAAAATGTGCCTCAATGGGATATGCCATTGGGATATTTCATTGTTCATCTTCCCTTCTTCTCCCTGTTCATCTTCTCTGTCTGACGTGTACCATTGTCAGCCCTGTTTCGCTGAGGTTGGTAACATTTCCTTATAATAATGTGCCATCATTGCAATGTATGTTTCTGTCTTGCAGAGAATGTACAGCAATTTTTACTGGTGACATTGTAACACTGAATTTATTAGTATTTATAACATCTCAGTTGGTAACAAATAATATCCATACAAATTGTGTTAATATCATGATTTTTAACCTCTTAATATTTTCCTAATGTTACTTTTACAGCATACATAGACACCACTTTACAGCATACATAGACACCACTTTACAGCATACATAGACACCACTTTACAACATACATAGACACCACTTTACAGCATACATAGACACCACTTTGCAGCATACATAGACACCACTTTGTAGCATACATAGACACCACTTTACAGCATACATAGACACCACTTTACAGCATACATAGACACCACTTTACAGCATACATAGACACCACTTTGCAGCATACATAGACACCACTTTACAACATACATAGACACCACTTTACAGCATACATAGACACCACTTTACAGCATACATAGACACCACTTTGTAGCATACATAGACACCACTTTACAGCATACATAGACACCACTTTACAGCATACATAGACACCACTTTACAGCATACATAGACACCACTTTGCAGCATACATAGACACCACTTTACAACATACATAGACACCACTTTACAGCATACATAGACACCACTTTACAGCATACATAGACACCACTTTGTAGCATACATAGACACCACTTTACAGCATACATAGACACCACTTTACAGCATACATAGACACCACTTTACAGCATACATAGACACCACTTTGCAGCATACATAGACACCACTTTGCAGCATACATAGACACCACTTTACAGCATACATAGACACCACTTTACAGCATACATAGACACCACTTTACAGCATACATAGACACCACTTTGCAGCATACATAGACACCACTTTGCAGCATACATAGACACCACTTTGCAGCATACATAGACACCACTTTACAGCATACATAGACACCACTTTGCAGCATACATAGACACCACTTTGCAGCATACATAGACACCACTTTACAGCATACATAGACACCACTTTACAGCATACATAGACACCACTTTACAGCATACATAGACACCACTTTGCAGCATACATAGACACCACTTTGCAGCATACATAGACACCACTTTGCAGCATACATAGACACCACTTTGCAGCATACATAGACACCACTTTGCAGCATACATAGACACCACTTTGCAGCATACATAGACACCACTTTGCAGCATACATAGACACCACTTTGCAGCATACATAGACACCACTTTGCAGCATACATAGACACCACTTTGCAGCATACATAGACACCACTTTGCAGCATACATAGACACCACTTTACAGCATACATAGACACCACTTTGCAGCATACATAGACACCACTTTACAACATGCATAGACACCACTTTACTGCATACATAGACACCACTTTATTGCCTACATAGACACCACTTTTTTGCATACGTAGACAGTGCTTTACTATATATAAAGACAAATCAATAAATCTTCAGTTCAGTGGAATATAACGTTTTTTATCGGATCATTAATTGGTCTGTCAAACTGACGTTTATACAGTTTCTGTAAATATACTTCAGCAGTAAAGGTTAAACACGAAGTAGAACATTATTAATTTAGATGTACTTTGTGAATTAGAAATTAAGATAATTTGGGCATTGTAAACCCCAACTAGTTGCATATCAGTTAACCAATGAAAATCATCCCTTCATTGGTTACGTACAAGGAACAATGGTAGATTATGTTCTTCTTGTTTTCACATGGGAAGTAACATAGTTAATTGTGCTGACTGGTTATCTTAAAGTAATTAATCTGTTGGCTGATGTCACAAAAGGTAGGTGGCATTGAGGTTAATCTGTTGGCTGATGTCACAAAAGGTGGCATTGAGGTTAAAACATTGGACTCTCAATCAACTAAGGCATCAAATAGTCTTCACACAGTAATTGCAGCATGGCTGAATGCTTCCCAGAGAAGTCAAAGTGGTGTTGGAATGAACAGGTCTGCCATGGGGTGAAGTGTAAAGAACTTTGAGCAGTCCCAAGGACTGGATACAGCGATATATAAGAACGTACCTTTTAATGTACGAAGTGCCGTATAGATACAATATGTTCTCAACTTTG
Organism: Lamellibrachia columna; assembly: GCA_963662155.1. NCBI lineage: Eukaryota > Metazoa > Annelida > Polychaeta > Sabellida > Siboglinidae > Lamellibrachia > Lamellibrachia columna. Next base: position 22,094,117 of record OY759261.1, on the reverse strand, counting down.
TTTTCGTTTCAGTGCTTCAACTTTGACGTACAACCTCATGAGACGAAACCCATCTGACAATGTCAGTGGCTACCTCGTGTTTATAGTGGACATCGGCAAACGAGGTATTGTATACCTCTGTAGCTTTCCCACTTCATTCCCGTAACTCAGCTACTGAAATGTTCTATCAGGCAAAGTTGACATTTAAATTTTTTTAATTTTATTTATATATCAATTTAATTGGATCAAAACTGTTTTATTGCTAAAAAGTATATGAGAATTATCTAGTGTTCTAATCTGTTTTAGTAGTTACTGTATTAGGGCTGTAACGATTCATCGATAAATCCCTCTTATTTTCTCACAATGCAATACTCAATATATTTTACAAAATAGGGCCGCATAAAATAAAACACTTAGATTTATGGGTAGTTATTAATAAGTCTAACTTTTTATTTACTCCTTTTCTAATAATATTCTCATCATTTGATTACGTGCAATACTGTCACATATTGTGCACATGACCCATTTTGTTTGTTTATGTTTGAAACAATATTGATTGATTGGTTGGTTGGTTGGCCGGTCGGTCGGTCGGTGAGCATGTGGATTGAATGAATGGTCGATCAATCAATCGATCAGTTGATTGATATAAACACCATGTGTTTGTATACAGCTACGTCAGAGCAGACAACGGCTCATATAAAGAGAAGAAACGCGGTGAAAGCGAGACACGTGCCGGACACTGCCTCACCAGTGATGTCTCCACTGCGCTCTCGACGCCGCCTTGAGCACTCTCATGTCAATGAGACATCACCAGACAGACAGGAGTTTGAGGACTTATCAGTCTCCCTGAGTGCCCTGACACGTGGCCGACTACACGACTCCCTAATCTGTCACGATGTGCTGAGTTGTTCCCCTCCCTGTATCGCTGTCGTCCCCAGCATTGAGTGTGGGCTCTACGACCAGGCAGGGATACCTTATCAACAAACTGGCGTTGCTGTGGAGTGCCCACCACCACCTGGTGGTAGCACAGCGGAACTAACACCTGGCGAGAGGCCAGCCGACGAAGTATCCAGTCTGAGTGCAAGTGAGAGTGATACTGCTCGTGAAACACCTCTCTTGGGTGGGGATAAAACTGAGGCCATGTGGGTGCCTTTGGAACCGCCCCCTCTACCGCCAAAAACAAAGTTGCGGTCACAGGTTCCCGGCCCAAGTGTGATCGGCACAAAAGACTCAAGTTTGAGACCCAGGAATTGTGATAACAGCGATGTGTCGACGAGATCGTCTGATGATGCATTGACCGCACAAGCCACAACACCTGAGTTTGAGAGAGCGGTCCACTCAGAATCATCAAAGCCATCGTGTTCTGCTACGGAGCCTGACCAGGCCGGGAGTCAGACTGAAGTAGCTGTGTGTTCATCCAGTCCATCTTTGCCTCATAATGAGATATCAGTCACTGACACTGGGGCTGCTTTGGCCAGATCAAACACGATGCCGCAGCATGCAGTGGCTCCACCTAGGAGCAGGGTTTTATCGCTGTCGGATCAGCTAGCACGGATACCCAACATTGAGTCTGCTGTCTCACCAGATATCACAGCGTCTAATCACAGCTTCCTGTTTCGTGCGGCACGACGCAGTGGTGCCCCCTTGTGTGACACAACAGGAACTACCTGTGTAGCAGAACCAGCCACGGCACAATTAGTCGTAACATCACGCCTTGTCAGGCAGCGTTCATCCAGTCCTGTTGTCGTGGATACGCCACAGCAATGTATTGCCGTGATGCCGCCGTCAACACGCAGTAGTGACACTGACAATGAACGACACAATGACGTTGACAATGTACCATCAGGAACATTGTTTTGTATGACACAAACTAGTGCGGAGTCAGAGCCAAGGACAGAGTCAGAGTCATCTGTAGACGGAGCATCGTCTGATGTTGCTGTTGCGGATGGTGCGGAGCAGCCACCAGTGCTGCCCCCTCGTAGACAGCACCATAACCATAGCCCGTCACGAGGTAGTGACAGACACCGACACCACTCGCCATGCACCCCTCCACTGCCTTCAGGGCGTGACAGGGTGATTCCACCAGAAATAACCCCTCGCAACGATACGTCCACCCCGCCAGAGTTACCCCCACGCAGTGCCATTGTGACGTCACCGCTGTCCCCAACGCTGTCATCGATAGTGCCTGTCCAACGCCAGCCATCCCCTCACCAAGCAGACACCACAACAGGTAGGGCGTTTTACTAGACATTCATTGCTGAACGTTTGTTGTGGGTTGTTCGTTTCTTTGACTTAAAATGGATCAGTCCTGCAAAGTGTGCTTGTCCGCAAGTCAACCAAGCTGTTGTGAGGTATCTACTACGACATAGTAGCTCTAGTATCTATTACGACATGGTGGCTCTAATATCTATTACAACATGGTGGCTCTAGTATCTACTACGACATGGTAGCTCTAGTATCTACTACGACATGGTGGCTCTAGTATCTATTATGACATGGTGGCTCTAGTATCTACTACGACATGGTGGCTCTAGTATCTACTACGACATGGTAGCTCTAGTATCTACTATGACATAGTAGCTCTAGTATCTATTACGACATGGTGGCTCTAATATCTATTACAACATGGTGGCTCTAGTATCTACTACGACATGGTAGCTCTAGTATCTACTACGACATAGTAGCTCTAGTATCTATTACGACATGGTGGCTCTAATATCTATTACGACATGGTAGCTCTAGTATCTATTATGACATGGTGGCTCTAATATCTACTACGACATAGTAGCTCTAGTATCTACTACGACATAGTAGCTCTAGTATCTATTACGACATGGTAGCTCTAGTATCTATTACGACATGGTGGCTCTAATATCTACTACGACATGGTAGCTCTAGTATCTACTACGACATAGTAGCTCTAGTATCTATTACGACATGGTGGCTCTAATATCTATTACGACATGGTGGCTCTAATATCTACTACGACATGGTAGCTCTAGTATCTACTATGACATGGTGGCTCTAGTATCTATTATGACATGGTGGCTCTAGTATCTATTACGACATGGTGGCTCTAGTTAGACATGGGGTCAATTCCGTTTTGTCAATTCCAGTTACAGTCAATTCCAAAAAAATCAATTCCAATTCCAATTCCGCCTTGCAAAAATCAATTCCAATTCCAAATTATCAAAGTATATATCTATATATATATATATATATATATATATATATATATATATAATATTATGTCACTGTCAAGTTTGCTATAAAAAAAACTTGGCATTCAGCCATTTAATATGTACTTTCTGCTGTGACTCCTGGATTTTTGTTAACCAAACATTTTGGACAGCCTTAGACAGTTGTGTCATTAATCTGAGTTTTGAACAGTTTCCCCTGTTTGTATCAGTTGTGGTATCATTGATATTTCATCAAATTTACTGTAAACTTTGAGTTTTCAACATCCTAATCACCAACATGTATTCTCCATGGGGAATTAAATCTTGTCCACTGAGAAAGAAAATGAGATAAGGCCTGAATGGTCTGACTTTGGTTTTACCGTCTGTTACAGTAACTTAGTATTTGTTTTTGATGCAAATGCGTGATTATATTGTTCTTGTTCACAATGTTTCAATAACAGAGTAGGCAGTGTATGCTATAATGTTGACAGCTTAGTGGCTGTTACCAGATTCAGGGTGACATACTAATAGCAGACAAATATGATTTTAATAGTAAATTTAAGGGGTAAAGATTAACAGTATCAAGTTAATAATTCCAACAAAATCATTTCCAATTCCAAAAACATAAATTCTAATTCCAACTGACTTTCAAAAATCAATTCCAATTCCAGAATTGGAATTGAAATTGAGGGTCAATTCCAGTTCGGGAATGTAATTGACCCCATGTCTGGCTCTAGTATCTACTACGACATGGTGGCTCTAGTACCTGCTACGACATGGTGGCTGTAGTATCTACTACGACATGGTGGCTCTAGTATCTACTACAACATGCTGGCTGTAGTATCTACTACGACATGGTGGCTCTAGTATCTACTACGACATGGTGGCTCTAGTACCTGCTACGACATGGTGGCTGTAGTATCTACTACGACATGGTGGCTCTAGTATCTACTACAACATGCTGGCTGTAGTATCTACTACGACATGGTGGCTCTAGTATCTACTACGACATGGTGGCTCTAGTATCTACTACGACATGGTGGCTCTAGTATCTAGTACTATCTACTACAACATGCTGGCTGTAGTATCTACTACGACATGGTGGCTCTAGTATCTACTACGACATGCTGGCTATAGTATCTACTACGACATGGTGGCTATAGTATCTACTACGACATGGTGGCTGTAGTATCTACTACGACATGGTGGCTGTAGTAACTACTACGACATGGTGGCTCTAGTATCTACTACGACATGGTGGCTCTAGTATCTACTAAGACATGGTGGTTGTAGTATCTACTACGACATGGTGGCTGTAGTATCTACTACGACATGGTGGCTGTAGTAACTATTACGACATGGTGGCTCTAGTATCTACTATGACATGCTGGCTCTAGTATCTTCTAAGACATGCTGGCTGTAGTAACTACTACGACATGGTGGCTGTAGTAACTACTACGACATGGTGGCTCTAGTATCTACTACGACATGGTGGCTCTAGTATCTTCTAAGACATGGTGGCTGTAGTAACTACTACGACATGGTGGCTGTAGTAACTATTACGACATGGTGGCTCTAGTATCTACTATGACATGCTGGCTCTAGTATCTTCTAAGACATGGTGGCTGTAGTATCTACTACGACGTGGTGGCTGTAGTAACTATTACGACATGGTGGCTCTAGTATCTACTATGACATGCTGGCTCTAGTATCTTCTAAGACATGGTGGCTGTAGTAACTACTATGACATGGTGGCTCTAGTATCTACTATGACATGTTGGCTCTATTTGCAATGCTTTTATAAAATACAATACTGTTTTGCAAGTTTGCAATACATAAGTGTTGCAGGTAAGTATTGCAGGCAATTGCAATACTTTTAAATATGTTGCACCCATCCATGTTGAGACAGAGACGTGCACATGTACCTTGTACAGGTGGTAGGCTGACTGCCAGAGAACTACATGTTGACAACTAGACATCCCCTAATGCTAGGCATACATTGGTAAACTTTTGTTGCAAATTGTGTGTTTATTTGACTTAAACTGGACTAGTCGTGCCATGTATGCTGGTCTGCAACTCAACAAACCTTGATTCGGGTGTTGGTTTGGCCAGCGTAACTGATTCGAAAAAATTTAATCGCAGCAACAAATATTGTATAATGTGTGCTGACCCAAACACGCGTCTCGCGACAGACATTTAGCAATTTACGCCTGGCATAAGGCTACATTCACTGACCGTCACTGTCTGCCGCTCAACACAATAACAACTTGATAAATGACCATTATTTATGTAGTTTGTTGACATTTAGTTACAGATTTACTGTACAGTCTTTTTACATGCACTTTTACTGACAACAGCTGCTTGCAGACAGTTTCCAGGGCAAGTCATTTTAGATGGATGCATTGTATACTGATAGCCTATTTAGGGGCAAAAGTATGTCACTATTTTGGGATGCTATTGAGACTCCCTCTCACTTATAGCTTTATGATGCTGGCCCATACGCTGCCAAAAATATGTTCACTTTGAGAAAGCCCCACCTTCCCTCAAAATGTATACATAATTTGTTATTGTTGCTGTATTAATTCATAGTTCACAGGTAGAATATAGGTCTGTATCACTAATAATAATAACATTTGTTTTAATAATCCATGCAACATGTTCCATGATATACATGTTAATTTCATGTGATGGGGAAGGTCGGGTATATTTGACCACTTATGAACATGGCCCGATATATCAAAGGAAACTATCAATGTTGCGCTTTTCACCATTTAATTTGAAATTTGTCAGTGATAGGCACCAATAGGTACAATATGGCAACTATTCGACCAGGCGTTTGGGAGAAAATTAGAAATTTCGATTATGGCATACCGGTGCAATATAGACGACCATTCGTCTATATTGGTCCACCTTTTACATTATATTGGACCAGGTGGTCAATTCAATGGATCTCTTCATTGGGTATATTGTTTTCTATGCTGGTTGGAAATGGGGACGTAGAGAATAACGATCAAAATGTCACAAGTCTCTGTGCCTGCAAGCATTTATACATTGTATGATGATCTGAAATTCCCACAAATGCATAATCAGTGGATTCATTAATAAAATTGCTAATAGAAAAAACAAGTTTTGGCTACAAAAAGTGTAAAGAACTTTATTCAACGAAGATATCAGTGTTAGCCGTCAAATATCTTCTTGTCATCCTCCATCGTTTGCCCACAGATGGGGTGTCACAGCTCGCAATACCAGTGGTCCAGTATACCGGAACATGGTCCAATATAGCGGATCACACAGTGCTGAACCTGTAGGTAGATATCTACAAAGCTAGTGAAACTTTGCTCTTCAAAACTTCTTCATTGATTGTTGAAATACTTATTTCATGGTCCATGTGCCTCGGTTAGCTGAAGCGTTACAAACTACTGTCCCACATCACTTTGTTTACACACACAAATGTTACATCAGAACGTGAAAAAACTAATATATGCTCAACTTTTTTAAGTTTTTGCAGAGTCTGCCATTTTTTTACTCTTGATGCACATTTTATGTCAAAGTCAGTCAGGAGATGGAGCCACGTTACCTTCAGTACCGTAGTGAGAGATATATATGGCCATGGTCCAGTATCGTTTATGGTCCTATATACCCGACCTTCCCCTACATAACCAATTAAAATCTTGTGGTAGAAACAGACTTATGGCAGTAATATATGTGACTTTTTGCATTTGTGAAAACAACATATTTCCTTGCTGTTTAAAAATAGTTTGGATGGTAGAATGAAGGTATACCATTAGGAATCATTCTGATATGTGTTTGTTGCCAGTTATTGCAACCACTGTATCCCAAATTAATTATTATATTTGTCAATAAACTGTTACTATCAGGTTGGTTAGACCATAAGAAACCTCTGGCTTGATTTAATGCCAAGGGGTTCTGTTAATAAATTACCATGTGGATCATTCCGTGTCAAATCAACCAATTTCAAACGTTGATGTCTCAGAATTTGCTTAAATGTTAGCCATTGAATAAGTAGTTATACCTGAACATTTCTGCAAAAGAACTAAGCATTTACATGCAAATTGTGTCTGTAACACCCTATAAATTATAATGTGAATGGGGGGGGGTAGACGTCCAGAAATGCATCCGTTATTTTGATCTGTTTTCAGGTGCTTCTAACTAACTATCAGAGATTTGCTGAATATGTAGACATATTGGTGCAGATTATCTATGCAGTTAAAAATTGGTGGTCATAGGACTTGTCTCACTTTCTCATTTTGGGTGCTGAAAATCGTAAAATATAAAAAAGTTAACAGTTTAAGGCTGAATTGCTGGGGGGGTAAACGTCCAGAAATGCATCCGTTATTTTGATCTGTTTTCAGGTGCTTCTAACTAACTATCAGAGATTTGCTGAATATGTAGACATATTGGTGCAGATTATCTATGCAGTTAAAAATTGGTGGTCATAGGACTTGTCTCACTTTCTCATTTTGGGTGCTGAAAATCGTAAAATATAAAAAAGTTAACAGTTTAAGGCTGAATTGCTCTGAAAGTATAGCAACTAGAAACCTACTTAACTAATAGGTTATTATCCATCCCTGACTAGAAACCTACTGAACTAATAGGTTATTATCCATCCCTGACAATAGATGGCAATTTGGACATTGTGCTATGATGTACATGAAATACACTGTACAGACTTGAAATCCTTCTTGGGGAAAAAATTTCTTTTCCATTTTCATGCACCTGGTATCCCCATTGTCCCATCATTCTTGAATTTTGTACAGATAATCTGCACCAATATGTCTACATATTCAGCAAATTTCAGATACGTAAACTTCTCACGTTAGAAGCACCTGAAAACAGATCAAAATAACGGGTGCATTTTTGGGCGCTTACCCCCTGTTCGCATCAAAGGATGTTACAGACTCAGTTTGCATGCAAATCCTTACTTTTTTTTAGAAGTGCTCAGGTATAGCTACATATTCATTGGTTGAAATTTAAGCAAATTCTGATACCAACTTTTTGACCATTGGTTGATTTGACACGGAATAATCCATATATATATATATATATATATATATATATATATATATATATATATATATATATATATACGTTGGCCACATAGGTTAATTAGACTTGTTAAAATTCTTACTAATTGACCCTAATTGTGGACATGATCAGATGTGTGGGGAAGAACACATTGGCCTACACATCACTTGCCCTGTAATTTTACACTAGATGTTCATAAACTGTGCATATTGCATTTTACATTAGATATAGTCAATCATAGATGTAAAAGTAATTTGTTTTGACATAATGGTGACCCACTTCTTGTCATTTACTTCAAGCAAGCATGACAGACATACGACAGACATACGACAGACATACATTGTATTGCATCTAGCTGTGCGGGACAAACAAATGCTATTATATACCAGATCTAGGGCCATCACTCTGCTATCTAGGTCAAGGTCATACTAACAAAAGAGGGGCAGAGATTGTTTTGCGCACCTGTGCATGTTTGTGCACTTGTGGAGTCATTGATATATATAGACCCAGCATGCTTGTTTACGTTGCTTGCCAAGCAAAACGGGTCATTATGAAGACATTTTTCTAGAGAGCAGACGACATTATGGTGCAAGCAGATTCTTGGGCATATATGACAGGTAAGGGACGTTTTGTTGAATGAAACTTTGTCAGAGAACTGAATTATAGGTCTGGGGCCGGCAGTATGAACTTGGTGGCTTTGCCATTCTATGCTGAATTATACGTTGGGTCAGATTTAATATGCACTGTGACATCTCGCCAGCTGTCCACAGGCCAGAATAAATAGCTACGTGTCAGAGATGATCCAAGGGCCGCAGGTTGCACGCATGCATGCACTCATGCATGCACAAATATTTGTATACAGTGGAACTAGCCTTGAAAATAGCCATTTCTTTCTTTGGTAATTTCATTCACCCCATGTTGCCACAGTTCACTCAGCTGTATAAATGAGTACCTGGCTACAGACAGAGGTGGATGTGTGAATGAAGAGTGGTAATTGCAGCATAGCTGAATACTTCCCAGAGAAGTCGAGATGCCATTGGAATGGTCTGCTATTATTTAAAGTCTAATATATATATATATATATATATATATATATATATATATATATATATAAGAACGTACCTTTTAACATACCTTTCAGTGTTGTATGTTTTTTGCCAGATCTGCTCATGTATATCTGACCAGTTTCCGCAACCAGGCCACCCCTTGAACAGGCCACTTTATCTCGGCAACTGTGTGTGGAGGCTTCAGAGGGGTTCAACTGTATAGATATATTCACACATACCAAACTGTTGTCTTACACGTGATAAAACTGGAAATATATCCTGATTGCACCAACTACAGGTGTACTGCTGTATCTACACAGACTACAATATTTTTGTCCATTGTCGATTCGGTCGTTGTTTGTTGTTGATTGATTGTTTCGTAACGTCACTTCTCCATGATGCTACAAATGACCAGTCTGGATCATGAATGGGTCAGTTAGTGGATGAAGTTGTTATGTGCTTTCCTGGTGTTTGTGATGTTTGTGGTATACTTAATAGTTCCCTATGTCAGTGTTCCTGTTGGATATAGTGGCGGTCTGTACCCAGGGATGTCTTGTACAAGTTGTCTGCGTAGATTCATGTTTCAACGTCAACAGGCTGGTCACTTTTGTATATTACAGTTCCTTACTTACTTAATAACTTTTCCTCTTCCCAGGTGTGACACATAAGGCTTGCACAAAATCTCAGCAGTTCGTTTGATCTTGGGCTCTCGTTGCTGCAGTGTCCCATGTCTGCCCAGCAGCCTTCAGTTCTCTCTGTCTCGGGCTCTCCTTGCTGCAGTGTCCCATGTCAGCCCAGCAGCCTTCAGTTCTCTCTGTCTCGGGCTCTCCTTGCTGCAGTGCCCCATGTCAGCCCAGCAGCCTTCAGTTCTCTCTGTCTCGGGCTCTCCTTGCTGCAGTATCCCATGTCAGCCCAGCAGCCTTCAGTTCCCTCTGTCTCGGGCTCTCCTTGCTGCAGTGCCCCATGTCTGCCCAGCAGCCTTCAGTTCCCTCTGTCTCGGGCTCTCCTTGCTGCAGTGCCCCATGTCTGCCCAGCAGCCTTCAGTTCCCTCTGTCTCGGGCTCTCCTTGCTGCAGTGCCCCATGTCAGCCCAGCAGCCTTCAGTTCTCTTTATCTCGGGCTCTCCTTGCTGCAGTGCCCCATGTCAGCCCAGCAGCCTTCAGTTCTCTCTGTCTCGGGCTCTCCTTGCTGCAGTGCCCCATGTCAGCCCAGCAGCCTTCAGTTCCCTCTGTCTCAGGCTCTCTTTGCTGCAGTGCCCCTTGTCAGCCCAGCAGCCTTCAGTTCCCTCTGTCTCGGGCTCTCCTTGCTGCAGTGTCCCATGTCTGCCCAGCAGCCTTCAGTTCCCTCTGTCTCAGGCTCTCCTTGCTGTCAGCCCAGCAGCCTTCAGTTCCCTCTGTCTTGGGCTTTCCTTGCTACAGTGCCCCATGTCTGCCCAGCAGCCTTCAGTTCCCTCTGTCTCGGGCTTTCCTTGCTACAGTGCCCCATGTCTGCCCAGCAGCCTTCAGTTCCCTCTGTCTCTGGCTCTCCTTGCTGCACTGCCCCATGTCAGCCCAGCAGCCTTCAGTTCCCTCTGTCTCGGGCTCTCCTTGCTGCAGTGCCCCATGTCTGCCCAGCAGCCTTCAGTTCTTCCATGGTTCGTCTCCGTGTTGTTTTGGTCTGCACATTTTCTTCTTCCCTTCTGAGGTCCAAGTGAACGCTGTTTTCGCTGGTAGGTCATTGGTCATTCTGAAGAAATGTACCACTACACGTCCCTTGAATAGTCCACTTCTTTGTCAGTGATCACTGTCCACTGTCAGTGACCACGTGTCTTTTGGAAGACACAGTAAAACAGCCTTGAATGCTTCTATGTGGTGTCTACACCAGGGAAAGTAAAATGTCCCACACAGGGAAAGTGATAAAAAAAAACCTGTCATGGGCTCACTGGCTCTAATCTGAAAATTGAATTGGCACTGTGTAAAACATGCTACAACTGGTGGCGGTGCTGAGAGTCTCGGCCAAGTATTACAACTGGTGGTGGTGCTGAGAGTCTCGGCCAAGTATTACATGCTACAACTGGTGGCGGTGCTGAGAGTCTCGGCCAAGTATTACATGCTACAACTGGTGGCGGTGCTGAGAGTCTCGGCCAAGTATTACATGCTACAACTGGTGGCAGTGCTGAGAGTCTCGGCCAAGTATTACAACTGGTGGTGGTGCTGAGAGTCTTGGCCAAGTATTACATGCTACAACTGGTGGCAGTGCTGAGAGTCTCGGCCAAGTATTCCATGCTACAACTGGTGGCAGTGCTGAGAGTCTCGGCCAAGTATTACAACTGGTGGTGGTGCTGAGAGTCTTGGCCAAGTATTACATGCTACAACTGGTGGCAGTGCTGAGAGTCTCGGCCAAGTATTACATGCTACAACTGGTGGCAGTGCTGAGAGTCTCGGCCAAGTATTACAACTGGTGGTGGTGCCGAGAGTCTCGGCCAAGTATTACATGCTACAACTGGTGGCAGTGCTGAGAGTCTCGGCCAAGTATTACAACTGGTGGTGGTGCTGAGAGTCTCGGCCAAGTATTACATGCTACAACTTGTGGCAGTGCTGAGAGTCTCGGCCAAGTATTACAACTGGTGGTGGTGCTGAGAGTCTCGGCCAAGTATTACATGCTACAACTGGTGGCGGTGCTGAGAGTCTTGGCCAAGTATTACATGCTACAACTGGTGGCAGTGCTGAGAGTCTCGGCCAAGTATTACAACTGGTGGTGGTGCCGAGAGTCTCGGCCAAGTATTACATGCTACAACTGGTGGCAGTGCTGAGAGTCTCGGCCAAGTATTACAACTGGTGGTGGTGCTGAGAGTCTCGGCCAAGTATTACATGCTACAACTGGTGGCAGTGCTGAGAGTCTCGGTCAAGTATTACAACTGGTGGCAGTGCTGAGAGTCTCGGCCAAGTATTACATGCTACAACTGGTGGCAGTGCTGAGAGTCTCGGCTAAGTATTACATGCTACAACTGGTGGCGGTGCTGAGAGTCTCGGCCAAGTATTACAACTGGTGGTGGTGCTGAGAGTCTCGGCCAAGTATTACATGCTACAACTGGTGGCGGTGCTGAGAGTCTCGGCCAAGTTTTACATGCTACAACTGGTGGCGGTGCTGAGAGTCTCGGCCAAGTTTTACATATCAGGCTCCAACAAAAATGAAAGCGCACAAATGAAACTTACACAGAATGATAATGACGCTGACTTATGCATGATGAAACCTTTCTCTAGAATCATCTTTCAATCAACTCACAGAATGAGCTAACAATGAGATGTATCAGTAGTCTGGAGGTGTGTAGGCTATGTACGTGGCACAACGGGAAGCCTACATCTTTTTGTGCTATTTATTTGGCATGAACAATTCTCTCTGAATCTTTGAAATAGTTCATAGAGAAACTGATGCAATTGCCCGAGGATCTGATGCATTGTAAACTCAGCAGTAATTGTGCATATACGTGGAACTTGAGTGAAGGTTGTTCTGAACTTGTTTACCACTTGGATGTATTGCCCTGGGGTAACAGAATAATTTGTGCAAGTCATGCAAGTGTTATCATTTTATATGTAAGCCGTTGACTACAAAGACATATGGGCAGGCCCTTAGGCTTAGCCATTGACCCGTCTGCCCATCTTTAAGACGGGCAAATGTCTTACGATGACGGGTAAAATAAAAATAAAAGACGGGTTTTTCTTTTTACATGTACAAGTTGATATTTTTTCACAATAAAATTGTTTGAATTGTCTTAGACTTAGTGACGGCTTAGCGCATGCGGTCGTCATTCGACGAATGTTGTTGGCGGCAGTGAATACTGCCGATCTGTAAGACTATATATTTTTAACCTTGACATCGTTGGAAAGCAATGATACTGCGGTTGATCTATATTTATTGTAATCGTGTCATTGGTTGGGAAACGTGCTTATGTAGCGTTTCTCAGTGCCTAACCATTGCATTGGTGCTCTCATTTGAAGAAACAATCCCGCGACGTGGATGTCGTGGGGCGAGTTCAAAATGACACCTCCCAAGCGATTGAAAAGATGCAATAATTGTCAACATCAAAGTTCACGACAGTCGATGCCTTTTTCGTAAACGTGAATAAAAGCAGCGTTCATGTGATTGTCTCTGAACAGTCCAAGTCAGCATCCTTTGTTACGTTGGTGGAGATCCATAATGTTGATGTGTCTGTCGCTAGTAACCGAAACGCTACTGTATTGTCGCTCACCGCTGGCACTCCGCAGTGGTCAAGCGCGATCGTGGTAGACTTCGAAATTGACTTTGATTCAGGCAGCGGTTTCCCGGTTCCTCAACTCAAACGGCAGGCAAACCACCAATTATTAGGCTGTGCTCAGTCTAGTAAATTCATATTGTTTTTTGTCCAGTACTAGGCAATACTGAATCTGGATGATTGCTGTTTTATCAAAGAAGTAATGTTTCAATGTATTACTTTCAAGACCAGTTGTATTACTGAGTGCTATATCTTCTGTTTTTATTTGTTGTATTGCTTTACTTTTAGTGTAAAGCAGTTGATTTTGCGTGTGATTGTAATCATATTAATTTTTTTTCATATTAGACGTATTTGCAATGCATGTACTTAAAAGTCCTAAGATGCTTCAAACATTACTTCCATGTTTATTAATTTAAAATAAAGTTTCAAGTTACTTTTTCATGAACCTTCATGTGTTGGTTCTTCTTCTATTATTCTTATTGTGTGGGTAATAACGCCAACCTCTCTGCACAGCTAGTAAAACTCGACAGGGCCAATAATGGTTAAATCGGATTTGGCCTGCCATTGAAAAAACCTAATTCGGCCAATAATGGCTGTCATTTGACATTTGTTCAACTTGTATTGGCTTACCAGTGCAAAAACCAAATGGGCTAATAATGGCTGTCATTATATCAACCAGCATTGGCTTGCCTATGAAAACAAATCAATTGGACCAATAATGGCTGTCATAGACGGCTTCCACGGAAACTGTTCGCCTGTTTAAGGTTTTTCAGAATGTTCAAGACTGGCAAAATTTTATTTTTGGCTAAGGGCCTGCATATGGGATTGTAAGGGGTCGTTTCAAAATACCAAAATGGTGTGAACTTTGATAGTAGATCTGCAGATCTATATCTGACTAATAAATGATGTTATTTGATGCACCGTCTGGTTTGTGCACTGTACAGTGTATCTTGATTATTCATCAAAGATAATTTACAATGCTCTGTCGGTGTCCAGTCATGACATGATTTGGAGCTGGTAGGCATTTTATTGTGTCAACAGTAAATAGACAGTTCTAAAATCTGTCAGGTTGTGGACAAGAAGTGCTGGTAAAGAAGTAGGTAAAGGCTTTGTTTCACCATGAAAGTCATATCATGTTTATGGCATGTTTGATTTCATCATGACAATCATGTCATGTTTATGGCGTAATTGATTTCACCATGACAATCATGTCATGTTTATGGCGTGATTGATTTCACCATGACCATCATGTCATGTTTATGGCATGATTGATTTCACCATGACAATCATGTCATGTTTATGGCGTGATTGTCAGTGAACAATCATAATAACATGTACACTCTTACAATAATGTCCAGTGCAGGTAAAAATTCATTGGACCATCTAGTTTTTCAGGATTTCTCTTTGACTCCACCAACAACTGAGCGTCAGAAATTACTTAAATTGCCAACATGTTGCTTTTGTATCATAGATATGGAGTATTGTTTTTTTTATGTGTCATGTGATTAGTCAGCTGTTGATTAATTAGCAAATAATGAAACGTTAAAAAAATATCAAGTAAAAATTTAACTGGATTACTACTAAACTATTATCCTGTTTTAGTAGTTTGTCTATTTAAGTTTGTATTGGGCACTCCAGTTTAATTTTTGAAAAATATTTTGTAAATTTTTCATTATTTATTAATTAATTAACAACTGGCTAATCATGTAACACTTATTTTTAAAACAATAATCCATATCTATGGTACATATACAACATGTGTTGACAATTTCAATCAATTCTGATGCTCAGTTAGAGAATATGCCTGAAATTCTACATGGTCCAATGAATTTTTACCAGTACTGTATAATTTATGTGAAGTGAGTCCACGACAGGACATGTTTGCCACATGTGTTAGATCGTTTACTTTCCCTGGCAAAGACACCAGGTAGAAGGGACCAATGGCTTTTAGTGTCTCTTCTGAAAGACACGGTTCTAAATTCCTTCCCATTTGCTAGGTGAGTTGACAAGGTGTAGCCAGTTTTTATGAAATGACCGGGTGGACCACTAGGCGGAGGCTCGACCCCAGTACCTCCTGGTCATGAGGCAAGTAACAAACCATTCTGCCACCATGTCGACACAGTGCTGGCTGGGTCCTGAACAACAACATGGAATCTATATAACAAACCGTTCTGCCACCATGTCAGCACAGTGCTGGCTGGGTCCTGAACAACAACATGGAATCTATATAACAAACCGTTCTGCCACCATGTCAGCACAGTGCTGGCTGGGTCCTGAACAACAACATGGAATCTATATAATGAAGTAGTTTGTGACTCTGTCTGTGTCAGTCTGCTGTCTGTTCCCTCGTATCTCTGTCAGTTTCATGTGTGGGGCTGAAATTTTGTAGGCTTGACTGGGGGGGCCCATGGGGATGGTACATAAATAAATTCCCTGGGGGTGGGGATATTATGTATGTGGACGTTTGACATAGATTACGTAACTCAGAACAATAGTATGTACAATTGTTAGCAACGAACAATAGTATGTACAATTGTTAGCAACAAACAATAGTATGTACAGTTGTCATTTCCATTGGCACTGCCCTAGCAAAGGTTGATGGGGTAGTGCAAGGAGTCATAAGTTTGATGGGGTAGTGCAAGGATTCATAAGTTTGATGGGGTAGTGCAAGGAGTCATAAGTTTGATGGGTTAGTGCAAGGAGTCATAAGTTTGATGGGGTAGTGCAAGGAGTCATAAGTTTGATGGGGTAGTGCAAGGAGTCATAAGTTTGATGGGTTAGTGCAAGGAGTCATAAGTTTGATGGGGTAGTGCAATGAGTCATAAGTTTGATGGGGTAGTGCAAGGAGTCATAAGTTTGATGGGGTAGTGCAAGGAGTCATAAGTTTGATGGGTTAGTGCAAGGAGTCATAAGTTTGATGGGGTAGTGCAAGGAGTCATCAGTTCTTGCAGTGGTTGCCTTTTTCTCGTGCAACTCTGGGCAACTTGACTATTTATTGATAATTTGGACCTTCATATCCTGGAATAATCCAGGTCCTGTGTCAACAAGATTTGAAGATGTTTTGAAAAATGTAATTAATTTGGCTACTCTCCTACATGACTGCTGTGTAGCTGTGTTCCATCCAAGGTTAGTTAGTTCACTCGCTAAATGAATACGTAACAATAAATAGTGGCAGGTATATTTTAATGAATAGTTTTTGTACAGTAACTGCAGTAAGGCTGAATACCTGTCATGGAAGTTCAGTTTGTGCTAGAATTAACAGATTTGTAAACACAGATGGAGTGTCAAATACTTTGAGTGGTCCTAGATGGTGTAGGAGAGCTGTGCCTTCACTGTGAGTTCTGGCTCTGGTGATATAACTTGTTTGTGAGAAGTCATTCTTGTGAGGACAGGGAGTGGTCCAAGTGTTGACTTGTCAACTTAGTCTTAGTCACCTTGTGAATGCCCAGACATCTGCGTACAGTTTCAAGTGGTTTTGATGCTGTCATCACATGAGTAGGCCTCTTTGTATGTTAGTTCTCTCTGAAGCTATGCGCACAGAGATAAGTGCACGCAGTCATGATGACACCTGGGCACGTGTGACGATGTCTTCTGTTCGCTCGCAAGTCCAGGTAAAGCAGTGTTTGTTCCTCACCTCTGAGACTTTTTATCTATCTCCCTTTCCCCCTCTCTCTATCTCTCACACACTGTTCCTCTCCCTCCCTCTCTGTCTCTCTCCCCCTCACTCCCCTCTCCCATGTCACTCTCTCCCTCCCTGACTCTCCCCTGACTCTCCCTCCCTCTCCCCCTCTCCTCTCTCTCTTCCTCCCCCTCTCTCCCCATCACTCTCCCTCCCTCACTCTCGCCCCCTCTCTCACCCTCTCTTCCCCTCTCACCCTCTCTTCCCCTCTCTCCCCCTCCCTCCTCCCTCCCTCTCCCTTCCTCTCTCCCCCTCCCACTCTACCCCCTCTCTCCCCTCCCTCCCCCTATCTCCCTCTCTCTCTGTCCATCTATCTAGCCATTTGTTCTGTGACAGTTCTGACAATTCACAGACAAATTCTACAACAGACAACAGATTCTATTATTTATATCTGTTTTGTGATGGCTAAAACACAAGACTAGCTTTGTAGCTGCTGGTGACATGTGTAAAGCTATTTATATTCACAACTGATGCAATTGCAGCATCTGTTTGTTTGTAAACAATTTGTTTTTGTTGTTTATTGCTAAGTACTGCACGCAGACAGTGTCCTAATGTTTACCCTTCATACTGCTGCCCTGAAGGTTGAAATGAAGTACCATACATGGTATGTACAGCTGTATTAGCATTGGACAGAAGCTGGCACTTGGACTTGACTCTTTCTGTTCATGTAATGCTCAGGACTTAAAGCGGCATTACGTGATTGAGAATCTGTGTAACTGGCCCCCTTAGACAAGTTTTTGAGTTCTGTCAGAAAGATATACCCTTTTCATGTTGAGTGGTTAGCAATTTATACCCTTTAACACATAAAATAAGCATTGTTCCATGATGTAGATTAAGTCACTAACATATTTGTTTCATAGATTAAATGGACTTCTCAATTTCCACCCTATATTGGAAAAGCGTGGTTTGAGATGTCAAAATATATATCCTTAATTTTCTGTGTGATTTATTACTCTAAGTGTGTTGCATGATTAATGCGCGTTGGATGCCAAAAACATAAAACGTGGAATTTGTCTCAAGCATAATATACTGACAATGCAGTGCATGGCTGCCCTGGGTCACTGACACAGTTGCTGCTGGCTGACACTGATCGTATGCCATGATATAAAATAATACAATTACTTAGAGAAGATTGGTTATTGTTGGCAGCAGATTCTGCACTCTTGAACAATGTTCAGCTGTTCTGCCTTATTTGACCACAAGTGACCGAGGGTATTACTGGCAGGGCAGAATGGTTTCACTCAGGTGTTCTCAGCCTCTACCTGCAATCTTCCTGATGTTTTGTTGCCCTTCTTCTCTCCTTCTTCTCCCCTTCTTCTCTCCTCCCCTTCTCTCCTTCTTCTCCCCTTCTCAACTTCTTCTCCCCTTCTTCTCTCCTTCTCTCCTCCTCTCCTTCTCTCCTTCTTCTCTCCTTCTTCTCTCCTTCTTCTCTCCTTCTTCTCTCCTTCTTCTCTCCTTCTATCCACACTGGCAGGTGGATTATCTTCTGACTTGGATCAATATTTTCAAAGCAATCGTGTACATATTGGCCTTGATTACTTATCATTGCAATTATAGTTTACAATGTAATTGGTTACAATCTATTACAATCGGAGTTGTGATCAAATCTAGTGGTGGGTTGGTTGCAAAACGACATTGCATTGAAGTTTGATTGACAGTTGACACAATTGACACAATTATCACAGTTTATTCACATGACAGGATTGACAAAGTTAACTCATTTGACACAATTGACACAGTTCACCCAGTTGACTGACACAGTTGACACAATTGATATAGTTGACACAGTTGGCACTATTGACACAATTGACACAGTTGACTCAGTTGACACTATTAACTCAGTTGACACATTTGAAATGGTTGACATAGTTGAAGCAGTTGACACCATTGACACTATGTTACAGATGGGAACCGGGACTCTGACAGTGTCAGCGTGTCATCAACGATGCCTCCGACAGCGTCCACTGCTCCACACACCTTGACGTCACAGACCAGTGACACTCACTTGCCGTCTATTGCTGAGAATGGACAGGTCCAGTTCCAAGTAATGGACACCCAGTCAGTGGACGGTCCACTACCTAGAGGTACGTCACATGCGGAGAAACAACTGGCGCCAATTTCAAGGTTCCTCCTCAATTTGATTTATTCGCTAGTCTCATTTCAAATTCATTTTGCCAAAAAATCGGAAAAATTAAACTTACCTAGTATCCATGGCAACAGGCTACCTTGTATGTGCAACTTTTGTATATAGTTTTGTGAAATCATCAGACAAACTATTAAATTATTTTTATCAAACATTAATTGAAGTGAAAATGGAAATGCTGAAAACTCATGTGATTGGTGAGAGGATGGAAGTCACGCCCATGATCAGCCTTCACCTGCACAGTGTTTACCATTTTGGATATCCACTTTTTTGAGCCTTACCAGATGTAACGACTAGAGTCAATTGTTTCGATGATTTGAGCAAAAATACACATTTTAAAAATTAAATCGACTGCGGTTGTTACTTAAACTATGCACATGCACCCTACATAATTAGGCATTGATGAACCGGATTTGCGATAGGCTAAATCAGTTGAAGATGTACTTTTAATCAGTAGAAGTTTATGATGTCTATGCTCAGAGAGACTTCTTTTATAATGTAAGTAATACCATACTTGGTCATTAAACATTGTAATAACTGTTTTAATGTGTACCATTGATCTAGTAATCATTTTGTACCTACAGTAACATACTTTTATTCAAACATTTATTTATTATTATTTTTAATGATATTAATTATTAATTTTTTCATGAACTACAATTTAAAATAATTGTTGTTTTAATAGAATTTAAAATAATGATTTTTTTTAAATGCTACATTATTTATGGTAGGACTATTTTTATTAATTTTTTCATGGACTACAATTCAGGGTTGAAAAAATCATGATTTTTATTTTAAAAAATCAAAAAAATCAGATTTTTTTAATTTAAATCGGATTTATTTGATTTTTTTGAAATCTGGTATATAGATGTTTAAATTTGTAAACTCTTTCAAACATGTTCTATTCAAATCGATTCGGGTTCTTGTCTTAACAGAGGGTACATGATTTTTGCTTATATAAAGACATTAGACAATGTCCACAAGGCCTCACCCCCTGTAGTTGCATAATCTGTCTTGGAAAGGAAAGCATGTTGTGGGTCTGTGGCTGTAGCAGTGGTAATTATTGTTTGCTGAGAGGGTGGATTAGCACCTGTCCAGGGCTCTGTGTACTCTAAGGGTCTCTAACCAGAATACAAACTGGTACAGTATTAAACAACTGAGTCAACATACTGAATTGCTAACAACTAGCACAAGCTATAAGTGGACTTTAACTCAGTGCTTCTGTGTTGAAAAGATACTTCCTCTTGAAGACAAGTTTGTGTGGCTTCACTACATTCAGAAAGGGAATAGCTCAAACATACACAATGTCATAAAATATTTTACTATCAGGCTATCTGGAGACAATACAGCTACACAAGTGTGCGCACTTTGTGTTTTGTATTAAAAAACATACAAAACTTTGTTGATCTCGATGCTTGTAAACAATTATTTGTGTTAAATTCATATAAATCAGCAATTAAAAAAAACGGAAGTAAAAAAAATAAAAAAAATCATAAATCAATGATTTTTTGGAGTGATTTAAATCATGATTTAAATCAATGATTTAAATCAAATGATTTAAATCAAACAACCCTGCTACAATTTAAATTAATTATTATTGGTATGGTTTTTTAATATAATTTAAAGTTATGATTACAAAAAAATACTACATTATTTATGGTAGGACTATTTTTATTAATGTTTTCATTGACTACAATTTTAAATAATTATTATTTGTATGTTTTTTAGTGGAATTTAACGTTATGATTACAAAAAAATGCTACATTATTTATGGTAGGATTATTTTTTTTTCTTCATGGACTACAATTTTAAATAATTATTATTGATATGGTTTTTTAATAGAATTTAAAGTTATGATTAAAAAAAATAATAAGTTATGATTACATGTATATAAGGTGCCTGAGAGCAATCTTGATTGATCAGTGCTATATAAATAGTTGTTATTATACTTTTATTATTATTATATGTGTCACACACACTTTGTAGACCGTCCCCCATGTCATGTGCAGCAAATCAAAGCAATAAAGAGATAAATGAATGTTGTGTCTAAAGATAGCGTTTGTTTACCTGTGTGACTCTGTGTCAGAGGTAATACATCAGGTTTAATTGTAATTTGATGCCACATGATTAATTTAGGGGAACCACAAACAAAAAATTAAATGTTGACGTCTGAATCCACTGGTGTAAGTTCTCTAAAATGTCATTCTTGTTGAGTTCCTGGGTCAGTTATATTCTTGTTGAGAATATGTTATGTATATTTGAAGTATATGTAAATATATGTATATTTCAATATACATTGCTTAGTCTACTCTACAATGAGTGCTGCTTTAAAGGTAAAAATTGTATGAGATCATGGTGACCTTATAAACCAAATACTAAATGAGGTCACAAACAACCCTTTGTGTGATTTAGTTTATATGTTTGTTGATGCAGGCAAAGCAGTGGTTTATTAGCGCATGCCACCAGTCAGTTGTCATATGTGCAACTGTGTGTACCTTAGAACCTGCAGAAGTTGACAGAAGTGTAAATCTATACAGATTTCATTACATATTAATAATATCTATAGGTTGTTTCTTTTTATTACTGATTGGCACTTATTATTTATATAATACTAGCAGTTGGTCTTGTTTGTAATGTTGTCCAGTAATTAAGATAAACATTACATTTAAAGCATATATTTTTTGAAATACATTTTTGTATTATTGTTGTTGTGTTGCCCCGGTGCAGGCTGGGAAGCCCGTGTAGACAGTCATGGCCGCGTGTTCTACATCGACCACATCAATCGTACAACGACCTGGCGCAAGCCGCAGTTTGTTGTCCAGTCTCCACAGAGGGCGCCCTCAATCAGTGCGGAGGAACGACAACAAATGGACCGAAGGTACAGTTAAACAGCCATGTGAGACAATGGTTGATATTTTAATATTCACTGTAATTTGGTAACATTTTGAAATTATTGCAAAATTTTAAGTGTGACTTACAACTGTGTTACAACTGTATGTAAATTAACTGTCTTAATAAATTGAGATATTTTCTTGCGTGAGATGGTAACAGTTTTCGAGCAGAAACAGCTGTTCTTTGGTTCCCGGTAGTCAATATGTTGTATCCGCTTCACAGTGGTTCCTTCTCAGGCCAGCATGAGCAGTGTGACAAAGGACAAACTCACAGTGATTTCACTTTTGTCACAATAATGTCACAAATAAAGAAGGATAAGTGAACTTTATGAATGATGACATTCTTATGAAATACAATGTTGTGGCTGTTGTTGTTTTCATATTTATGATGACAGTAACTAGACAACTTCTATTGCGCTTAAATCCTAGGAAACCCGAGCTCCAGGGCACATAAAAACAAAATTGTTAAGAAATCTCGTAATCGGTTTACAGTATTAAAGTTGTCAATATATCTTTGAATACACTAAGCGTGGTTAAAAGGATAAATTTTTAGATGATGACGACAGTATGTTTCCTGCTGACCTAACACTAAAAGTTGTCAACATATGGTTGAATACACAACTTTGCAAAGAGCCCTGCTTCAACCATTTGTTTGGGGTTCAAAATAAAACTAACCCATCCATCGATGTGTCATACGTACATACGTACACACATTCTGCCTGGCCTCAGCAGTCATAGTTTCTTAACACCATTCACAATACTTTATATATAAATAAACACTTGCAGATATTTGGGACAATATTCATAACATGTACGACAACTGTTGGCTAAGAATAAAACCATCGTTGTGGGTCGTCATAAAATCTTGTGCCAACACGCCTACATGTGAATATTGTCTACATTGCCCACAGTTTAGCTAGACGGTCTAAGAAATAGGTCAGGCCAGTGCAGAGGACAAAAGGGCTTAGTGTTGTTACATTGTAATTAGCTACCACCTAAATCTCTTTGATGTTGTAGGAATCCACTATCAGTAAAACAGACTGAATTCTTTTTACGAATGCATGCGCAGTTTTGGGTCATTTTTATCTCCATTAAGTGGACAAACTCATGTTTATCGTTGTGTTTATTCAAAAGGAGTTGGCTTATAGTCTTGTCTCAAAGTGTGGGTGCTGCTGTAGTTGGGGTTTATCATGCGGAATGCAGGTTTTCACATACAAAAACAGCTGAACTAAGTTTAAATCTGGTTCGAATTCACTGATAACATTTTACTCAATTAATTTGACAACCATACAGTATAATGAAAAAATTTTTGAGTGAGTCTTTAAAAAAATAGGTCACCCCCAGGCTCTAGCGAGGGCAACAGACTATGGCGCCACCTCTTGAATAATATTCAAGTCTTAGCACCATCTGGTGAACAATACCTGCAGCTGTCATCTTCACATTACTGATATCTGGTTAATGGATACTTAAAACTTTTAGTGGTCCATGCTCTGGTGCCACCTGGTGATGACATTTGTAATGTATAGATGTGTAGTGTTGAATTAGTGAGACTGATGTGTGTGTTTCGACAGGTACCAGAGTATTAGAAGAACGATGTCGGAGATGACTGCTGATGCTGAAGACACCCCTGGTGAGTGAAATAGTAAGAATAATAAGAAAACTTCTTTCGTGCCTAAATCCTTGGAAAGCTCAGAGGCACATCAAAAGAAAAGGGTTAATCAAACTCGAAATCGGTAAGCAATATTAAAGTTGTCAACAGATGAATGGATACGCCAGGAAGCTGGCGGTAAGCACTATTAAAGTTGTCAACAGATAGATGGATACACCATTGAGCTGGGAGGTAAGCACTATTAAAGTTGTCAACAGATGGATGGATATGCCAGAAAGCTGGGGGATAAGCAATGTCAAAGTTGTCAACAGATAGATGGATACACCAGGGAGCTGGGAGGTAAGCACTATTAAAGTTGTCAACAGATGGATGGATACGCCAGGGAGCTGGGGGATAAGCAATGTCAAAGTTGTCAACAGATAGATGGATACACCATTGAGCTGGGAGGTAAGCACTATTAAAGTTGTCAACAGATGGATGGATACGCCAGGGAGCTGGGGGATAAGCAATGTCAAAGTTGTCAACAGATAGATGGATACACCAGGGAGCTGGGAGGTAAGCACTAATAAAGTTGTCAACAGATGGATGGATACGCCAGGGAGCTGGGGGTAAGCACTATTAAAGTTGTCAACAGATGGATGGATATGCCAGGGAGCTGGGGGTAAGCACTATTAAAGTTGTCAACAGATGGATGGATATGCCAGGGAGCTGGGGGTAAGCACTATTAAAGTTGTCAACAGATGGATGGATATGCCAGGAAGCTGGGGGGTAAGCAATGTCAAAGTTGTCAACAGATGGATGGATACGCCAGGAAGCTGGGGGGTAAACACTATTAAAGTTGTCAACAGATGGATGGTTATGCCAGGAAGCTGAGGGGGTAAGCAATGTCAAAGTTGTCAACAGATGGATGGATATGCCAGGGAGCTGGGGGGGTAAACACGGTTGAACAGATGAGTCTTCAAATCATGGTGAAGTTGTAGAATGTTT
This sequence comes from Lamellibrachia columna, assembly GCA_963662155.1. Taxonomy (NCBI): domain Eukaryota; kingdom Metazoa; phylum Annelida; class Polychaeta; order Sabellida; family Siboglinidae; genus Lamellibrachia; species Lamellibrachia columna. The sequence continues at coordinate 22,069,328 of OY759261.1, read as the reverse complement.
TCTACTGACCAATTACTAAGATTCTACATGCATAATAAAAGTCCATGACAGAAACCGTTATGTTCGTTGTGACTGGGTAGTGCACGCAGTCATAAGGTCTTGCAGTTGCTGTCTTTTCTGCCCATGCAATGCTGGGTAACTCGACTAGTGATGTATAAATAGAAGCTGGACATGGTTTTCACAATCTGGGGACTCTAAACGAATGGGATCTGATTTTGAATCACAGTTTTAACATAATTGGTTTGTGTGCGGAATTTGAATGTTTAAAGCTACAATGCAACTTTGAAAAAACTGGCAGAACATCAACACAACATATATGTGTATATGTAGGAGATTCTTAGGTGTGTTGTGTGATTTAGTTAATGTTCAGTTGTGTTTTATAGATGGGCCAGCGGATGTAGCACTGCCCACAGCCGCTAGATCTCTCATGAAGATGCCAGCGGTGAAGTTCATCACCCGACCAGACATCTTCACCCTCATCCAGGAAAATGATGTGAGTGGCCTTTGCTCTATGCTGTCCGTCCGTCTGCCCATCTCTATCTGTCTGTCTGTTTGTCTCTATGTCTGTCTGTTTGTCTCTGTCCGTCTGTCTGTTTGTCTCTATGTCCGTCTGTCTGTCTCTATGTCCATCTGTCTGTCTGTTTGTCTCTATGTTTGTCTGTATGTTTGTCTCTATGTCCGTCTGTCTGTCTCAATGTCCATCTGTCTGTCTCTCTCTATGTTTGTCTGTCTATCTTTCTCTATGTCCATCTATCTCTATGTCCATCTGTCTCTATGTCCATCTATCTCTATGTCCATCTATCTCTATGTCCATCTATCTCTATGTCCATCTATCTCTATGTCCATCTATCTCTATGTCCATCTATCTCTATGTCCATCTATCTCTATGTCCATCTGTCTCTATGTCCATCTGTCTCTATGTCCATCTGTCTCTATGTCCATCTATCTCTATGTCCATCTATCTCTGTGTCCATCTGTCTATATGTCCATCTATCTCTATGTCCATCTATCTCTATGTCCATCTGTCTATATGTCCATCTATCTCTATGTCCATCTGTCTATATGTCCATCTGTCTATATGTCCATCTATCTCTATGTCCATCTATCTCTATGTCCATCTGTCTATATGTCCATCTATCTCTATGTCCATCTGTCTATATGTCCATCTATCTCTATGTCCATCTATCTCTATGTCCATCTATCTCTATGTCCATCTATCTCTATGTCCATCTGTCTATATGTCCATCTGTCTGTTTGTCTCTATGTCCACCTGTCTCTAAGTCTGTCTGTCTGTCTCTATATCCATCTATATGTCTGTCTCTATATCCATCAGTCTGTCTGTCTGTCTCTATGTCTGTCTGTGGCATTTTGTCAGGCTCAGGCAGAACACAGTTTGCCATAGGTTGACATTATAAGACCTGACGTATGATTTAATTTTCTAAAACTAATGCAAAAAGAATACATGCAGGTAACTGGGAAAGAACTTAAGTGATAACTGGGAAAAATGGATGATTTTAATTGAACATTAATTTCTTTCAGACTGCAGTGATGGAATACAACCAGAACTCAACACTGAAGCACATGATCAATAAGATACGTCGCGATCCACAGGTGTTCGACAGGTGAGGCACATGACAGGCATACTGGTGACAGCAGGACTGTCAACTGTCTAAAATAAAATGGGCAGGGTAAATCAGATAGACTGGGGCAAGTTGGAATGAGCAAGGTAAGTTGGAAATATTGGGGCAATTATACAATGACATACATAGTACACATGTTGTTGTTGCTCTCCTCTTTATCCCTGTAGTCCGGGGTGAGGCTGGCACTGATACCTCTTTATCCCTGTAGTCCGGGGTGATACTGGCACCGATGCCTCTTTATCCCTGAAGTCTGGGGTGAGGCTGGCACCGATACCTCTTTATCCCTGTAGTCCGGGGTGAGGCTGGCACCGATACCTCTTTATCCCTGTAGTCCGGGGTGAGGCTGGCACCGATACCTCTTTATCCCTGAAGTCTGGGGTGAGGCTGGCACCAATACCTCTTTATCCCTGAAGTCTGGGGTGAGGCTGGCACCGATGCCTCTTTATCCCTGTAGTCAGGGGTGAGGCTGGCACCGATGCCTCTTTATCCCTGAAGTCTGGGGTGAGGCTGGCACTGATACCTCTTTATCCCTGAAGTCTGGGGTGAGGCTGGCACTGATACCTCTTTATCCCTGAAGTCTGTGGTGAGGCTGGCACCGATACCTCTTTATCCCTGTAGTCCGTAGTGAGGCTGGCACCGATACCTCTTTATCCCTGTAGTCTGGGGTGATACTGGCACCGATGCCTCTTTATCCCTGTAGTCTGGGGTGAGGCTGGCACCGATGCCTCTTTATCCCTGTAGTCCGGGGTGAGGCTGGCACCGATGCCTCTTTATGCCTATAGTCCTGGGTGAGGCTGGCACCAATACTTCTTTATCCCTGTAGTCCGGGGTGAGGCTGGCACCGATGCCTCTTTATCCCTGTAGTCCGGGGTGAGGCTGACATTGATACCTCTTTATCCCTGTAGTCCGGGGTGAGGCTGGCATTGATGCCTCTTTATCCCTGTAGTCTGGGGTGAGGCTGGCACTGATACCTCTTTATCCCTGTAGTCCGGGGTGAGGCTGGCACTGATACCTCTTTATCCCTATAGTCCGGGGTGAGGCTGCCACTGATACCTCTTTATCCCTGTAGTCCGGGGTGAGGCTGGCACTGATACCTCTTTATTTCTGTAGTCCGGGGTGAGGCTAGCACCGATGCCTCTTTATCCCTGTAGTCCGGGGTGAGGCTGGCACCGATACCTCTTTATCCCTGTAGTCCGGGGTGAGGCTGGCATTGATACCTCTTTATCCCTGTAGTCCGGGGTGAGGCTGGCACTGATACCTCTTTATCCCTGTTGCCTGGGTGGTGCTGGCACTGATACCTCTTTATCCCTGTTGTCTGGGTGGCTGGCACTGATACCTCTTTATCCCTGTTGTCTGGGTGGCTGGCACTGATACCTCTTTATCCCTGTAGTCTGGGTGGCTGGCACTGATACCTCTTTATCCCTGTTGTCTGGGTGGCTGGCACTGATACCTCTTTATCCCTATAGTCCGGGGTGAGGCTGCCACTGATACCTCTTTATCCCTGTTGTCTGGGTGGCTGGCACTGATACCTCTTTATCCCTGTAGTCCGGGGTGAGGCTGACACCGATGCCTCTTTATCCCTATAGTCCGGGGTGAGGCTGGCACTGATACCTCTTTAGTCCGGGGTGAGGCTGGCACTGATACCTCTTTATCCCTGTAGTCCGGGGTGAGGCTGGCACCGATGCCTCTTTATCCCTGTAGTCCGGGGTGAGGCTGGCACTGATACCTCTTTATCCCTGTAGTCCGGGGTGAGGCTGGCACTGATACCTCTTTATCCCTGTAGTCCGGGGTGAGGCTGCCACTGATACCTCTTTATCCCTGTTGCCTGGGTGGTGCTGGCACTGATACCTCTTTATCCCTGTTGTCTGGGTGGCTGGCACTGATACCTCTTTATCCCTGTTGTCTGGGTGGCTGGCACTGATGCCTCTTTATCCCTGTTGTCTGTGTGGCTGGCACTGATACCGGTTGTTGATTTTTGTTTCCCTTTCTTCTTCTTGTACAACATTTGAAATATACTTGTACACAGTAATTTTTTGTGAAACATACTGAAGAGAGTTGGTGCCATTGTTTTCTAAAACAATTACATACGCAACTGGGGTAAGTGGTTCAAAGGTTTTTGGTATTAACTATGGTCAGGTTGACCTTTATCATCCGTGTGTTTCCCACAGGTACCAGCACAACCGGGACCTGGTAACCTTCCTCAACCACTTCGCGGACACCACCAAGGATCTTCCCAGGGGCTGGGAGATGAAATATGACAGATCAGCCAAGGTAGACATTCATATATTTACACAGGTGATGATATACCAACTCACAGATTTGTTTGACCGAACAGTTGACAAAATATCTTGTAAAATGGAGATAGAATTTATTTAATACAAACTCCCCCCAAGACTCTCCCCACAACTCTCCAGGTGAGTCCACTATGTCATTTAGGAGTGTTCTTAAGACACTGATGTACCACACTACACAAGATCAAAATAATTTACCCTCAGACCCACATCCTACGTGAAACTTTGAATTACGTTGACCTGTAAACATTTCCTCGTCCTTCATTCTGTCACCATCACATACCACTCGTCCTTCATTCTGTCACCATCACAAACCACTTGTCCTTCATTCTGTCACCATCACATACCACTCGTCCTTCATTCTGTCACCATCACATACCACTCGTCCTTCATTCTGTCACCATCACATACCACTCGTCCTTTATTCTGTCACCATCACATACCACTCGTCCTTCATTCTGTCACCATCACAACCACTCGTCCTTCATTCTGTCACCATCACATACCACTCGTCCTTCATTCTGTCACCATCACATACCACTCGTCCTTCATTCTGTCACCATCACATACCACTCGTCCTTCATTCTGTCACCATCACATACCACTCGTCCTTCATTCTGTCACCATCACATACCACTCGTCCTTCATTCTGTCACCATCACATACCACTCGTCCTTCATTCTGTCACCATCACATACCACTCGTCCTTCATTCTGTCACCATCACATACAACTCGTCCTTCATTCTGTCACCATCACATACAACTCGTCCTTCATTCTGTCACCATCACATACAATTCATATTAATTTTATTTAATACAAGCGGCAGTCCATGAAATGATGGTTTCCAAAGTGATATTAAAAAAATTATAGTATAAGCCATGGTAATTTTTGTGTAGCTTCCATTTATTTCAGTGATCAGGGTTGGGTTAAATCTTTGTTATAATTAAAGAAAACTGGAAAATTGTTATTACATTTATAAACACGTAACAATGTTTTAAATTAAACTGGATTACTTTCTCAATCTGTGTGATAAAATTATTGCAACTGTTTATATATGGGCTCTTTTCATTAGGATGTGTCCATTTTGATGAAGTTACAGTGTGATTTTATAAAATATTTCTTTGATTGTAGGTAGTTGCAATCTTTATACACAATGCGTGGTTAAATTGTGGCATCATTCTCAAAATAGTGTTCTCATTCCTAATCAAACCCAACCCTGCTGCCAATATGGAATAAAATTAATACATAGAATATATTGATATTTTGATAGGATGATTTTTCATGACAGCCCTAGTGAAAATCAGCGGTGATGTAGAAGATGCCATCACTGTCATTATGTCTTTCAGCCATTCTTCATTGACCACAATTCGAGGAAGACAACGTTTGTTGATCCGCGGTTACCAATCGAGCCTCCACTCGCGAGGTCCCGCGCTCTGATTGGTCAGCTGACTCGACAACGCAGTCACAGTCTCGATGACGACACGCGGGCCTCTGGCAGGGTACGAATGAGCTGTTTCACAAGAACAGAAGTTACTATCCTCATTCATGTTATTATATTTATCTTATTTTGAATTATCTGCATGCTCTATTAAAAAGGGAATATTTGAGGTGTTCGTCTGTAAAAAAAACCGTGTTAAACACCAAAATGCCATAAAGATAAGAGTGGTTATGTGCTGCCACCTAGTTCGTATAGTGGACAAGTAAAAAGTGTTCTGCTGCAAAACGTATTATATGTTACACTGATGAAATAATGTTTTTCTTATCTATCGCTTAACTGTGCACAATAGAAAACATGATTTATCTTGAAAAACACAAATTGGATCTAACACATTTTGCAGATAAACACTTATTTCCATTAATTAGTGTTTCATTCCTGCAATGAAAAATAAAACATTTGTTTTAGATTAGAATTGTTGAAAGACTGCAGCAATAGTATAATATTGTATAATTTAACAAACTTGTACGGAATGAAAATTATAATTTCTCTGTCTAAGGTAGGCCCTATAACATTTATTTGACTAATAATTGTAAATAAACATTGTAATTTTTTATGACACTGCTAGTAGAGGGGTTGTTATCTGTAGGGTTCAGCAGGGGACAGGCCAGAGAGTCGAAGGACGCACGTGGCCACAGTGCCAGTAGGTTAGTATTTCTTTACTACCAGTGGCAGCACATGTTCTGCCACTTTGAGGTGGTCATATCTGACACTAAACACAATCGCAGATGTGCCGTTTCTTATGGAATACCTGTATTCAATACAGATGTGCCGTTTCTTATGGAATACCTGTATTCAATACAGATGTGCTGTTTGTTATGGAATACCTGTATTCAATACAGATGTGCCATTTCTTATGGAATACCTATATTCAATACAGATGTGCTGTTTCTTATGGAATACCTGGATTCAATACAGATGTGCCATTTCTTATGGAATACCTGGATTCAATACAGATGTGCCATTTCTTATAGAATACCTGTATTCAATACAGATGTGCCATTTCTTATGGAATACCTGGATTCAATACAGATGTGCCATTTCTTATGGAATACCTGTATTCAATACAGATGTGCCATTTCTTATGGAATACCTGTATTCAATACAGATGTGCCGTTTCTTATGGAATACCTGTATTCAATTCAGATGTGCCATTTCTTATCGAATACTTGCATTCAATACAGATGTGCTGTTTCTTATGGAATACCTGTATTCAATACAGATTTCTTTTAGTTGTTGAGGAACATGGCCATATACCATATTTATGCAAATTTTATTCACATCTCTGAAAAAATTGCTTGGCTGATTTCAGGTAAAACCTAACAGATTTTATTTTATTTGATGATTTCATAGATTCATAGATGGCAGTACTCTTGATCTGTATCAAAAGTAAGCAGATTACTAGGCAGATTTCCGATGAAACAGATTTCTTTTGATGTAGGAATATTTCATAGTCGAATAGATGGAGAAACTCAGTTTGAATCTCGGCAGTAAATGATTCATTGAGATGTGAATGTTGTAATTGTCATCTTTGCAGCATATAATGAGAAGGTGGTTGCGTTTCTACGGCAACCAAGTCTTGTGGACATTGTGAAGGAGAAACAAAATGTTTTCCGAGTGACGCCATCATTGTGGACCAAACTCAAAACCATCCGTAATGAAGGCACAGAGGCCCTGGTGCGACTGTCTAATGATGTCGAACTCATCATTCTTCTTAGGTGGGACATAAAACTTGTTGAATTATTCCCCCTGTCATACCTGTTCTATAGTAATTGTGTAGTGCTCAATGGAATAACATGCCACAGCTATGGGTTGTTTCTGTACCCGAAAGTTATATTATATTTATGATTTATTTTATGCAACACAAAATCAGTTCAATCCCAAGAATTATAAATAAAATTTTATGAATTATATTAGTTATTCATAACATACATGTTGAATGGCATGCAATGCCAAAGACAAGCCTGAGTGTATTGAGGTGTGTTGTGTTTCAGTTTGTTTGAGAATGAGATCCTCTCGTTTGTGCCAGCGTCCATGGCTGGATCAGGGAACATCTCCCCCCAAGACTCTCCCCACAACTCTCCAGGTGAGTCCACTATGTCGTTTAGGAGGGTTCTTAAGACGCTGATGTACCACACTACACAAGATCAAAATAATTTACCCTCAGACGTGAAACTTTGAATTACGTTGACCTGTAAAAATTTCCTCGTCCTTCATTCTGTCACCATCACATACCACTCGTCCTTCATTCTGTCACCATCACAAACCACTTGTCCTTCATTCTGTCACCATCACATACCACTCATCCTTCATTTTGTCACCATCACATACCACTCGTCCTTCATTCTGTAACCATCACATACCACTCGTCCTTCATTCTGTCACCATCACATACCACTCATCCTTCATTCTGTCACCATCACATACCACTCGTCCTTCATTCTCTCACCATCACATACCACTCGTCCTTCATTCTGTCACCATCACATACCACTCGTCCTTCATTCTGTCACCATCACATACCACTCGTCCTTCATTCTGTCACCATCACATACCACTCGTCCTTCATTCTGTCACCATCACATACAACTCGTCCTTCATTCTGTCACCATCACATACAATTCATATTAATTTTTATGTCGTATCTTTTTGTAAAATGTATCATATCGTATCATGTATGTTTTAGCAAAAAGTAAATTATCGCCTCTGTACTACCATTACCTCTACTTGTACGTAGCAGTGCCAGCAACCGTAAACAAGTCAGTGTTTTATGACATTCTAAGTTCTGTTACTGCTGATTACATCTCCACTGTATAATCTTCAGCATTGCAACGAGCCAACCTCCACGTGCCTGCGCCGTACAAGCGAGACTTCCAGGCGAAACTGAGAACATTCCGCAGGAAACTTGAGGCGAGAGCGTATGGTCAAGGCCCCGGCAAGTTCAAGTAAGTCCACATCTCTGCCTAGTCTCTTGTAACAGTGCAACATAATATCAGTTAACCCTACGAGTGGCATTGGCCAAAAAATCAGCCGGCATTTTTAGTGCAGAAAACTTGAGCAAATTTTATTTTTCACTAAAAGCCATTGTGGTTACTTAATTTAGAAGTGAAATAATTCATCTTTCTGACTCATATTTATTCGTAACTAGATTCAAACTGAGCTAATGAGAATCTAGCATTACTTGATAACCAAAGGATAAATGGTAGTACTTGACTACAGAAGGATAAATGGTAGTACTTGACTACCAAAGGATAAATGGTAGTACCTGACTACCTTGACTATCAAGGGATAAATCGTTGTACTTGACTACCAAAGGATAAATGGTAGTACCTGACTACCTTGACTATCAAGGGATAAATGGTAATACTTGACTACCAAAGAATAAATGGTAGTACCTGACTACCTTGACTATCAAAGGATAAATCATAGTACTTGACTACCAAAGGATAAATGGTAGTACCTGACTACCAAAGGATAAATGGTAGTACCTGACTACCTGGACTATCAAGGGATAAATCGTAGTACTTGACTACCAAAGGATAAATGGTAGTACTCGACTACCAATGGATAAATGGTAGTACTTGACTACCTTGACTATCAAGGGATAAATGGAATCGGTAGTACTTGACTACCAAAGGATAAATGGTAGTTCTTGGCTACCTTGACTATCAAGGGATAAATAATAGTACTTGACTACAAAAGGATAAATGTAAGTACCTGACTATCAAGGGATAAATGGTAGTACTTGACTATCAAAGGATAAATTGTAGTCCTTGACTACCAAAGGGTAAATGGTAGTACTTGACTTACCAAAGGGTAAATGGTAGTACTTGACTACCTTGACTACAAAAGGATAAATGGTAGTACTTGATTACCAAATGATAAATGGTAGTACTTGACTTTCAAGGAATAAATGGTACCGGTAGTACTTGACTACCAAAGGATACATGGTAGTACAGCTGTACTTGACTACCTTGACTATCAAGGGATAAATAGTAGTACTTGACTACCAAAGGATAAATGGTAGTACTTGATTACCAAAGGATAAATGGTAGTACTTGATTACCTTGACTATCAAGGAATAAATGGTAGTACTTGACTACCAAAGGATAAATGGTAGTACCTGACTACCATTTATTCCTTGACTCAAGGGATAAATAGTAGTACTTGACTACCAAAGGATAAATGGTAGTACCTGACTACCATTTATTCCTTGACTATCAAGGGATAAATAGTAGTACTTGACTACCAAAGGATAAATGGTAGTACCTGACTACCTTGACTATCAAGGGATAAATAGTAGTACTTGACTACCAAAGGATAAATGGTAGTACCTGACTACCTTGACTATCAAGGGATAAATAGTAGTACTTGACTACCAAAGGATAAATGGTAATACTTGATTACCTTGACTATCAAGGAATAAATGGTAGTACTTGACTACCAAAGGATAAATGGTAGTACCTGACTACCATGACTATCAAGGGATAAATGGTAGTACTTGACTATCAAGGGATAAATGGTAGTACCTGACTACCTTGACTATCAAGGGATAAATGGTAGTACCTGAATACCTTGACTACCAAGGTATAAATGGCAGTAGTTGCCAGTAATACAGTGTGTTGTCTACAGGTTGGCGGTGCGCCGTGACAGAGTGCTGGAGGACGCCTTCAACAAGATCATGTCAGCAAGCAGGAGGGAACTACAACGCAACAAACTCTACATCTCGTTCAGTGGCGAGGAGGGGTGAGTGTCCCAGTCACCCAAACTTCTTTCTTGGGATGTTCCCTAAAAGTTATCTGTTTGATTATTTTGTAGTTACAGCTTTCTCGGTTGCCGCACCAACTCTTGGAATTCCCTCCCTGTTAGTGTCAGGTCTGCAGGAAACATAATAAAATGTCGCCTTCATCTGAAGACTTATCTTTTTATCCGTGCTTACCTTTCGTAGCTCTTAGTCTGTCAATCCATCTGTTGATAACTTCAACGTTGTATGTTAATTTTTTAGATTGCCTTGTGTGCCTCTTAGCTCAGAATTCTGAGGATTTAGGCGCGATAACAGTTTTATGTATTATTGTTACACTCTGTTAATGAGAAACTCAACTTAAGTCAACTTAAGTTTTATGTATTATTGTTACACTCTGTTAATGAGAAACTCAACTTAAGTCAACTTAAGTTTTATGTATTATTGTTACACTCTGTTAATGAGAAACTCAACTTAAGTCAACTTAAGTTTTATGTATTATTGTTACACTCTGTTAATGAGAAACTCAACTTAAGTCGGTGTCAAAGAGCAGGAATAACACATTTTGTTTTTGTCTCCTTCCCTGTCTTGTGGTGTTCTGAAGGAAGGAAACTGAAGCAACATATATTTGTGTCATTTGTTAAAATTATGTTGTTGTCATCTCGCTTTTTAGTGTAATGTTGCTAAGCTTATGCTTTGGGCCACTTTTTAGTGTAATGTTGCTAAGCTTATGCTTTGGGCCACTTTTTAGTGTAATGTTGCTAAGCTTATGCTTTGGGCCACTTTTTAGTGTAATGTTGCTAAGCTTACGCTTTGGGCCACTTTTCATCTTTGTATGGTATCACCAGGCCCCTGAATTTCAGTATACAAAAGTTTTTTTTTTTATTGTTGTACAGTACCACAAACTATGTTACTTGTTTCAAATCTTATTTCAAGTTTTTTGTTAAAGGACATGTACAATGATTTTTATTGGTTAGTTGAATGATTATTTTATGAAACATTTCAACGCTGAATTTATTAGTATTTATTTAAATGATAACGTCTTGCCTGTTTACTGCAGTTTAAGACAGACCAATCAATATTCATCTTTGACAGCTAAATATAACGTTTATCACCAGATGTTCTGTTGGTCCGTCAAACTCCCATTTTTCTGACTGTAAATATACTGCAGCAATAAAGATTAAAACATAAAGTGTGACGTTGTTATTTCAGATGTACTTTGAGATAAATAATTAAGAGAATTTAGGCAGTTTAATTATATGAAAGCTGAACTAGCTGTTAGCCAATGAAAATCACTGTAGGTTCCCTTTGATCAAACTGTTGACACTTCAGACTTGACTACGGTGGTCCGTCGAGGGAGTTCTTCTTCCTGTTGTCGCGGGAACTCTTCAATCCCTACTACGGCCTCTTTGAGTACTCAGCCAATGATACCTACACCGTGCAGATCAGTCCCATGTCAACATTCGTAGAAAACGCACACCAATGGTAAGTTTATGTTCACAATTTGTTTTAGTTGGGGGGGTGAACTACCCAGAAATTCAATACCTGTTTGTGCTAAATCAGTAAAAAAACAATACAATTTTGCTGTCATCTGAAGACTCCTTAGCTCCTTAGCATTGCCATCCATCTGTTGATTAACATTGTATGTTGATTTCAAGATTGCTAAACCCTTATGTTTAGATGTGCCTCTCAGCCTTGTTTCCGAGGATTTAGTTAATTACTATTATTATTATTAAAATGTAGCAAAATCAGAAACCGCTTTTAATTGAGTGTGAATTGAATACGTGTTCACGTTATTGTAACGGACGTCTGGAAACAGGTATTTGAAAAAGGCAACATTTGCTGCATGCTAACTTTTGTGCTGCACCGAGTGACCACCAGGTGACATGTTTGTAGGTTCCGGTTCGCTGGACGGGTCATTGCCCTAGCCCTCGTCCACCAGTATCTCCTTGACGCCTTCTTCACGCGACCATTCTACAAGTTCCTACTTCGCCTGTGAGTAGCTCTGTTGGTTACGTCAGGTGTCGTTAGTAATACTAGAGAGAAAGCCAGTTTGCAAGAGTGATTTGTGCCCCATGGGTTGGATGACATTGTGCCTAGACACTGCGACCTGGATCTTGACTAGCACCACTCCTCTTTTTAAGCTTGCTTACTTCCTATGAGGAATACGCCAACTGTGAATGAGGACACTTTTTGTTAACATTTTAGTACTTATTACTTATAGTATTTATTTATTAATATTGTACAGTATTTATTTATTTTAATATGTATTTGAGCTATATATAGTTAGGATTCTTATGAGTGCATGTATGTTTTTACATTGACTACACGCCTATGAAGGGGCTGGTCCCAGATTTATGGCGCTTTACAAATTTGAGTAATAATAACAATAGCAATGCTGTCAACTGGTGCTTCATGCAGGCAACCGTCCTTGGTTGACCTTGAGTCACTCGATGCGGAGTTCCACCAAAGTCTGCTCTGGATAAAGGACAACGATATTACAGAACTTGACCTTGGATTAACGTTCAGCGTTGATGAAGAGGTTTTCGGGCAGGTAAGCTGAGAATTGCCTCTGAAGACAGTGTCTCCACGTAGTAAGGGTTTATGATAACTGGAACAGTACAACATTTTGTAATAGCTAAGTTCTTGAAAAACACTCTTATGATGTGTATCCAATAAATACACCATAAGTTATAAATGTTGTCAATAACACAATTTCATTATGATTGCCCTTCCAGAAAAACATTTTCATTATTTTAAGGTGTTAGAAAATCTGTCACCCATTAGAACAAAGAACCTATTAGAACAAAGAACCTATTAGAACAAAGAACCTATTAGAACAAAGCAGAATATACTGTACAGGACAATGACATCAGAAACATGAGGACAATTGGCTCTACTTTATTTGTAGTGCTGGACATATTGGAACGTGAATTGGGAAGTCAAGTTAATTTTAGGTCCAATCTTTAGGTGTAAGATCAACTAGAACATCCAAGAAGTAAATAGGTGTTGAAAGCGCCAGTGTGGTGGTGCCAATTTTGCTGTTCTTATGTTATTTTTAGTACTAGAAATAATTCATTAATGCCCTGGCATTAGCGAGTATTCTGTCTAAAGTCTAAGGCTTGTTTAAGACTGATTAAAACAGTGCTTCATTCACAAAAGTTAAACAAAAAGTAATAAAGACATTGATCATATGTGGGCCTCCAATGGAAACCCAGCCATGTTTGATGTTGACTTTGGGTGAGTTTGACTGAGTCGTGTGTGTGTCAGGTGACGGAGCGTGAGTTGAAATCCAATGGCAAGAACATTACAGTGACAGAGAAGAACAAGAAGGACTACATAGAGAAGATGGTCAAGTGGCGACTGGACCGTGGCGTGTCCGAGCAGAGGGAGTCGGTCATCCGTGGCTTCTATGAGGTAAGTGTGTCATGGTCAGTGTGGTCATCTGGTCAGTGACAGTGTGGTCATCTGTTCACTGTGGTCATCTGGTCAGAGCCAGTATGAATATGTGGTCAGTGCCAGTGTGATCATCTGGTCAGTGTGGTCAGTGTGTCTAATCAGAGCCGGTGTGGTCATCCAGTCAGAGCCAGTGTGGTCATCTAGTCAGAGCTAGTGTGGTCATCTGGTCAGAGCCAGTGTGGTCATCTAGTCAGTACCAGTGTGGTCATCTGGTCTGTGTGGTCATCTGGTCAGTGTCTGTGTGGTCATCTGGTCAGCGCCGGTGTGGCCAGTTGGTCAGTGTTTCTGTTGGTCTGTCGTGTTGTTGCAGTGTTGTAATAATAATACTGCAGTTTCTTAATATAAGTAAATTATTACAAATCAAAGCGTTTCACAGTTCAACTAATACTAAAAATAAGTGTAGTCTTAAATATTCAATACAACTAATATATAAATATGAAGTGTTAAAGTACACTTTATATAAAATATTGCAAAATAGCAAGCAATGAGGCTTGTTTGAGGAAAGGAATTTTTATAGCAAGGCAGGTAGTGACGGCAAAATAAGTATGTTTTGAATTGTACGATTTTATTTCAGTTAGTATTGTCAATTATTGATAAATGGAGTTTGAATCTAATTATGTAGTAGATAGTTGTCATTGACGTGTCATTAAGTATGTCACCAGACGTGTCATCATTACTGTCACAGGTGATGGATGCACGACTTGTGTCGATATTTGATGCGAAGGAACTGGAGCTGGTGACGGCAGGGACAGTAGAAATAGACGTTGCTGAGTGGCGCAAATACACCGAGTACAGAGCAGGTCAGTAGTATGCACTTATTGACCGATACTGGATTTTATGCACTCGTCGCTTCAGAATGTTGTATTGAACGAGCTTACGAGCCCAATACAACATTCTGAAGCAACGAGTGCATAAAATCCAGTATCGTTCGATGATGTATTTATTATATGGGTTTATGGCTAACATTTCAATGCATTTGCAATAAAACAGTAATTTATGCATTGTACGACACGCATCGTTTGAATTAATTATCATTAACAACAACCTATATAATAAAATGTCTGTACTGTAGATTCTCAATAATTGTGGATGTAATTTAGTAGCAGGTAGAAGTGTATGCATTAGTGAGTCAAATCTAAAAACATAAATGTTTTCATCAATGTACACATTACGTGCATATAAATAATTTATGTACTAAAAGTTCCAATTAATAGAATCCTAATCCCAAATGTAAAAATTATTACTGTTTAATGCAGTTTGCACTTTAAATCACAATCCTCTTGTTAGTTAGCTGCCTGGCACATTCTACAAAAACTCCCTCTTCAATTCAGTTTTTCATTTGTTTGGTTTTAAAATCATTTTTGTCAAAAACCAGACCTATCCAACATGCTAACTTGCTTTTGTACACATTTGTTATTTAGTTTTGCTGAAGTCATCGGACAAACTATTAAGTTATTTTTTAGCCTTGTGTTACGCACCGGTTACTATAACATGAGGTTAATTACACTTCTGAAAGTTATTTTTTAGCCTTGTGTTATGCACCGGTTACTATAACATGAGGTTAATTACACTTCTGAAAGTTATTTTTTAGCCTTGTGTTATGCACCGGTTACTATAACATGAGGTTAATTACACTTCTGAAAGTTGCCAGATCTAACAAACAAAGTCGATTCTTTTGATGATTTCAGTAAAGGCATGCACTATTTTGTTTAAACCGACCGCATATGGGTGATATGAATTTCAGAGGAAGATTTAACATGCCAGTCATTGCCTGTCTGTCTGTTGTTGCAAGGACTGCACTAACGGGCTTCACCAGAACGACAACACTTGCAATGACAATGCTGTAAACCGAGTCACTATTGCAGGTTACCATGACCACCACCAGGTGGTGCGGTGGTTCTGGATGGCAGTCGAGCGCTACGACAACGAGCGGAGACTGCGACTGCTGCAGTTTGTGACGGGAACGTCGAGTATCCCGT
This sequence comes from Lamellibrachia columna, assembly GCA_963662155.1. Lineage (NCBI taxonomy): Eukaryota > Metazoa > Annelida > Polychaeta > Sabellida > Siboglinidae > Lamellibrachia > Lamellibrachia columna. Next base: position 22,053,721 of record OY759261.1, on the reverse strand, counting down.
ACGAGGGGTTCTCTGCCCTACGGGGTAGCAATGGGCCGCGCAAGTTCTGTATGGAGAGGTGGGGAAAGATCAACAGTCTACCAAGGTGAGTGGGTTGTACACATATTTTCACACTTCTTGAGGGGGCACGGTTGTGTAGTGGTTAGAACATCAGCCTCTCAATCAAGAGATCCTGGGTTCAAATCGTCTTGCTGACATTTCAAAGCTTTGGCTGTTTCGTTCATTCCACGTTGCCACAGTTCACTCAGCTGTGCAAATGAGTACCTGGCTATGGACAGAGGTGGATATATGAATGAATAGTCTTCATGCAGTAATTGCAGTGTAGCTTAATGGTTCCCAGAGGAGTTGAGTTGGTGTTGGAATGAACAGGTCTGCCAGGGGGTGAAGTGTAAAGCGCTTTGAACAGTCCCAAGGACTGCATAACGTGCTATAGAAGAACTTACTTTTACTTTACTTTACGTAACTTTATATACTGCTGTAGGTTGATGGAAACATTCTATATGATGTTATACTTATAAACACTAGCAAAAATATGGGATAACTTGTTAGTTCATGAGTGACTGTCACAATAACAATACTTGCAACATTTCCGGATACGCAACATTATCACAGAAATATCCATTTATGCCTTGGTGCTTGGTACTTGGTGCTGTCAGTCAACAAAGGGTAATTCAATTGTTAGTAGAAAGGGTAATAACAGGGTGAATTTCCCTTTTCACTCGCAGAGCTTAAGCCTTTAAAGACTCATTTCCACTGGACATGCTTGGTTGCATTTCCAGTTTAACAAGATTTAACAACACTGCCATCCCAAACAACAAGTTCCAGATGGCAAGTGGATAAGGAAGCCACTGGCTTATCGAGAATCCAATAATTTTCTCATCTATGTGTAGCCCGCCCTAATCAAATATCTGTCAATTCTATATTTAAACATATTCACACTACTAGCATTAACACAATCATTTGGCAGTTTGTTCCGTTAATTTATCACCCTCTGTGAGAAAGAGTACTTTCTCATGTCCAACCTAACTGCTCCTTAACTTAATGCTGCTTTGTGTCCTCTGCCTTCTTTAAGTTTGAAGAACATATTCCTATCAACATCCTCATAACCAGTTGTTTCCATCTAAATCCTACTTTTGTTGTATCTTCTACTTCTCTACACCAGGTGTTTCTTGCCCTTCCCCTTCTGCCCTGAAGAGTTCCGTGTGAGCGCCTCTCTCATGATGTGTTGTGTTGGCTTCCTGAGAGTGTTCCGTGTGAGCGCCTCTCATGATGTGTTGTGTTGGCTTCCTGAGATTGTTCCTAGTGAGCGCCTCTCATGATGTGTTGTGTTGGCTTCCTGAGAGTGTTCCATGTGAGCGCCTGTCTCATGATGTGTTGTGTTGGCTTCCTGAGAGTGTTCCGTGTGAGCGCCTCTCATGATGTGTTGTGTTGGCTTCCTGAGATTGTTCCGTGTGAGCGCCTGTCTTGTGATATGTTGTGTTGGCTTCCCGAGAGTGTTCCATGTGAGTGCCTGTCTCATGATGTGTTGTGTTGGCTTCCTGAGAGTGTTCCATGTGAGCGCCTCTCTCATGATGTGTTGTGTTGGCTTCCTGAGAGTGTTCCATGTGAGCGCCTCTCTCATGATGTGTTGTGTTGGCTTCCTGAGAGTGTTCCATGTGAGCGCCTCTCTCATGATGTGTTGGCTTCCTGAAAGTGTTCCATGTGAGTGCCTGTCTCATGATGTGTTGTGTTGGCTTCCTGAGAGTGTTCCATGTGAGCGCCTGTCTCATGATGTGTTGTGTTGGCTTCCTGAGATTGTTCCGTGTGAGCGCCTCTCATGATGTGTTGTGTTTGCTTCCTGAGAGTGTTCCGTGTGAGCGCCTCTCTCATGATGTGTTGTGTTGGCTTCCTGAGAGTGTTCCATGTGAACGCCTCTCTCATGATGTGTTGGCTTCCTGAAAGTGTTCCATGTGAGTGCCTGTCTCATGATGTGTTGTGTTGGCTTCCTGAGAGTGTTCCATGTGAGCGCCTGTCTCATGATGTGTTGTGTTGGCTTCCTGAGAGTGTTCCGTGTGAGCGCCTCTCATGATGTGTTGTGTTGGCTTCCTGAGATTGTTCCGTGTGAGCGCCTGTCTTGTGATATGTTGTGTTGGCTTCCCGAGAGTGTTCCATGTGAGTGCCTGTCTCATGATGTGTTGTGTTGGCTTCCTGAGAGTGTTCCATGTGAGCGCCTGTCTCATGATGTGTTGTGTTGGCTTCCTGAGATTGTTCCGTGTGAGCACCTCTCATGATGTGTTGTGTTGGCTTCCTGAGATTGTTCCATGTGAGCGCCTGTCTCATCATGTGTTGTGTTGGCTTCCTGAGAGTGTTCCGTGTGAGCGCCTGTCTCATCATGTGTTGTGTTGGCTTCCTGAGTGTTCCATGTGAGCGCCTGTCTCATGATGTGTTGTGTTGGCTTCCTGAGATGCCTACAGCTCCACTTCTTCACCTTGTGCTTCATTTTTGGTTATGTCATGTGGCTCTATATTGCAGATCACACACGTGTTTCAACCGACTCGATCTTCCACCATACACGTCCTTTGAAATGCTCTTTGAGAAACTCACAATTGCTGTTGAAGAAACCAGCACATTTGGCATCGAGTGAGGTGTCAGTGACAACAACTTGTGACAACAACAATGAGTGAAACAAGCACAATGTGTTAGGTGGACCACCAGAACTTGTGAGGCTGTGACAACAATTTGTGACAACAGCTGTGAGAGAAACAAGCACAATGTGTTGGGTGGACCACCAGAGCTTGTGAGGCAGTGACAACAATTTGTGACAACAGCTGTGAGAGAAACAAGCACAATGTGTTGGGTGGACCACCAGAGCAGAGCTTGTGAGGCAGTGACAACAATTTGTGACAACAGCTGTGAGAGAAACAAGCACAATGTGTTAGGTGAACTACCAGAGCTTGTGGGGCAGTGACAACAGCTAAAGACAACAGCACTGAGAGAAACAAGCGCATTGAGTTAGGTGGACCACCAGAGCTTGTGAGACAGTGACAACAGCTAAAGACAATGACAGTGAGATGGCTGTCAAGTTTGTCTCTCTTCTAGGTGACAAAACTATTGCTGAGATAACAGTCAATATGACAGTTGACGTACTGTACATGTCCACTGTAAGTGTGGTGGTCAGATTATAGCAATGCACACAAGAACTGTGGCATTCGTCCATCATGTTTTAAAGGGAATGTACAAACATTTTCTATGGTTACCTGCTGTGCAGATGTTTGGGGGTTTCATATAAATAATAGATTCTCTGAACGTTAGGTTCTCAAAGTATATCTAAACTAATAATGTTATACTTCATGTTTTAATCTTGACTGCTGTTGTATATTTACCATAATTTTTATAAAACAGGAATTTGACAGACCTGTAAATCACAAAGTGAAAAACATTATATTTCACCTTCACTGGTGAACATTTATAAGTCTGGCTTTTAGTGCAGTCAAACGGTTTCTATATACGTCGTAAAACTCGCATGTTTTAATTCAACACCAAATTGTGTATTTTCAAAAAGATTAAAAGGTGAAAGGTCACGATGATGCCATGTTTTGTATTATTTTTAACCATTCAGTGAACCAATGAAAATGGTTGTACATTGCCTTTACATTGTCAACTTATTAGTTTTAATTTGTATTTATCCTTGCAACAAGGTATTTGCAGTTTGTTTGTGAGAGCAAACAGTGTTCTTTTTATCTTTACTGTTGTCTGTGTGTATAACACACACAGCGGTAAATGCGCTAGAATTATGCAATTAGATCACTAAATAGTTTTAAACGTCACCAGGTCATTGAAGTTAGAAACATGATGATGAGTACATTTTATTTCTAAAACAAACAAAACAGAAGAAATGTATAATTTAACATCATTTATTTTCCTTTTCATCATCTGTACACTGCAGCATATCTAAGCCAACAGCACACGTTTAGAATCTATAATCCTTTCCTGCAGTCCAGGACATTTTCACAGCGTATGATTCCAAGGAATCGTAGCTACCGTCAGATTCAATGTTCCATTTCTTCAGTCCACACTATATCATCAGCACCTTAGCATCAATGTTCCTCCTCGGCAATCCTTGCAACTCTTACTGGTTTCACAAAGGTTTTGTACCGTACAATGGAACTACAACTGTTTGTAACCATTTTGTAAAGATTTTGTAAAGATTTTGTGAATTGAGAACCTTCGTATGAAGGTTCATACGGTACAAACCAGCCCCTTAACGTGCTGCCTATAAAACACTGCAGTCAAGTCACAACAACCAAAGTACAGTCGCAGTGTTAACACCAAGTCCAGTCTGGACACAGTTCAATAGATGCACTGTAGTCGGTGGCTACCAGCAGGGGGCGCTGTATCTACTTGGCCTCGGCCTTTGAGGCGGCGGCGACGCAGTGAGCCATAGTCTGCGAGGCACGACTGATGGAATCAACCATGTAGAAGTCCTTGAGCGAACGTTGCGGCGGAATCAGGGCCTCACTCGCCAGGGACACTTTCACACTCTGAAACATGACAGACAATAGTCGATATCCAGAATATCAGGTTTATGATGTCTAGATGGTGGGCGTTTATAAATGTGTATAAACGCAATGCATCGTAGGATCGAATGTCAACACAAGTACAAGTATCCACGACAACGACAAGAACGGAAATAGTTAAAGAATTAGTTTCAGCAAAGAATACTTCGCACCAACAATAACGCTTATTGATATAAAACAGAAATCACAAGGCTAGCATCAGAAAAATCGGCTGGTTTGATGTTTGAATAATCACGTACAAAATGTTGTATGCGATGATGACAGAATGACCGTTTCCATCTTTGCGTACAAAATGGCGATGAACCCATATGTTGAGTGCTGCCGACTACTGGTGATAGTTGCACAGTAAATTTAATCCCAAGATTGCTGTTTTATTGTTTGCTATGGACAAATAGATCGGCTTGACTAGTGTGACTGAAGCTTTATGGTGGATACTTAGGAGAGAGCAGCAGCCTCAGTGATGTCATGTTGACAGCTCTTGGGGACAATACAGCCTTGCAGCATTAACATGCCTCAACTGCAGGCTTACTTTTCATTATTTCTACTTCTGTTATCTCGCATTGTCTAAACATGTATCTATGTGATGTGTGTGATGTGGATTGTACACTATTTCCTGTTATCTCACATTGTCTAAACCTGTATCTATGTGATGTGTGTGATGTGGATTGTATATTATTTATACTATTTATAAAGCAATGCTTTGCCATTCAGGGTGGATTGTAGATGTTAATGCGCAGACATGGTATATGACAGAAATGTAATCTTGTGTTAACCAAGATTTTTATTTTATATGAATCGAGGGGTTGGAGTAATTACTGAAAGCTAAACATTATTAAAACTGTGAACTTATTTAATGTTTAACTGTAATTATAGTTACCATTAAAGGATATCAGGAGTCATGTTTTACAGTTTTTTAAATAACCTGTTATATTCCACTTGTATTGATCAGGTGTTCATTTCTGGTATTTTCGATGCTATTTCTCATTTCCACATCCTTGATTTAGTGTAAGATCATTGTGATGATTAATATAAACAAGAATCACTCGGACAATGTGAGAACCCTGGTAGTAACATATACACCCAACCAATACCAGCCCTATGTCTGTGTGTTTATGATATTTAATAATGTGTATTTACATTACATGAATGATGCCTATATATGTTGTATATATTCATTACACAAACCATGCATTATACTGTGTATATTGTATATATTCATTTGTATTCTGTGATCATTAATTTTTTATCTTCACATTTTGTATCTTCAATCTGCGTGATGTTTTCTCGATGCATAATATGGATAAGATGTTATCCACTGCCTACACATTGGAACATCTCAGTTTTTGTAAGCTGCATATTTCTTTCATATTGCATAGAGTATACTGCATAAAAATCATCTTCATGACAATGTGATCTTTCAGTGTAATCTTTGAACAGCCATAGTTTTTACTTCTGTACACATTTCTCTGTTCATAACCAATATGATGACTTATGTTCTATCATGTCCATAAACAAGACGATAAATGACCACTAGATGGTCAAGGCCCAATGCAAGTTGTTGAAGTCAATATTGCCCATCTGCTACTGCCCATTGGTCAGTCAGTCATTAAGGTGACCTTTGTGTGGACACACATAAAAAACATGTCTTTTTTAAGAAAATAAACAAACTACTACCAGAATGTATGATTATTATTAAGTCTTAGCGTAATACTGAACATAATTATTAGTAAGTCTTAGCGTAATACTGAACATTATTATTAGTAAGTCTTAGCGTAATACTGAACATTATTATTAGTAAGTCTTAGTGTAATACTGAACATAATTATTATTGTCTTAGCGTAATACTGAACATAATTATTATTGTCTTAGCGTAATACTGAACATAATTATTATTAAGTCTTAGCGTAATACTGAACATAATTATTATTAAGTCTTAGCGTAATACTGAACATAATTATTATTAAGTCTTAGCGTAATACTGAACATAATTATTATTAAGTCTTAACGTAATACTGAACATAATTATTATTGTCTTAGCGTAATACTGAACATAATTATTATTGTCTTAGCGCAATACTGAACATAATTATTATTGTCTTAGCGTAATACTGAACATAATTATTATTAAGTCTTAGCGTAATATAATACTGAACATAATTATTATTGTCTTAGCGTAATACTGAACATAATTATTATTAAGTCTTAGCGTAATACTGAACATAATTATTATTAAGTCTTAGCGTAATACTGAACATAATTATTATTAAGTCTTAGCGTAATAATGAACATAATTATTATTAAGTCTTAGCGTAATACTGAACATAATTATTATTAAGTCTTAGCGTAATACTGAACATAATTATTATTGTCTTAGCGTAATACTGAACATAATTATTAGTCTTAGCGCAATACTGAACATAATTATTATTGTCTTAGCGTAATACTGAACATAATTATTATTAAGTCTTAGCGTAATACTGAACATAATTATTATTAAGTCTTAGCGTAATACTGAACATAATTATTATTAAGTCTTAGCGTAATACTGAACATAATTATTATTGTCTTAGTGTAATACTGAACATAATTATTATTAAGTCTTAGCGTAATACTGAACATAATTATTATTAAGTCTTAGCGTAATACTGAACATAATTATTATTAAGTCTTAGCATAATACTGAACATAATTATTATTAAGTCTTAGCGTAATACTGAACATAATTATTATTAAGTCTTAGCGTAATACTGAACATAATTATTATTGTCTTAGCGTAATACTGAACATAATTATTATTAAGTCTTAGCGTAATACTGAACATAATTATTATTAAGTCTTAGCGAAAAACTGAACATAATTATTATTAAGTCTTAGCGTAATACTGAACATAATTATTATTGTCTTAGCATAATACTGAACATAATTATTATTAAGTCTTAGCGTAATACTGAACATAATTATTATTGTCTTAGCGTAATACTGAACATAATTATTATTAAGTCTTAGCGTAATACTGAACATAATTATTATTAAGTCTTAGCGTAATACTGAACATAATTATTATTAAGTCTTAGCGTAATACTGAACATAATTATTATTAAGTCTTAGCGTAATACTGAACATAATTATTATTAAGTCTTAGCGTAATACTGAACATAATTATTATTAAGTCTTAGCGTAATACTGAACATAATTATTATTAAGTCTTAGCGTAATATTGAACATAATTATCGATGTGCAAACACTGAATAAAGCAGCGACAAAACAGCCACATAATGACTACCAAATGTCTCGCCATCAACTGAAGGTTCTAGATGACCACAAGACATGTCATGTCATTATATAACCTACCTTAGCAAGTTGCTCTGCCTGTTTGAAGTAGTTGGCCTCCTCAACGTCCCCGTAGCGAGTGAGGTTTGGGGCCACCTGTGCGAGGCGACGACGAACCTCTAACAGGTTGTCGTAGGGCAACGTCTGACCAACAATCTACAGCACAAGACAGGCATTGACCACTGGTCAGTCACAAGAATTACCAAGGCAAAAATGGTACATGACGTATTTACGTAACAGTGCAATCAATACCGTTGTGTTACCATTGTGATTTTTAATATCTTAATATTTTCAGAAATACATGATTTGGCTATGATATAAAACATGCAAGTTTTATGACCTATAAAGACCACTATACTGCAGTTAAAGGCCGATCAATCAATCTTCAACTTTGAAGGTGAAATATATTGTTTTTCATGATGATGGATGATTTATTTATTGGTCTGTCAAATTCCCGTTTTAAACATTTCTTACGGTGAATATACTAAAGCAAAAAGTATTCAAACAAGAAGTATGACAATGTTAATTTAAATTATGTTGCGACATAAAAATTCAATTAATTTTAAATGAAACCCCCAACTACCAATGGATCAGTTAACCAATGGAAATCCCTTTTACAATCCCTTTAACAGTGACATCGTGTGACTGACCTCTGAGAGCGCCCGGATGACCTTCCAGTCTTCCCGTGCCATGCCTGGGGGCGTGACGGCCACCTGGGTCTGCTGGGCACGACCCTCTGTGTTCACATACGTCGCTACCTTCTCTGTGTACGCACTCCCCGGCAACACCACGTCGGCCATGCTGGCTCCAGCATCTCCATGGCAACCTGACATGTAAACAACACTGTCATGGCAACTTGATGCTTTGCAGTTGGGGTTTATGTAAGTACAGTTAGATACATTGTTGTTTCAAAGATGCGTGATAACTACCTTTTACCCCTGCTGACACTTTGATGTATCTGTAAGATAAAGCTAACATATCTAGTTATGGTATATTGAATTCCTAACCACATCAACATTAAAAAATAATAACACTATATGTAGACAAACAGAACACTAGTTGAAAGAAATACCTAGGCTAGTGATGCCGGTGGCCATTTGGGCCATAGGCCACTTGGCATCGGATTTGGCTAAAAAGTTACCCATTTGAGCCAATTTGGCCACCAGAATTTTCATTGAAAAGCATGCTGAATGCACGAGCGATTGTTGTTTTCCTGATGCATATTAAACAATTTTGCTAAAGCAATATGTATCTGACTAAACAAACGTTTGGGTGCTTTAGCCAAAATGGCTAAACAGATTACAACATCAGAGCTAGCCCTGTATACATCTAAACGTGATTGCATGTACACTGCACGGATGCAGTGATACTAGTATTGTACATTACATAAAAGACAACATTTACCTTGATATATAACAAAGCAGTCGTCAGGCAGGTCAGCCCTCGAGACAGTCTGTTCGTCTGCACCAAGCAGATATAGCACCTTGGGACGACTATCACGAACTTCCTGCCCACCCGCCTTGTAACCCAGGTCTAGTGCTGCCACCTGGCTGGCAACCTGGCAACCACAACATGCAGCGTTTACCAGCAGTCATAGAAATAATGATAAAACTTCATGACACCAAAGCTAACGGGCAAAACGAACCAGAATCGTCAATGCTGACATCATGACCAGGCACACGTAAGTCATGTTCAGAACGAGCAACAACAGAGGATGGTGGAAATGCAATATCTAACAAAATTCTTTAGTTTTGTTTGTAAAAGGTAGCTAATTCAGATGATTTTAAAATGACGGCAAGTTCATTCGATCAAGTTTATACAAAAACAACTTTCCTGATATGTGTGATTTTGTTCAGAATGTCAAAAAGCATATATTTGGACAGTTCCACTACCACCAATTATATCCAATATGCATATTTGTTTTAGTCATACAATACAATACGAAAATTTCAATCGTGCCAAAATAATAAGGAACCCAAATTCAGAATCGCAGCAAAATGAAAAATTTAGGCAGTTTCAAAACCGGTATACAGTGTTAAAGTTGTCAACAGATGGTTGGATATGCTAAGGTCCAAAGAGGGTAAATGTACCCCCCTAGAGTGCAATTCGCTAGGGGCGCTTCGGCTTCCCGTACATGTTATTAATTCTGTGTTAAATAAATGGGAAGCCATTTTACTCACACACATAGTTATTACAGATATCTACAGAAATGAGGTCAGCAATTTTAGTCCGATTTATTAGGGATTTTTATTTTAATGACACAAGACGAAAGCCCTAGTTTCCTGTAACTGGTAATTTACAACTATTATTGGGTGTCATGTGGCACTGACCCTGTGCAGAACATTAAGGACCCTCCATGACTCGTCACAACCACACTTGACCCGCGTTGCCTGTGCTAGTGTCGACACCGCTGCATGGATGGCGCCACCGTCGCCCCTCTGCAGCGCAGCACTGCCAACAATGATCATTGGCTGCTTGGCCGAGCTGAGAACCTAAACATGACATGTCCGTGTTAGTTTCAAAACACACTATCGACAAAACAGACACATGTACAGCCAACTACGATTGTTTTGGAGTCAAATAAAAAAATCTTTTAACAAAATCACTGCAAAGTGAATGTACTGAATTGTAATAGGATAATTAAAAACCTATTCAAATTGTCACAGACTTAACAGGTTTTCCCAGTTTTAAAAAGTCCTAACAAGAAATAACATGCAGAATTTTCATTTGATAAATACTGACAATTTTTTCTTAGCATCTGGATGGAATTTCAATTAGAAGAAATATGATGGGAAACTGGGTGTGGGAGAGAAAATGGGAAAAGGGCTGGCATGGGAAGAGGGTTGGCATTAGTGGTAAACAATAATAGCTGTTGTGATACATATACGTGGGGGTGTACCAATGATACATATGTGGGGGTGTACCAATGATACATATGTGGGGTGTACCAATGATACATATGTGGGGGTGTACCAATGATACATGCATGGGGTGTACCAAATGATACATGTGTGGGGTGTACCAATGATACATACGTGGGGGTGTACCAATGATACATACGTGGGGGTGTACCAATGTGTACAGGACGTTGATTCAAATAGGAATTGACACTGTTTTAGTCATAAACAACTCATTTAAGATCAATAATTATAACATTTAAAACATTTTCCCATGACACAATCAATACAAAGTAACAAAGAAATTGCGTTCAAACACTCTCTAGGAGGCATTTATTTACTTTGTTGATCAAACTGTATCATTTGATTAAAGAAGCATATTGCACAGCCATACACAGTCCTCCACCTTTGTTGAATTATAGCTTAGGGCCAAGACTTAGTTTGGTGAAATAAATTTATCATTTTTAAGAATGCTCCATGGCCTTAAAAATGCAAGATCCTTAATGCCTCTTAAGACTCTGTCCACAACCTGGAATAAATTAAGTTTCCCAAGATTTTTGCTGACAACATTCACTGCAAGGTTTACTTGACACATAACTGCATGTTGCAGTAACCTGTCCTACCTTGTTGAAAGCATGTGTGCCAGCCGAGAGGTCCTGCAGCACTTTGGTTGTGTCTCCTAGATGCTGGCAACAAACAAACACAGCTGTCAGACTCTCCACTCAATCAAACAGTGCACTTCTTCAGACTCTCCACTCAATCAAACAGTGCACTTCTTCAGACTCTCCACTCAATCAAACAGTGCACTTCTTTAGATTCTACATTCAATCAAACTGAGCACTTCTTCAGACTCTACACTCAATCAAACAGTGCACTTCTTCAGACTCTCCACTCAATCAAACAGTGCACTTCTTTAGATTCTACACTCAATCAAACAGTGCACTTCTTCAGACTCTCCACTCAATCAAACAGTGCACTTCTTCAGACTCTCCACTCAATCAAACAGTGCAATTCTTTAGATTCTACATTCAATCAAACAGTGCACTTCTTCAGACTCTCCACTCAATCAAACAGTGCACTTCTTCAGACTCTCCACTCAATCAAACAGTGCACTTCTTCAGACTCTCCACTCAATCAAACAGTGCACTTCTTTAGATTCTACATTCAATCAAACAGTGCACTTCTTTAGATTCTACATTCAATCAAACAGTGCACTTCTTCAGACTCTCCACTCAATCAAACAGTGCACTTCTTTAGATTCTACATTCAATCAAACAGTGCACTTCTTCAGACTCTCCACTCAATCAAACAGTGCACTTCTTTAGATTCTACATTCAATCAAACAGTGCACTTCTTCAGACTCTACACTCAATCAAACAGTGCACTTCTTCAGACTCTCCACTCAATCAAACAGTGCACTTCTTTAGATTCTACACTCAATCAAACAGTGCACTTCTTCAGACTCTCCACTCAATCAAACAGTGCACTTCTTCAGACTCTCCACTCAATCAAACAGTGCACTTCTTTAGATTCTACATTCAATCAAACAGTGCACTTCTTCAGACTCTCCACTCAATCAAACAGTGCACTTCTTTAGATTCTACATTCAATCAAACAATGCACTTCTTCAGACTCTCCACTCAATCAAACAGTGCACTTCTTTAGATTCTACATTCAATCAAACAATGCACTTCTTCAGACTCTACACTCAATCAAACAGTGCACTTCTTCAGACTCCACACTCAATCAAACAGTGCACTTCTTCTTCAGGTGCCATGTGTGGTGATTATTGGCCATCACGCCCCTCCACACAGTTCTGGTGATGTTAGCCATCACACCCCGCCACACAGTTCTGGTGATGTTGGCCATCACGCCCCTCCACACAGTTCTGGTGATGTTGGCCATCACGCTCCTCCACACAGTTCTGGTGATGTTGGCCATCACGCTCCTCCACACAGTTCTGGTGATGTTGGCCATCACGCCCCTCCACACAGTTCTGGTGATGTTGGCCATCACGCTCATCCACGCAGTTCTGGTGATGTTGGCCATCACGCCCCTCCACGCAGTTCTGGTGATGTTGGCCATCACGCCCCTCCACGCAGTTCTGGTGATGTTGGCCATCACGCCCCTCCACACAGTTCTGGTGATGTTGGCCATCACGCTCCTCTACGCAGTTCTGGTGATGTTGGCCATCACGCCCCTCCACACAGTTCTGGTGATGTTGGCCATCACGCCCCTCCACACAGTTCTGGTGATGTTGGCCATCACGCCCCTCCACACAGTTCTGGTGATGCTGGCCATTACGCCCCGCCACACAGTTCTGGTGATGTTAGCCATCACACCCCTCCACACAGTTTTGGTGATGTTGGCCATCACACCCCTCCACACAGTTCTGGTGATGTTGGCCATCACACCCCTCCACACAGTTCTGGTGATGTTGGCCATCACGTCCCTCCACACAGTTCTGGTGATGTTGGCCATCACGCCCTGCCACACAGTTCTATTCTTTGCAGTTGTCAGCCGTTTGATGTCATTGGCTGGTCTTTCAAGCCATAAACTATTAATGTATTTTACTTTAGTCAATGGAAATAATGACTGCGTTCTAAACTGTCACAAGCATGGGGCATTGTTTCCTGTCTTCTATTTCCTTCCATATACAGAACTGTCACATGCTCTAACCACTAGACCACCGTTTATAACTGTGCAGAATCAATTTGTACGCTCATCATTGCGACTGTATACTCAACATTGCGACTGTCCACTCAACATTGCAAATGTACACTCAACATTGCGACTGTACACTCAACATTGCGACTATACACTCAACAAATAACTCAACACAAGAATTACCTCATATTCATATGTGAGATCAAGCTGCGGACCAACCACACCAATGGTGAGATCATTGTGCAGCCAACTCTTGCGGACCCGCGCATTCAACAGTGGCGCCTCATAGCGGGGATTTGTGCCAATCAGCAGGACAACATCGGCTTCCTCGATGCCGCTGATGCGTGTGTTCAGCAAGTAGTTAGACCTCAGGTCAGTGCTGTAAGTTAAATGGTGTGGTTAAGTCATATATGAACGTAGGACCAACTCCGACAAAGGAAACATTTGAATGCTCTCCTTGGCTAGCAGATAAGATGGGTGACTAGTAACTCTGTGAGCAGAGAACGGACAATAACTTGGAGTAATACAGAACTCCAGGGAGAAAACATAAATGTGAATAACACAAACTTGCGTCACAGAGAGGGCATGGCATGGCAAATTGAATGGCAATTTATCTCTGGGGTAAGACCGGAGCGGGCAAACAGAATAGCCCCAGAGTGCGCAGTGATGCGTGACGTGTGCTCACCCAGCCGCGTCCATGGGGAAGATCTCCTCAGTGCAGAGACTCTCGCTGCCCAGTCGGTTGAGCAGATCCTTGAGGGCGACTAGAGACTCGGCGTCGGCATGACCCCCTGCGATCGCCCCAATCTCGCTGCCCTTCACCCCTGTCAGCTGCAAGGGAAAACAAATCACATGATAGTTAATGAGTGAATATCCAGTTACAGTCAGGCCTCATTATTACGCGCCTTGTTATAACATGGATTCGGATATAAGGCAGTCGATCGGATTTTCTACCACCGGGGGGAAATGGACCTGTTTTTCGGGGGCCGTTTGGCCTGCGTTCGTGTGACTATGCTACAATCACGGCACCAATCTATTTCCTAACTAGCGCTTGCCTTGCATGATGTACTCCTTGTGTTTGTCAAACTGACTTGGAATTGCTTTGACGATTCTCAATAAACATTAGACGAAGAAGGCATCATATTACATTGTTGCCTTTGCCTTTGGTTCGGCGGTGTGTAGATAGCAATCAAGATTTACAAATACGCCTTAAACACTGTTTAGTAGGAACACCAATTTATAACTGGTGAAAGGCATGCTTCAACTGCATAGTAAATCAAATAGTTTTTGTGATGCCAAACCAGTGTGCAAAATGGCTAACTTAAACTACAATTATTGATTCTACAGTAGCGCCTTGTTATATGGTCGTGGTCCACTATTTCGGCCTACACCTGAAACGCGGCGAGTTAGGTGTTCTCACATCTGCCACCAGGGGAGCTACTAAACAACAGTTTAACAAGGCGCGATCGTATGTATCTAGGAACCACAGTCATCCATTCACATAATACCAACACTCTCTACTGCCAAATACAGAGCAAGCAAATCGTTCAATGGGCAGACATCCACAAAAACAGTCGGCATCAATTTGGTTTTAAATCTTTAAACAGTTATTAATTCCTTGAATGGATAGATGATCTGGTTTCTTGGTTATTAATATTAAGCATAATTACCTCTCAAGAAACTTTGTGTTCTTTCTGAATATTTCGACTGCATCTCGCAGTCTTCTTCAGCAGACTGAAGTTACAGATGTGTCACATGACCAATGTCATGTGACACAAGCTGGAGTAGGACTGGTGGGAGCTCCTGGCCAACGTCTCGGTTCAGTGTAGGTTTCTTTCTGTGGATGCTAATCGCCTCCTTTATTTTTCTCCTGTGCCAGTTCTCGTGGTCTAGAATGTTAACGTCCTTCATAGAGCACTGATGGCCTGTGTTCAGTTTGTGTTCACTTATAGCTGATAGGGGTTGGCGACAAGATAGATGTTCTTTGATTCTTGTGCCAAGTGTTCTGGCTGTTTCTCCTATATAGTGTTGGTCACATTCTGGGCATTGTATGTCATATACTACCCCACACTTTGCTGCCTTTGCTGTTCTGTCTTTTGGGTGTACCAACAGTGACCTCAGGGTGTTGATAGGTTTGTGGTAAACCGGGATGTTATAGGACTTGAAAATCCTTGCTACTTGTTCTGATAGTTTACTAATGTAGGGCAGACCTATGGCATGTTGTCTTCTGCTGGTTTGCGTGGTGTTAAACATCCAAGTTTTGTAACCATTTGCTTTCAGCACTTTCTTGATGTGGTCCACCTCTGTGTTCTTGTCCTCCTCTTCTGTTATCAGGTTTTCTGCCCTTTGGAGGAGTGTCCTGTCCACTGATCGTTTGTGTTCTAGGTGGTGATTAGAATCCCAGTTCAAATATTGGTCCGTGTGGGTTGCTTTCCGATATATCTTGACCTTGGTTGATCCATCATCTTTCAGGCATGCGAAAGTGTCTAGAAAGGCTAACGTATTGTCCTGTTCTGGTTCTACCGTGAACTGGTTTACCACAAACCTATCAACACCCTGAGGTCACTGTTGGTACACCCAAAAGACAGAACAGCAAAGGCAGCCAAGTGCAGGGTAGTATATGACATACAATGCCCAGAATGTGACCAACACTATATAGAAGAAACAGCCAGAACACTTGGCACAAGAATCAAAGAACATCTATCTTGTCGCCAACCCCTATCAGCTATAAGTGAACACAAACTGAACACAGGCCATCAGTGCTCTATGAAGGACGTTAACATTCTAAACCACGAGGAGAACTGGCACAGGAGAAAAATAAAGGAGGCGATTAGCATCCACAGAAAGAAACCTACGCTGAACCGAGACGTTGGCCAGGAGCTCCCACCAGTCCTACTCCAGCTTGTGTCACATGACATTGGTCATGTGACACATCCGTAACTTCAGAGAGATGCAGTCGAAATATTCAGAAAGAACACAAAGTTTATTGAGAGGTAATTATGCTTAATAGTTATTAATTCATTCTATGAGATCTGACCAATGTCAGCGTGATCATCTTAAAACAGCACAAGTTTTAAATTAATGCAAACACATTTCTACCTTAAATATCACATCAACAAATTTTATGCAAAATTTCACTCAGAAATTTGTTCTACCACATTTACAAAACCAGCTAATTTCTAATGGTCTACCGAAGACAGATGCCAGTAATAATGGTAACGAATATTGGCGACTAGTAGTAACAGGAAACAGTAACTGACATTGTTGACAGATACCAGTGACATATACTACACCACAGACAGCCACACACCTTGTCAAGGATGGTGAACAACGCGTCTTCCCATTCACAATTGACGAGACTGCCAGAGGCGTCCTTCACCATGGGGGACACAAGGCGTTGGCGCTTGAGACCATCGTAAGCAAACCTGCTGCGATCGGACAGCCACTCTTCGTTGATATCCTACAGGTGACAGATTACTCATTTAATTCCAAGTTCATATCATACTAAGAGTGCTGGTGCTGTTCACACAGCATACTAATTTGCCCACTTTTTAAGCCTGAAAATTTTTTTTAACAGGGATATGCCCAAACAAAGACATGATAGTGGCAATGATTGTCTCAATGGGAGTCTCCATGATGTCATTATTTTTGTATTTGTCTACTCGTTTGTTTAAATACAAACATCTAAGTTTTAAGCAACATATTATATTACAGCAGGAATAAGGAACGATTCCGTCCCAGCTAATATTTGATTCTAATAATTCTGTTGTCCACGATTCTGTTAAGCAGAGTCCACTGTATTCAAAAGTGTAAATCAAAAACAGTAAAAAAATAACTGCAAATAAATCGAGCAGTATAAAATAAAAAATAAATTTGTAATGTCAACTATGGGATGGGTGACTACTGTTAAGACCAAAAAACAGTCACTATTGTAGGAGCCTGAGGCAGTCCACCCACCTCATGTAGGCGAGGCATGATGCGCATCACTGATCCCTCGCGAGTTGCCACAATGATGTTACTGCCCAGAGCATCCATTACATCAATGCTCTCCGTCTTCCTGCAACACCACAAGGTCAAACCCAAGATGAAGATCATACGAGAAACAATCATTCCCACTGTGTCTAAGTGACAAGGAGACGTCCCATCCCACTTCTCCTAAATGACACTTTGGCTTCCTGTCCGATATCACATCATTTTAAAGACACTTTCACCTAAGCATCGGCATGCTCGCTCCTGTAAGAAAGCCTACACATCTTTGATAATTTAGCTCTGGTTTACCTTTTGTTCACACAGTTGAAACTAACATGGGAACTGGAACTTTCTCGGTTGTTGCGCCAACTCTTTGGAATTCACTCCACCTTAGCGTTACGTCTGTTGGAAACATACCTGTTCTCCCAGGGCCGAGCCGTGAAGGCGTATGGCTTGGAGGTGAGAGCGCCTACAGGACATATGTCAATGATATTGCCTGACAGCTCCGAGCCAAACAGTTTCTCTATATAGGTCCCAATCTGCATGTCGCTGCCACGGCCGGTTGTTCCCAAGTCTTCCACGCCGGCGATCTCATTTGCAAACCTGCAGCACAAACACATCACGTGTCACAGTACCAGTGTTGGAGGCAAGTGAAACTGTGTAATTTGTACTTAATTACAATTACAATGTGATGGTAATTGAGTTTTTATGATGCTGCATAATTATTATTGACCCAAAGCTTGCAGTGCTGTCCTAACAATGCAATGATTTTTTAAATGTGAACACAACTATGATTCAATAACCTGTATACAGCAAAAGGTAAAAATGAATGGGTTACAAGGCCTGGAGAAATAACTGGATAAGCAACAATTTGCCAAAACAGAATGTGACAACGCATAACAGACAATACTGCTTGCATAAAGAAAAAACTTAATTTATCTACAAATACTATTAAACATTAATAACTAAAGAGGTCACACTCTGATTGCGACATCATAAGAGAATAGTGTCCAGTATCAAATTCCAACTTCGGCACACTGCAGTAAATATACTTTTCTATGTGGTAGACTAGATATTAAATGACGCTTTATTTCATTATCTGTATTTCCTTTTTGCATTACGTACGTGGCTTAAAATGCAATCGCTCATGTAGTAAACCATTTGGAGGCAGAATTTCTTACTTTTTCAGATACAAAGAAAATCGTACCTGATACATCTGGTGCACTGGATACAGCGAGTCATAATGGTCTTTACAAGAGGTCCTATATCCTTGTCTTCAACGGCTCTGGAACATGCATTGGATAGTGCAAATCTTAACAACACAACACAGACAATCATAACTTTGCACAAACAAAAGTAAATAAAGTCTATACCATTCATAAACAGTTATTATGTTAACATTCAGAGGGTCTAACTCAACGTTCATCAGTTTGTCATATTTGAACTGTTTTGTCTGATCAATATATATATATATAACGGGTTTGAAATTCAGAAAACAACATCTGCCTTGGTAGCATAAATGTGTGTGTTGCATTTTGCAAAGCTTACATACAAGAACAAGCTTGTATGTGATCATTCAAACTAATACACAAACAATAGCACAATGTTCTTTACAAGAGGGCACATTCTATCCAAGTGACTGCAGGATCACTATAAATATTAACTAGTCTGGCTTAAAAACAGGCTGTCCTTGGTGTGCATGCATCAGGTGAAGTTGTATCTTTCACTGGCTTCAATATTTATAGTTACTATCCCAGTGGAGGAGCTGAGGGAGGAGGCTGGTGTGAAAGAGAGTGTCTAGAGGAAACTGATGAGGTAGGTAAAGTCATTCCCCAGACATTACGCCTTAGGAAGCCATGAAGGCTTATATGGCCAGTGCTTAAACCTGAGTGCAGTTATACTGACTCTCCTGGACGGGACACTAGCCCATCGCAGGTACCTTCCAAACAGTGTTTGTACTCATTTTCAGCTGAGTAGACTGAGGCAAAGTAGGGTAAACGAAATTGCCTAAGCTTCGAAAACGAACCGTGCCCAGTGTGGGTCTTGAACTCATAACCCTTGAATTTAGAGTCCAACACCTTAACCACTAAGCCACGACTGCCCCCCCCCCCCCGATGAGGCATAGGCGTAGGTTAAAGTGGACTGGACACATGGAAAGAATGGAAGGGAATGGTTGATGAAGAGAGCGGATACACTCAGAGTGGAGGGAGGAAGGAGAAGACTGAGGCTGAGACGGGAGGACTGCGTGGCGAGAGATTTGGATGGGAGTGAAGAACGAAAATAAAGGATAGGGGGAGTGGAGAACAAGAGTGAGGGATAGGGAGAGTGGAGAACAAGAGTGAGGGATAGGGGGAGTGGAGAACAAGAGCAATGGATAGGGGGAGTGGAGAACAAGAGCAATGGATAGGGGGAGTGGAGAACAATAGCGATGGATAGAGGGAGTGGAGAACAAGAGCAATGGATAGGGGGAGTGGAGAACAAGACTAAGGGATAGGGGGAGTGGAGAACAAGAGCAATGGATAGAGGGAGTGGAGAACAAGACTAAGGGATAGGGGGAGTGGAGAACAAGAGCAATGGATAGGGGGAGTGGAGAACAAGAGCAATAGATAGGGGGAGTGGAGAGCAAGAGCAATGGATAGGGGGAGTGGAGAACAAGAGCAATGGATGGAGGAGTGGAGAAAAAGAGTGATGGATGGGGGAGTGGAGACAGCTGGTGGAGACGGCATTGAAATGAGATCAGCGACAAAGAAGGAAAACAAAACTTGAGAACCTGTATTGATGCCAGACTCACCTTGGACTTCAGGGAAAACAAGCCAACAACATGACATGGTGTGTACTGGTGCTTACCGCTTGCCTTCGTGGTCCATGTCTACAAAGCGACTGCGGTCAGAGCCAAACACCATTGACTGGTCCTGCAGGTCACACTCCCCACCCTGGTCACAGATGGGGCAGTCAAGGGGGTGATTCATCAGCAGGAACTCCATCACCCCCTCTCTACAATCCCACACACACACACACAATTACACCACCCCTTCTCTACAATCCCACATACAACTACGTAAACATCATGTCTTGCCTGAACACATATGTAATATATGTCTATGAAACAAGTGCTGTACATATTGCAGTCATCACACCACCCTAAAAAAATTCAGGAATTTAAAGGAATATTTTTTGACAAAAATAAAGGAATTAAAAGGAAACTGTCAAGGACTTTTAGGAGTTTGTAGTTAAAAAAAAAAAAATTGGCCTTTTGTTCGGTACAATGTAAGTCCAATATCACTAGTTTCTACTTGAATTAGAAATACTGGCAAAAATGCCTGTCCCCAGAATGGGATAATTCATATGTGACAGTCATGATAGCAATGTTTACCAAACGCCTCAGGCCAATATGCCATCAGTAGGCTCGAGATTGTTTAAGGAAACGTCAAACGTAATACCAGAAACAACTGCATCACGTTATGCAATACTTGTTGCATGTTCAATGTCTGTGAACTTGGGCCAATACGTGGGTGCGTGCTTTCTACTATAATTAACATAAACCACCCAGATGGCGCTAGGTACTCTCAAACAGTTTACATACCGATTTGCTGCAAGCGCGCATGGTTTCTGTGATTGTTGGAAGTTAACCTTTTATGTAGCGAACATTTGATTTACCATAAAAACCACTAAGAATCCTTGATATACGGGTATTTAAAAAAAATAAAGGCGTTACGGGGTTGTAGATTAATCCCTTAAAGTTTGGTGCCTGAGGTGCAAGCTGTCTAGGAGGAAAACGTTAACATAAAACCACATACAAACATACGCTAGCTCGATTATAGTTACATTCTGGCTAGTAAGCAGACTCAACTTTAGCGGGTCACATTTAGAAGATCGGTTCACACAAAACAGATCATTCAACCATGAGATTCATGATTTAGTATCATGTTTAGGCAATTTCTGAAAATATCCCAATTTGCTGGGAGAAAACAATGGAATTCTGTATATTTTAATGGTATTTTTTCTTGCAGAAATTTTTTTTAGGTAATTCAAAGGAATATTTGTTTTAAATAAAGGAATTTGAAGGGATGGGACATTCATTAATTGCAAGTAAACAGTAAACAAATGCACATATTGTTTTAATTGAATTGTACAAAGTTTAGTAACAATAAATATATTATTATTGCTGTTTCAAAAATATCACGTGAAACTGCTTATAACATTTCAAGTTTTCCCCATATGTCACATGACTGACTGAGCTGGCCGCAGATGGACCTACCTTGCTTTCCTGGCCAACTCAGAGTCTGTCTTTACTCGCATACCCTTCATCACTGGCATGGCGCAGGACGCCACCGGCTGCAAGCAATCACAACACACACAACATCCATGTCTGGTCTAAAATTTTTAGGAAATATAGTAATTCAGAAGAAAAAATATAGGAATAACATATGAACAGTTTAACAAAATATAGAGTTATTTCAGGAAATGCTTTTACTAACTCTAATATAATGAAGTAGGAAGTATCAAAAGACAAATTCTCTGAATTATTCCGTCTCAAAATACATCTAAAATGTTTGTCCAGGACAAGTAGCTACCAGTGTAGGACAAGTACATAATCCTGGACACTTGTCCCACAGGACAAGTAGCTACCAGTGTAGGACAAGTACATAATCCTGGACACTTGTCCCACTGGACAAGTAGCTACCAGTGTAGGACAAGTACATAATCCTGGACACTTGTCCCACAGGACAAGTTCATGCCATTGCACTATAAAACATGTACTGTTCATTTCAATAAAAATACCGAAAGGTTTTGATTTGTTGACACCCAAAATAAATAATTTTGTTCGACGTTGCACGTATCACTGCTTTCTTTCCGCCATGCGGCTACAGCCAATGTAGTCACCAGGCGAATGTAATATTTTAGAAACTAGCTTACTCACTAGGACATCAACGATGTTCTGTTGAAAACATGAACACACTGTCACCATTCATCATTTAAATGCCCCTTTACATAGCCACACTTCCGACATATATGCCCGTTTTATGGTTTGAATTTTAAAACATTATTGCTACACAGGGAAGCATAAAATTAATCTAATGTCAGAAACAGAGCGTGATCATAACAAATGTCAGAAACACAGCGTGATCATAACAAATGTCAGAAACAGAGCGTGATCATAACAAATGTCAGAAACAGAGTGTGATCATAACAAATGTCAGAAACAGCGTGATCATAACAAATGTCAGAAACAGAGCGTGATCATAACAAATGTCAGAAACAGAGCGTGATCATAACAAATGTCAGAAACAGAGCGTGATCATAACAAATGTCAGAAACAGAGCGTGATCATAACAAATGTCAGAAACAGAGCGTGATCATAACAAATGCCAGAAACAGAGCGTGATCATAACAAATGTCAGAAACAGAGCGTGATCATAACAAATGTCAGAAACAGAGCGTGATCATAACAAATGCCAGAAACAGAGCGTGATCATAACAAATGTCAGAAACAGAGCGTGATCATAATAAATGCCGGCTTAACGCCACTCGGCTTCAGCACGATGGCAAAAGTGCATTTATATTACTAAGTACGTTGTGACGCACATATTAAGGCAACGTAGTACAACCATATCACACATGTAGGCTGACAGCTACAGCAGCAACACTAAGCCATACACTCGCAAACATGAGTTTTTTTGGGTTTTTTTCAGGTATTTATGTGGAACTACATTTTGTACGCATTATTTTGCTATAATCCAGTACGTGAGTTGGATGCTTAAAGTTATGTGAGAGATTTTAGGTGCTAGCAGGCTTTGCTCCATGCAGAATATTTCTTGCTAAATATGCACTGTTGTTATTTGTAAACATGAAATAATTGTCTCTAAGTGTGCATTGTAATTCAGGTATTTCCTTTCAGACTAAACAATAAAAATTGGTAAAAGCTACCTTGTTTCTTAGAATTATTGACAATTTCCCTTCTGTATTCTACACTCAGAAATAGCACTAAAACATATTTGTTAGAAACATCATCCTGGATTTGAAATATATTGTTCATGGTTCCATGATTCCATTAGAAAGTAATAATTTACACTTACTTTGGAGCAAAAATTGAAACGAATGCGACATTAGATTAAGACCTGTCTACCACAGACCTTGGATATTATATAGATCCAGGTGGGTGTTATATCATGTCATAGTAATTCAATGTGTTTGTAGTTTTCAGGGGGAACAAGATAAATTAGCATAGTTTTGGTGGGACAAGTAAACATGACTCACTACTTGTTCTACAGGACAATTGTCTTCAAAAAGTTAGTGTAGAGCCCTGATACTTCATGTTTTTTTATTTGTAAAACGGGACTTTCACCTTCAAAGATGACAATTTATTTGTCTGACTTTAATTGCAATCGAACGATCTCTATCTATATCTCGAAAAAATATTAATTCATCACCAAATTGTTTATTTTTGAAAATATTAAGTGGATATATAATTTTTAACCAACAGAGATGTTACAAACACTAATAAATTCAATGTTACAATATCTCGTTAAACAATTATCCAGGTAACCAATGAAACTCATTGTACGTTGTTGCCTTTAACTATTCACAAAACAGTTACATTATTTATCAAGTGCCCATGCCTAAACATTAGGCTTACCTTTGCAGACTTCTCGACCTCAACGAGACACATGCGACAGTTGCCGGCGATTGAGAGTCTGTCATGGTAGCAGAACCTCGGCACCTGCACCCCAACCTCTGCACATGCCTGTAACCATGGCAACACAAATATACACATGCCAAAGTTCTGTCAAAAGACTAATGTAACATAACACTGTACTATTGGCAGCACGGTCTTACCTGTAGTACAGTTGTGCCACTGCACTGCAGGCAGCATGGTCTCACCTGTAGATGTCATGCCTCAGTTAGACTTCCTGGATGTGTTACAGACGAATGTAGGGCATAGTAAGTTTGTATATAGAAAGTTTTAAAAATTCATATGATCTTTCAGCAGGGACATTGCCAGATTTCCTGGTAGAAGCTGTTGAAAGTGAAATAGTGGATTTTTAGATGATTTTAATAGGCGGAAGGATATTTTTTTTTTTTTAACCATACATGTGTGCGCTGTAATTCGTGCCAATATTGGTAAACATTGACGGGTATTGCACACTCGTGAGTGCCGAATAAGTGTCCCTATACACGTATTTATTTGATGAAAAATGCCACTCTATGCGTACCTTTTTTGCATTATACTATTATTAGATTTAAACATTTGTGCCGGCCTATATTCTCCGATAATCGTGGCAAGTTTTGCATGGCATAATTTTTAGGAGAGCAATCGCTCTCACTCCCTATTGCGCAGTGATCAGTGCAGTTTCTAGGGACGGCTTTAGGTTGAGTAAAAATGGCGAAAAATATCTTTGGTGCTAAAAAAGGCATTTTGCACGAGCTAGAAATGTCTAATTTTTACTAAACTTAATCAGCATGTCAATGGGATGATGATAGCGGCCAAGTAAAAAGTTTGATGGTAGTGCATGGTATCAGGTGGCACCAACACTAGCTTGTCACAGACAGATTACTGAGGTACCGGGTGGCACAGTCACTGGCTTGTCATCGACAGAGCAAGGTCTTACCTGTTGGGCTGTAGTACTGTGGTACCGGGTGGCACCAACACTGGCTTGTTATTGACAGAGCAAGGTCTTACCTGCAGTACCGGGTGTCACTGACACTGGCTTGTCATTGACAGAGCAAGGTCTTACCTGTAGTACTGTGGTACTGGGTAACACTGACACTGTGATGTCATTGACAGAGCAAGGTCTTACCTGTACTACTGTGGTCAGGGTTGAAAAAAATCATGATTAAAAAAAAAAATTTAATCAGTTTTTTTTTATTTAAATAAGATTTTTTTTTATTTGATTTTTTTTTAAATCTGGTATACACAATGTCATAAAATATTTTACTATCAGGCTATCTGGTGTCAATACAGCTACACAAGTGTGCGCACTTTGTGCTTTTGTATTAAAAACCACAAAACTTTGTTGATCTCGATGCTTGTAAACAATTATTTGTGTTAAATTCATATAAATCAGGGATTTAAAAAACCGGAAGTAACTGTGGTACCAGGCAGCACCAACACTGGGATGTCCTTGACAGAGCAGGGTCTTACCCATAGTACTGTGGTACCGGGTAGTACTGACACTGGGATGTCATTGACAGAGCAAGGTCTTACCCGTAGTACTGTGGTACCGGGTAGCACTGACACTGGGATGTCCTTGACAGAGCAAGGTCTTACCTGTAGCACTGACACTGGGATGTCATTGACAGAGCAGGGTCTTACCCGTAGTACTGTGGTACCGGGTAGCACTGACACTGGGATGTCCTTGACAGAGCAAGGTCTTACCTGTAGTACTGTGGTACCGGGTAGCACTGACACTGGGATGTCCTTGACAGAGCAAGGTCTTACCTGTAGTACTGACACTGGGATGTCACTGACAGAGCAGGGTCTTACCCGTAGTACTGTGGTACCGGGTAGCACTGACACTGGGATGTCCTTGACAGAGCAAGGTCTTACCTGTAGTACTGACACTGGGATGTCATTGACAGAGCAGGGTCTTACCTGTAGTACTGACACTGGGATGTCATTGACAGAGCAGGGTCTTACCCGTAGTACTGTGGTACCGGGTAGCACTGACACTGGGATGTCCTTGACAGAGCAAGGTCTTACCTGTAGTACTGTGGTACCGGGTAGCACTGACACTGGGATGTCCTTGACAGAGCAAGGTCTTACCTGTAGTACTGACACTGGGATGTCACTGACAGAGCAGGGTCTTACCCGTAGTACTGTGGTACCGGGTAGCACTGACACTGGGATGTCCTTGACAGAGCAAGGTCTTACCTGTAGTACTGACACTGGGATGTCATTGACAGAGCAGGGTCTTACCTGTAGTACTGACACTGGGATGTCATTGACAGAGCAGGGTCTTACCCGTAGTACTGTGGTACCGGGTAGCACTGACACTGGGATGTCCTTGACAGAGCAAGGTCTTACCTGTAGTGCTGACACTGGGATGTCATTGACAGAGCAAGGTCTTACCTGTAGTACTGACACTGGGATGTCATTGACAGAACAGGGTCTTACCCGTAGTACTGTGGTACCGGGTAGCACTGACACTGGGATGTCCTTGACAGAGCAGGGTCTTACCTGTAGTACCGGGCAGCACTGACAATGGCTTATCACTGACAGAGCAATGTCTTACCTGTAGTACTGTGGTACCAGGCGGCACCGACACTGGGATGTCATTGACAAACAGCTCCACCTCTGGCTGGTCAGATGAACTTCCCGCAGCCCGTGCTACAACAGCAGCAACACTCACATCACACTAACAGTATACGCAGTTAATGTCACCTCAGTCACGGTTGGGTTTAGTTGCAATTGTCAATTACACAGCATCATAAAAGTTTAATTCAATTAGAGAACTTCAAAGTTCAATTAATTACAATTACTATGTTTCAAATAAATCAATTACAATGTTTCAAAGAAACCAGTTACAATATGGTGCTTAAAAATCAATTACAATAGTGCTTAAAAAATAAATTACAATGCTTCGAAGAAATCAATTACAATACAGTGCTTAAAAAATAAATTACAATGCTTCAAAGAAATCAATTACAATACTTCATAGTGGCAATTGCAATAGTTCACAACTGACCTGATTTGCATGCAAGACATGCAGCTTGATTGCCCAGTATTCTGCGACCCATGAGAGGCCATATCTTCAGTAGGGTTGCCATCACTGGCTACCACCTATTGCCCTGTAAACCCATCAAAAACACATTCCGTTGATAACACAAGCAAATCGTTATGGCTGGGCTAAAACATTTATTTGACTGCAAAAACTTTTTTACCTGGTTATATTAAGTAAATTATCAAGACCAGTGTTATTGTTACGCAGCACCGGGGTGGTTGATTGTATGGGGAATTGGTTTGATTTTCATGATCGATCATCGGTTTGGCCAAACCAATCGATGATATAATTGGTTTGGTGGTTATCATGGGAAAAAATCTAAATTTTTTATTCTGCCACCAGATGACTTATGCAACTGTCCATCTGCATCTATGTACTGTGGACAGTTGGCCCTTTCACTGTAGAGTAGTCCATTGATTAGAGTATGTCAGCCAAAGCAGCTGTTTATTTACATGCAAGGTCAATCTCTATTGTTCCGCTGGCTCTAATCTTCCATTAGCCGCTTTATCTCATGCAAGGTAGGTAGCAGAATTAACTCTGCTGTGTCGTGGATGCAGTGCCTCATTTGGGTTGAGAGACGAGTCCAAACCGATTACACATTTACCCCGTGTGGGATATTTTACTTTCCCTGGCATAGACACCAGATAGAAGGGAACAGTGGCTCTTAGTCTCTTCTGAAAGGCACAGGCAATGTGGGGTGAATGGAACTGTTTCAAAACAGCAGGTGTACTTGAACCTCGGTCTACTTGATTGACAGTCGAGTGCTCTAACCATGAATGAGCTTCCGCAATCAAACAGTGATTTCATGCAGGCCAGCTGCATACTTGTCAGATTTGTTTTTGTATTTACGTTCCGTAATTTAGTTACTCTTTGTAATTGGTGAGCAGAAGAACTAGCCATCCCAGAATTCATTACCATATTTTTGGATGGGTTACTGAATTTATATCTTGTCCTTAGTAGTATATTCATCTGGATCAAAATACTTTTTTCCTAAATCTACCCTTTATTAACTGTAAACTTTGATTTTGGCAACTTGGAGGTTTCGCACTCGATTTGGGGGAGCTGTCTCGTCTCCAATGACTGTCATTAGGCACTTCAACAAAATGCACTGCATTGGTCATACCGCGTGTATGAAAATCCAATCGTTATTCTGCTCGAACACGAAATGTGGTTTTAGATATACGTAACATTGTGAAGTTTTACGGATCTGTGACACTGAGAGCGAGTCTCCAGAACAAAATCGTGACTTTTTTACAATTTTGCCATTATAACATACAATAGGTATAGTAACCTTGCACAATGTATGTACAATGCATACTAAACTATGCGACATGAAAATTATTAACCACATTGTGCATAAAAACACATTTAATCACCTTTTTCGAAGCTCAAATTTGCATATTTAACTCGCTTTAAGTGTCGCCATCTTGCAAATAATGGGAGCAATATGGCACTCAATGCAGGTTAAATATGCAAATTCGAGCTTCGAAAAAGGTGATTGTGTTTTTACGCAGATGTTTAATAATTTACATGTTCTGTAGTACAGTATGCATTGTGCATGGTTACTGTATGCATTGCATGTTAATAACGTCGAAATCGAGGTGGGCCCAGATTTTAGACCAGTACCAGACATACTAAATCAATTGCCAATGTTCTATCATGACATTTTTTTAAGTACCCACTGACACTTTCATCCAAGAATACTAAGATCGTTCAGCACTGACAGCAGGCTGGTGCGGCCGGTGACAGTAGTCGCCCATCGTGCAGCAAGGATCATTACAGATGAAACGCGTAACATTTTTGTTGATATTTTAAATTTTACTTATGTTATATTGTGCATAAATATTCCTGGAAACATATTATTCCAACTTCCAAGGCAAGGCCGGCAAAAATAGTTAATGGCAAATGGGTTGTTGACAGTACATGTGGTGTAAATTACAGACGCATTAATAATTTCACTTAAATATGTGTACAGTAATCAACAAGGTGCGCTAAACCTTTTGTACATGCATGCATCACTGTATGCGTTGTTTGACTAAACACGGCTACAAAATAACACAAACCTGTCAAACGTCCGAAGCCGAAGGACGAAACTAAAATGGCGTACGCGCTTTGTTTGTCGGGAAAACCTCCATAACGTACTTAAAAACAAAGTGTGTTTCTGTGTTAACAGCAGGTGAAGACAGAATGCGTAACCTTTTAAATCCACTAAGATGTAAAATGTAAGTCAATTTAATAACGTGTCATTACGTTTGAAAAGAAAATTATGTTTAATTACCGCATCCGACCATACAGAGCTAACATAACTTATGCATGGTCGCACCTAAACACATCTTCAGTCTTCAGTTTGCTTACTCCAAGCAGCCCCTTCTGGGGCTAACCTAGGAGTGTAGTGCTTGGTGCGCATGAAAAGGTGCATATAAATTGGGAAATAGTAAATAAAATAAAAAAATAGTGCAGTTTTAAAGTTGATTAAAATCAGATATCCTCCTTATAGATGAATGAGATGAGCTGGAGGGGCAAGATAGACAGTGCTCACAGCTAGTTGGATGGGGTGAATGGAGGGAAGTCTTATTATTTCAGTGGAGAGTAGATTCCAGGCTCTTGTGACTCTAGGATAAAAAGAGTATGCATATTAGAGCCCTGCGCGGGCCGGGCTTTGGGTCCAAGCCGGGCCGGGCCTCTACATAATTTTGCGGGCTGGGCCAGGCCTGGGCCTACATACTGCGGGCCCGGGCCGGGCCTGGGCTGAAAACAATTTAAACACAGCGGGCTTGGGCCGGGCCTGGGCCTAGTGTGAGCGGGCCGGGCCGGGCCTGGGATGGGCCTGGACATAATAAAAATATTCATACAAAACACTGATTATTACTTTATTTTAAATAAAAACTTATTATAAATTGTAATTCCGGTTAATGAATGCTTAAAATTATTTCTTTATTATTATATAGTTGCAAATTGAGACCTTGCTTGGAATCTAATGGCCCCATAAGTTCACTTGGGTGGAAGTAGCCAGCCCTAAATGTTTACTTTATAAATATTTGCAGAGGCAATCAAGCCATGATTAACCATCAACTTATCACCCTTTGACCCTACCAGTGGACATTCTATTGTCTAGGTCTTCCATCCAAACATTGCCCACCTGAAAGACCTGCCCACTGCCAAGTGCCCACTAGGCCACTAGCCCACTACCCACTGTACCCAGTACCCAACCCAGTTGGTAATTGGTATTTCTCCCCAGTCCTAATTCATTCACACTTGTACTAATTCACACATGTATGAACCTGTCTGTCTCAGGCTAGTGACTGCAGACCTGCTGGAAATGCCACTGGGTGTCAGTGCCAGTGGGTGACATTTAATTGAAATATCATATTAAATTATGTTAACTTAGTTGAACTAATTCAATTAACAATATAAATTGGGGTTATGGCTTGCATATGGGTTAAGTCAGG
This sequence comes from Lamellibrachia columna, assembly GCA_963662155.1. NCBI lineage: Eukaryota > Metazoa > Annelida > Polychaeta > Sabellida > Siboglinidae > Lamellibrachia > Lamellibrachia columna. The sequence goes on along the minus strand of OY759261.1, from coordinate 22,023,131 downwards.
GTTAAATAAACAAATCTCCTACCCTAACCATAAGCCAATACATTAAAGCCAAATATAACAAATGGTATCATATTTAATAGTAATGACACTAAGAAGTTTTTCTTTATGTTTCTTCAGGATATTCGTAAGTTTGAAGAGGTTGGTGGTGCTGGATTTTTAGAACTCATCCTCGTCTTTGTTATAAGATTATAGGTTTATCTTCTGTAAACTTAGCGGGCCGCGGGCTTGCGGGCCGCCGGCTTACCCATCTTTGGCCCGCGGGTATGGGCCGGGCTTGGCCCTGAAACTTGCGGGCCAGGCCGGGCCTGGACAAAACATTCACGGTCTGGGTCGGGCCTGGCCTGGGCCTAAATTCTAGTTTGCGGGCCTGGGCCAGGCCGGGCTTGAAAAATTATTGCGGGCCTGGGCCGGGCCTGGACTCTAACTGCTAATTGCGGGCCGGGCTTGGGATCAAATTCTAGGCCCGCGCAGGGCACTAAATGCATATATGTTGATGCATGCTTGTATTTGTATATAATTATTTATCAGGATCGCTGTTTAGTGTATGGGTGCATGAGACTATAAGATATTTTGGCAGAGAAATATTCAGGAGGTTGTTTAATTTTGTAGAAAGTGAGTTGGTAATGTAATCGTTGTTGTTCTAAAGTCTGCCAGCCAAGTTTGTGTTGTAGGTGTGTGATGCTTGTTATACGACGGTGGTCATTAAGGGCAAATCAAGCGGCACTTCTTTGTATTTTCTCCAGGGTGTCGGTGTTATTTTGGGTATAACTTGAATAGCGCAAATTTCTTAGTTTAATATGTTCATCTTCCAGATACCGTCCACACTTTTTTGAATGTGAGAGTGTTTTCTGCTTCTACTGTTAACCTTTGAAAGTTGTTCCACCCCTGGAAGATGCATTGTGAGAAAGCATACTTTCTGATGTCAAGGGTTTCTTTTAGAATTTCTCATTATGGTCACTTGTGCTTTTAGTTATATTGGTAATAGTGATTTGTGAAGGAAAAATTTTAACTGTATATGATTATATTTGTGCTCGCCTATTGGTACTCTCAGCATGTTGAGGTTAGGCAGAATTTTTAAAGAATAAGCAGAAATAATGTTCGTTGAAGTCATCAATGCCATGTAAAATTTGTTGAATCCAGTGCCGTGGTGTATTTTTTTTGGGGGTATTGACATTGTAAAATGTGCCACACATCCTGTGCAAAGCCTTTTAGCTAGTGTAGACATTGTAAAACGTGTCACACATCCTGTGCAATGCCTTTTAGCTGGTGTAGACATTGTAAAATGTGTCACACATCCTGTGCAATGCCTTTTAGCTGGTGTAGACATGTTCTTTGTAATGTTTTTTGACCAACAAGTATATAGTTTACTTTCACCAACTGAATAATGTGTCTTACATAATGGAAAACTGGGAAATAACAAGGTTTTTACATCCATCAAACCAATGTTCTGGAGAGGATATTTGTTTGATGCATTTCCCATTTGTTAGAATGTGATTTCCTATAACTAAGGTAAGCATTGTGAATACATTTAAAGCTCTGTTGACATGTCAATATGATGTAGCCAGTGGATCTCACAAAGGGGGGGCAAGCCCAGGCACTCATTAGTGTACCATGCTACCATAGAGAGACGCAGCAGGATATATACAGAAAAAAAACATGCCACTGGATAGTGCCTAGATTAGTGTTGTTGTTTTGTCCTTCATAATTAATCCGGCGTAGGGGAAGACAGTGTTAGTTGAGCCATTTTTATATCTAGGGCACAATCATGTCAAAATTATTTTATTCTCATAAACTATGATTATTAGTAAATCATTTTATACAAAGATAATGTATCTAGTATGCATATATAATTATATGTAGCTGATTCAAATAGGGTTGGTAAGCTGGCTCAACTAAGACTTGGTGTAGGGTAAGTTGAGCCATAGGGTAACACAAGTTGCGTAAATGCTTTATTTGTATAACTACTCAAATTTCATAACAACTCAGCCAACACATCTACCCAAAGGGTACAACACGTCACCGACAAGTCTGCATGCTTAATTAATAAGCAGACACATTTAATTGATATAGACTTATAGGCCAATCGCAACCAGTGTATCTAACTGCTAATATGTTACCTTGTAGCTGATGTCCCAATTTCCTCGGAAAAATTAATTCCTTGATGTATTTTGGGGTAAAGAACACTCGTCTTTGTTCTTTAGCCACTGCTCAACTAACCCTCCCTTGGGTGGCTCAACTAGCGCCATTTCAACAATTAAACCTTTATAATTATTTTCACCATTAATGTACGAAGTGATGTAAATAATCTTCTACCTTTGCATAGTTAAACCATTTATAAGTGCTCACACAACTAATGTTGTCACATGCGCTGATTGTTTACACACTAGAATACATTAATCACAATTACCAAGTTTAAAAAAAACATACTTTTAAGTCACTTTTTCTGACTGTTGTGACAAATGACACTCATTGTATGTCAATCGTGATCTAGTAACATGTTCAATCACTGGGTGGTACCATGCAACTGTCACTGCTGTGGTTTCCTGGGAAACATGGGTGGCTTAACTAACCCAGTGGGGCAACAAACACAGCCTTCCCTTTCCCTATATCGTCAATGTGTATTCCAGCAATAAGTGTATCAAGCTCGTGTCATGAACACTTACAGATTCGTACAAGTCTTGTTTCGGTGCTCAGAGATAGAATCGTGAAACATGGAACTCCACATAGGCTTGACATAATCTTCAAATCTTTTTCAGTATGGCTTTAGTGCGTTCTTATCTTCAACCACAAGTCTCCATCCATTGCGACCATCTCGTCCCCCCCCAACATGAGGTACTGCATCATATTTACCTCATCTTTGTCTGCAAGCGGACCATCAAAAATGTATTCACACTTTTTCATGGGAACATCATTAAAATGGCCACCATTTCCAAGATGGACGTATAGTTTATTATATGTAGAATCAGAAATGATTGATACCCAATCTGATACACTCTTGCTACCGCCCTCTCTTTCTCCTGGTTGGTTTTAGCACGTGTTAAGGAAACTATCCTCAATAAAAAAATCAGTCTTCTCATCCTGGACTCTTAGAGATCTTCATTAATGTCCGTGGTTAAAATCTCCCATTACAATCAATTCCTCTTTATTCACTCCTCTTATAACACTTTGTATTTTGTTTTTCTGTGTTTATGTTCGGTCTACGATGTGCTTCCCTTTCTGGTTATATTGAATATATTCTGCATATTCCACCTCCCCTTCTTCGTATTCTGTCTTTCCCAATGATTACACAATGTGTCAGTCATAATTCAGCACAAATTAGCTTTACTAAAAGAACATGTAAAATATATATTATAACGTAGCTCCATTGTCAATGAATAAAGGAAAGAACTAATTAGTACGGTTAAGTGTGTGCACGTAAGTAATACATTATGTCAGATCATTTCATGTTAACTCTTACATGAAAAATGTGACAATGGATTGCAGAGATAATTGGTTGAACACTAGAAAGCACAAATATGTTCATCAATCAAAGTCTCCACAGTAGGCCTACATAGAATTGTGTATTTTCGCACAATATTATATCAATCTGGTCAAAGAATAGAATATGACAATTAATCGTCATGTACAAGTATAAACAATTACCTGACAACCTTGAATCTCTTACTAAGGAAATAATGATGAACGTGGAGTAAATTTTACATGAAGTGTACAATATTCCTGCTGTTTCCATTGTACACAATGCAGCATTCAGAATGTTCATGACATAGGACCCAGAAACGTTGAGACACCACACAAACACCACACCACCAAAACAATTATTTGACAACAAAAGCCACCACCCCGTAAAAACTAGTTTCCACAAGTGTTACATCTGAATAATTTCAGGTGCGACACAAATATGCACATTCACAGTAATGCTATTTTTAAACTGTTTTCCACAGATGTCACATCTGAAGGTTTTCTCCAGTGTAAATACGCAGATGCCTCTTTAGCGAACAACCCTTAGTAAACCGTCACATTTGAAACGTTTCTCACCATTATGGATATGGACGACATGCATCTTCAAATTACAACTTCTTAAGAAGTGTGCACCACATGTCACATTTGTAGGGTTTCTCCCCAGTATGTAAACGGACATGTCTCTTTAAACTAAAATTGCATGAGAAGTGTGCACCACAGGTGTCACATTTGAAAGGTTTTTCGCCTGTATGAGTGCGAATATGTGAATGTAACTGATCACCATGTGAGAAGTGTGTACCACATGTGTCACATTTGTAGGGTTTCTCCCCGGTATGTAAACGGACATGTCTCTTTAAACTAAAATTGCATGAGAAGTGTGCACCACAGGTGTCACAATTGAAAGGTTTTTCGACTTTGTGAGTGCGAATATGTGAATGTAAAGGACCTCTATCATGTGAGCTGTGTTCACCACATGTATCACATTTGTAAGGTTTCTCCCTCGTATGGACACGGCAATGTGTCTTCAAATCACAACTTCTTGTGAAATGTGTACCACATGTGTCACATTTGAAGGGTTTCTCCCCAGTATGGATACGGACATGTGACTTCAAACTACCATTGGTTGAGAAGTGTGCACCACATGTGTCACATTTGTAGGGTTTCTCCCCAGTATGGACACGGACATGTATCTTCAAACTACAATTGCATGAGAAATGTACACCACAAGTGTCACATTTGTACGGTTTCTCCCCAGTATGTATACGGACATGTGTCTTCAAACTACCATTGCATGAGAAATGTGCACCACAAGTGTCACATTTGTAGGGCTTTTCCCCGGTATGTATACGGACATGTCTCTTCAAAGTATCACAATGCGAGAAGCATGCACCACATGTGTCACATTTGTAGGGTTTCTCCCCAGTATGCATACGGACATGTCTCTTCAAACTACCATTGCATGAAAAGTGTGCACCACAGGTGTCACATTTGAAGGGTTTCTCTCCTGTGTGAGTGTATATATGCGAGTGTAAACCACGACTATGTGAGAAGCACGCACCACATGTATAACATTTGTAGGGTTTCTCCCCTGTGTGAATGCGCATATGTAGTATTAAATGGTCAGTCCGTGAAAATTGTACACCACAGGTGTCACATTTGAGTGGTTTCTCCCCAGAATGGATAAGGACATGCCTCTTCAAATTACTACTTGTTGAGAAGATTTCACCACAAGTGTCACATTTAAATCGTTTCTCAATGGCACGAGTGTGCGCATTAATAGACATTTTAAAAATACTGTTTCCACACACACATCAAATGGGTGGGTTTGGATATGCACGTATTTAAGTCACCACTCCATGCAAAATTCCAAACGTGTCACATTTAAATTTTTTTTCACCAGTGTGAGTGTGCATATGTGTGACTGCAAATTATCACTACATGAAAAGTATCACATTTGAAACGTTTTTCATCACTGTTATCGAGAACATGTTAAGTCAACATCTGTAAACAGTTTTCCACATGTTTCACGTTTGAAGGGTTTCACACCAGTCTGAAAATGCAAATGAGCCTTTGCATTAGAACTCTGTGAACACTTTGTTTCATGGCAGTCGACGACAGAGCTGGCATCTCCTTAAACTAAAATTCATTGTGTATATTGTCCCAGGCAATGTCTCTCTTGCAAACTGTTGTCATTGTCACCAAAGTGGAGAAACCAGAAAAACCTGACACTTGCTGTTGTCTATGTGTGCGAGTCACAAGGTCAACGTCACCTGAAACAACATCAAATTCATTACAAGTTGATGCAAAGTTAGTGACACTATCAGACATGGGACCAAGCGTAAGCCTATATCTAAATCCCTTGTGGTATTATGCACAAATGCACAATTTTTGAAATTACATAAGTTAATATTAAGGTAATATTCCGTGCAAGGAGCAAGGAGCCAATGCAATAGGATAAAATCACGGAAAAAATGTTGGTGTTGTTATTTTCTATAATGTAAGACTAACCAAATTGCACTTTACATATTTATCTCAGTCTTTCAATATATGTCATTTCTTCCCATTGGGTGATGCGAACGCCACTGGCTACAGCATTTTACAAACATTAAACTTAACACACAAATGCAACCCTCACTAGGCCATAATGCTTTCTTTAAAACAGGAGGCTTGGTTTATACCTCTGTATATAGCAACAGTTAGGCCTCATTTATACGAGTATACAAGCTTGGAGACCAAATCATAAGGATAGATACTGAGAAACATTAGTTACAATGTACACCTAAAAGAATATGGTTTAACAACCCTAGCGACAAGGAGGTTAAAAAGAGATGAAATTGAATTTTTTTAGATATTGAATGGGTATGAAAATATTGATAGAAATAATTTCCCCCGGTTTTAATTTCCTAAAGGCTGGAAGAGCATTTATGGAGGATGGATGGCAAAGATGAAGACTAGACGGAACTATGCCATGTGAGGTAATTTTAGTTCCCCGGTAATTAAAATAATAAATATTAGAATACACAACAAAAGCCCAGTGTTAGGGAGAATTGGGACAATTCTAATAAAAAATATTAAAATAATGCATTTATTGCACCCACCACTAGTTGACACATATTTCATATTAACATAATATATGAGATCGGGGGCGGATGAAAGATGGAGAGAGGGGGCTGCCGATAGAAAACTATGGAAAGAAAGAACAGAAAGAGTGGCTCGACGATACTGTAACTGTACCTGACCCTCCCCCTGCACTCCCCCCTGCACTCCCCCCTGCACTCCCCCCTGCATAGCAGGGAACAAAGAGGAAGAGCACATTATAACACTAAACAAAACCCTCGATAATGTTAGCCATGAACATCATTCGAAGGCACTCGTACTTCTCATGAATACAGGAACACGACATGTAAATAGAGTTCATGAACCCCAGTTAACTCATAAATACAAGTCGTCAACTGGGGGCTCCTTTTAAAATGTGGAGGATGGAATGTTAAGTTGACAAGTTTCTGTACTATATATGCATCCTTTGTTTTTATTAAACTTTGTTATATTGTCCTCATTTTGGATCACCTTTCATTGCTTATTATATTTTTGACTCTCTGTTGACGTCACACACCGCAACAATCCCAGTTTAGCTGTGAACAGTTGGAAAAGGGTATTACACCAAGCAGCATTATTAGAAAGGATTTAACATGATTGCCATCAAAGACAAAGGCCCAGATGGCAAGTGGACAAGGAAGCCATTGGCTTTTCGAGAGTCCCAACATTTTAAATCTGTGTTTAACCCACCCTCTTGAGATGTGTCAACTTTGTTTTTAAAAATATTCATGCTGCCAACATTTACACAATCTGTAGATAATTTATTCCATTCATTTATTGTCCTCTGTGAGAATGAGTACTTCCTCATAACCATTCCACACTGATCCTTCACTAATGTCACCTCATGTCCTCTAGTTCTACTACCTTTTCTGGGTAAGAAAAATATATACTTCTATTAATATTTTCATACCCATTCAATATCTTAAACACTTCAATTTGATCTCCTCTTAACCTCCTGCCATCTAGGGTTGTTAAACCAAATTCTTTTAAAATTTCTTTTTTTAATCACTTTAGTTGCTCTCTGCTGTATTCATTCTCTTACTTATTTTTCGAACCCTTTTTAAATAATGGTATGATGTTTGCTTCTTTCAATTTAAAAAGAACCACTCCCTCTTTTAATGACAATTTGAGCACTCTTGCAAGTGCTACACTAATTTGTTTAGTCTTGGTGGAATTCTATCCACTCCAAATGATTTATTTTCTTTCATTGCCGTTTTTTATTAGCTTACCATTTCTGGAGGTACAAATAACTGCTCTAAATATTCCAATTTCGCCTCCTGAAATTTAGCATCTGGAACTTGTAATGAACTAACATCCTCTCTGGTAGACACTGAACTGAAGTATCCATTTACGTCTTCCACCATTAAAACAACCTTGTGATATTATATTTCCAGCACTGTCTTCTAGTGGTCCAATCTTGTCTCATACGTTTTGTTAACTTCTGATATATGCATACAAACTCTTACTATTTTTGATGTGACATGCCAATTTTTTTTCATAGATTTTCTAATTTCAGTCGTAGCTGCATTAAGTGCCTCTTTACAATTTGTAATCTTCATCCTTTCTGGTACGCCTATAAACCCTCCACATAGTTTGCTTGTACGATATTTTTCTAATACCGGTAGCTTCTTTTGATAAGTTTCTTTCTAGATTGTTTTCCTTGTTTTTTGAAGGGAACAAATTGTTCAATGATACTCTCAATTTCATATTTTAGAATGTCCCATCATTCCATTGCTGTATTATTCTTCAGCATGTTATTCCAATCTAGCTTTGCTAAGTATTGGCTCATATCTTTATATTTACCTTGGACCACTGGCCGGCATTTCATTGCACGGCAGAAACAGTTGCATCCATTGGCATGACACATAGGGTGGTAGTACAGTACTGTTTATAGTGTGAACGTAGCATGTTACAACTACCCCGGTAGTTGTCTAACATATGTAAATAAGTAAGTAAGTAAGTAAGCAAGTAAATTTATTTCCTCCTCCTCCTCCTCACCATCATCATGTACAATACAAGGCAAACAAAAGCAATGAAGATGAGGTGGCTACCAGAGAAGTATAAACTTATCGGGCTAGTACACTGACCTATATAATAACTATTATATAGGTCAGTGGGCTAGTAGCCAGTGGTGATTACACCACCAACTAAAGTTATTTAACAGTCACATTAGTGAGACATGTATTTTAACCCACTGTATATTTATTACAATCAATAACTGAAGTTATTTCTTAGATGCTGGTATGATATATGACAAAGACTGGGTGCTCTACAGTATAAACACTGCGCCTCCAACTTATAAGGGTGCAGCGGTGAGCCCATCCCTCATGAACATATCAGCCCTCCCAACAAAACATTCCCACAAATCCAACTTACTCTTCCCTAGTCAGTTTTCCTAACTATCGAGTCCCCCATAAACACCCTCGTTTTCCTCCTCACCCCTCCTATCATTAGCTCATATTCTGTCATGCAGTCATCTCATTTGGCAGCATGTTGTCCACCTCCTTCTTACCCATGTCACCTTTCACTTTTGTCTCCTGGTTATCTTGCACTTCTGTCACCTTCACTCAGGACACCTTCATTCCCTTAGCTAAAATATCCTCCCCTCCTCCATACGTCATGTCTCTTTCCGCCCTGTCATATTACCTCCTCTCAGGCAGGGCTGGGTCCAATTATGTAATTGTAATTGTAATTGATTACAGCAAAATTGTGTAATTGTAATTGTAATTGATTATGGTTTCAAAATGTTGCTGTAATTGTAATTGTTATATTTTGTATAATTGAAATTTTATTTCAATTACAATCAATTACAGAACGTTTCATATCACAAACTACCTGAACGAATTGTCAATAAAAATATAATTTAAGTCTCACATGAGTTGAAAATCAAGACTAATAATAACACCTGCTTATATTTATATTTAAGTCTCAGTATTCACTGTCTGGTGGGTACTGGTCAGTGGTGCTAGTGGTGGGTAGCCTTAGCAATTAGCCTTTTCAGTAAGTTGGTAACAGCCAGGAAGCAATAAACAATGCACAGACATTCAGTGAAACATTGCAGAGTTAGCAAGCCAATTACACCCCTTGTGTTGTGGTGGGTTGGAGACAGGTCAGGTGGCAAGGACCGTTTATATGGCCTCTCTTCCCATTCCCAGCTCACACAAAGCAAAGGGCAGACCAATTAAGAATGTCAGCTTAGAGCAGGAGCTACAACCTCAAAGTAAACACATCAAACCCTATTATTAGTATTTTCCAAAGACAAATTTAAGAAATGCGCACGGATAAATGCTTGCATTGGAATATGTCCTGTAGGATTATGTCTGGATATTGCATTGTATTTTTATATAATAAAAATATGTTTTAAACGGCTATCTTTTTATTTAGTATAATTCAAAGTCACAATTCAACAAAATGTACAAACATTACCGTTATATTTGTTTATCAATTGTGTACAAAATATTGAAATTCAACAAAACGCGCAAAAATACATAGTTAACAAATGCTGAATATATTTTCCGCATAATGTAATTGTAATTGAAACAGTGTAATTGTAATTGTAATTGATTTGGAAAATTATTACTGTAATTGTAATTGTAATTGAAATAAAAAAATTAATGTAATTGTAATTGATATAATTTTGTGTAATTGGACCCAGCCCTGATCTCAGGCAAAGATGAGCTCTCACTAGCATCTCTCTCATCGCCTCCCCAACTTTATCATCCACTGCCCCCCCCCCCACCGGAACCACTGGTACAATCCACCTCTACCATTCCCACCAAAGCCAAACGAGCTGCTTCAGCCGATCCATCTCCACCTCTAGTTCCTACATCTTCGCACATTCCCTACATTCAAAACTAAAAAAATCTGCCTGAACTTCAGTACAGGTCTTCTCACAACCGGACTTGGCGAAATCTGCCCAGCTGCTACAATTCCTGCATACTAAGTTCGTGGCAGCCTTTATTTGCCATTTCCATAGCACCATCACAGAATTTAAATTTAGTTAGATTGTGTTAGATTAATGTTGTTTGCAATGCTCTCTCCTTGCTATGTTAGCCTTCAATAAAAAGAACACTTTTGGCTGGATTATTTAGGTTTTAATTTAATAAAAAATATATTTGCTAACTATGTTCCATCTACAAAGCTCGCATGAGCCCAAAAAAGCCTGCCACCTAGTGAATATGCAGAACACTAAGTAAACAAAACAGTGTATACAAACTTTTTACCAAAAATGTTTACTCCAACTGTGTCAGATATTACCTATGTACGTAATTTATGTAAATTTTTCACTTTATCTCATATATATTCAACAATGTAAACAATAGTTTGATGCACCAAAATAAATACATCCATGTGTACAAGTCCAAATTTCTGGGACTAAGTTACACTAAAATACTGCTTTTGATTCACTTTTAACAAAAACTGTTTCTTAATACATGTCCAATTTAGGTAGCCCAGTTTATGTAGAATATGCAGTCTGTATATGTAATAGTAATACTTATTCTAATCAATATTCCACGCTTTTTTTAACAATTCATTGCACCTAATTCAAACCACTGCGTTTGCAGTGCCAGTGGGCCAGTGGCAGTGCCAGTGTAGCCTCTAGCAGTGCTGCTCCAAGATTCTCCCGCCAAAATATTCACTTTTGTTCTACTTTCCCTGCTTTTGATAACTTTTCATCACTTACTATATTATATTTTCTACTCGTTGTTGACGTCACGTACCGCGCCAAACCAAGTTTAGCTGTGAACAGTTGAAAAGAGGGTACATCAAGCAGCACTATTTCTGCAAAAGTGGAAAGTTCCTACATTATCGCTCACTGAGTCGCAATCCGACAACAGGGTGGCAGAAATATAAAATATCGACAAAAACACTGTACAGCGCAATATACGTACACCTCGTACACATAAATGGGTAAAGGTGCATTAACCTGGCCGAAATTATTAACGCTATTAAATGACATTTTTACCTAATGTTTTCGATGTTAATGTGTTCTTTGCATCACTCCCAATCGGATCAGGTACAGCCGGTGTTGTTAATATGCCATCATATGGCGATCATCCGAAATGTGCTGTAACAATATCACGGTGGCATCAGAACCGTAAAAGGCGATTTTACTGTCAAATATTTCGTACCGCAGTGTAAGAAAATACGAAAAATAGAAGAAAAAGTGCAATTTAATGTTACGAAAAACTACAAAAATCGACAATTTAATGTTAAAAAGCCCCCAAAAATCGAACCGGACAGGTGATTTCACTGACAAATATCTTGTATGAAGTCTAAGAAAAAAAATAGAGTTTAATTTAATTTTGAAAATGAAAAAAAATCCACCGACAAATATCTCGAAAAAAATATAAGATAATGTAAAAAAAAGCAAAGACATCGCAAATATATAAAAAAATAATTAAAAGTTCATATATCGTGCAACTATCTTTAAATCTTATTCATAAGTCATAAACAATTAAGTGTCTTGCTTGCCCAAATCACACAATTCAGTATTAAATAGAGCAAAGAGGAAACTCCGGAGACAGTTCTACACGGCGCGACCTCTGTTCGTCACGTACCTGGAAGAGTTCCTGTGAATGCAGCAGTACAGGAACCGCCAACGACGTCTCTCGTCACGGCTAGTGTGCATTCGCGACTAATACCCATGAACAAATGCTTACTAGCAGTGAACTTCGCCCAGCAGTCGCCCGAAGACACAAAACGGCTCTTTTCAGAGCCAACCATGCTTTCACAAAAGAGTTGCTACATTGCTACATTCCAAAACGACAACATCTTTTTGTAGTGAAATGTAAAATTTTCCTCGTGATACGGTCCAAACATTAGTAATGTCAAAAATAAACACTTCAATGTCCACTGGAGAATTATTTATTACTGAATTGTGTGATTTGGGCAAGCAAGACACTTAAATTTGTTTAATTGTTTATGAGTAAGATTTAAAGATATTTGCACGATCTGTGACCTTTTAATATTTTTTTTATGTCTGCTTTTGTTTACGTTATATCTTATATTTTTTTTTTTAGATATTTGTCGGTGGACTTTTTTTGGATTTTCAAAATTAAATTGAACTCTATTTTTTCTTAGACTGCGTACAAGATATTTATAAGTGAAATCACCTGTCCGGTTCGATTTTTGGGGGCTTTATAACATTAAATTGTCGATTTTTTCGTAACATTAAATTGCACTTTTTCTTCTATTTTTCGTATTTTGTAATCGTTTACTTAACTGGCCTAAAATATTAAGGCTTTAGGCCGTCGGTTTTTCCAGCATTTTTGTACCTGGATGCGTTCCCTACATCATTCCGCATATGTTCCAATAAAAAAGTTCATGTATTCTTTTAAAATATTGTGTTTTATGCCACTTTTAATAAGTTTTACACATCAAAACAGCGGAACCGATTGCATAATAAACATGGCGCGTGCGCGATTTGCGCATTAGTCACGCCTCGGTGCCATCAGAACCGCGAAGGCGGTATTTGTGTGTATTGGGCATACAATTACCCAACGTAAAAAATGAAGAGAAAAAAATTTAGAAAATAATGTTTCAAACGAAGAAATTCTAGAAAAAAATTAAAACATTCTCCACAGTTTTCATATTAAACGCAACATTTGTAGAGCACATACAGTCACTTCTAACATAATATTTAATATTTTATTTAATGAAACATTTGATGTTGCAAATATTATTTGAAAGAAATTATGTGGTCGATATTAGATGCTATGCACATGCGCAACTACAAGGGACATCTCATTGCATGTCATTGTTAATATAACTAAATTTAAAAGAATGCATGGGTTAAATTATCTGTCGTTTGGTGAACAATGGTTATTGTTTTTGTAATAAAAAAATATACTGATGATATTGCATGTTATGCGCATGCGCAACTTTAAAGGGACAACTCATTGCATGTCATTGTTAACATAATTAAATTTAAAAGAATGCAGGGGTTAAATTATCTGTCGTTTGGTGAACAAAAGTTTTTTTTTAATTATGCCGATATTGCATGTCTGGCTTCCTTCTGATGGGGAGGGAGGGAGGGGGAGGGAGAGAGGGAAGCGGGAAGGGGGAGGGAGAGAGGGAGTTGAAACAGTCGTCAGTAAATTCATTCTGCACCATCGTCTTTCGACATTCTGTAAAAGAAGGATCCCATCAAGGTTAAAAGAAATTCATCCATCTCCGTCGCACGCCCTGTTGCGTATTCGTAGAAAGCGTTGTGTACGCTCTTCAATATCATGAGTCGTACTAACGAAGAACAGCGGAATGAACGTCGAAGTACCGCGACTGAGCGATCGTAGAGGATCTGTGCCTCATTGACCCATTTATTAAGTACGGGTATCTGACGGCAGGCATGATAAAACTTGTATTCTGTATTGTCCGTTTTCGCAGCAATTTCCCGCGGAGAAATCGTGATGTAGTACCGCCTTGATAGTGATTAATGGGAAGAAGAAGATATAGCTCAGAAATAATTGTAATTGTTCATATTAAATAACATTAATTACTTGCTGGTAATACATGTGAAATAAAAACATCCTTTCATATATATATAACATTAATTAACATATTAGTAATTAATTAATCGACGTGCTACACTATTGTAACTGCTAGTGTGATTTTGACGTGCAGTTACGTTATTTATAATAAATAAAACACAACATTTTACAGTTATTTAGCTTTCTTAAAGGGATGGAGTCGTCATAGAGTATTCAGTAACCTTGCCACAATAATTACGTAAAAACAGAAATGTATTATTATCATTATGCCTTTTATGGGACTACATAACTTTTCATTATCATTACAAGCCATCATTGTCAGTTGCATTATCATTACCATCAATGGCCAGTTATATGTAAAGAACTTCATGAACCAACTATTGTAAAAGTTTCTTATATTTATTTGAATGAAAAGGTTGCAAAGTAACAATGGTGTTTTAAAGCTGTATGCTGGTGTAACTCATACTGCGCTGCTGCTTGGCGAGTTTATTGATACAGATGTTAAAGACAGTAAGCTTACCACTGGTCCACTGCTGAAAGTCTGGAACCCATATCAGTGAAGTGATCACCAATGAATGAATTGCTTCAATTAACAGCCTGTCCCCATCAGGAGGCTGGTGTGAAAAGGACAGTTAGGTGGGGACTCTCCATAAGCCCATGGTGTCCTTGTCCGCTTGTCATATTTGCCTTTGCCTTGGATGGGAATCATTTTAAATATTATTACAAATGGAGTACGGACATAACTCCTCACGGACAAATCATTATTATTTTGACCTTGCAGTAATGCAAAATAATATTTCTGCAACTTGTTTATTTAAAATAATTCAGTCACGTACATGTTGACACTTCATATGTATTGAATAGGAGAAATACCAATGATGTGGCTAATTGCGTATAAGATGATCTTTACACTTGCTATTATACAAAACCAGTAGACCTAGCATCACATCACAACATACATTTCTTTTGTCTGGAGGGGGTAATGTAGGTATACAGACACATTTCCCCCGGATATAATGCCCCCACCTAAATGGCAACTAGGACTAAAAAACCTCATCACATAACTACACAAAAATACAACACGGTATATGTAATAACCTTTATTTGCATTGTAAAAATTATTTACACATCTTTATTGTGGGGTGGGGGTGAGTGCTGAGTACGAGTACACCACTTGTACCATGGCTAATCCGGCACAGGCTTTATACAATTTTCCTGTTATTGTTCCGATTAACGCTTCATGTATATACCCCTTTGTAGGCACATGCAAAAATAAGGTAAATTGCTTTAGGAAATCCTTGCCCAAGCCTACATAATAACACTATTTTGTAAGTATTTACATCGTGTGGCTTTCTTCCGCGCACCGAGGGCCTCGGTCTGAGGCAGTTGCACAAAGGAAATTGTGTAGCGTTTGCACGAACTGCTGTGATGGACGCATAACCGTCGAATACACATTGAATGCACAGGATTGTGTATCCGCTGGATGTGAGCTGTGAATGTATTATCAGCCATTCGATCACGAAATGTGTATTCAGACAAATCCGGTGATACTACGACTGCACATAGACACAGCATATACGTGAAAAGCAATACATATGTGGTTTGGTTACTCACCAGTTTAGAATTATTAAAAAAACTAAATATGTATTTGGTGTTCCCAAAAAATATGAACATGCATATAATTTAACTATTATTTGTAAATTATTTAAATGAACATGTTAATGTAAAGAGAGTACATTAAATTGTAAATTTATATAAATTCACTTAATTAAATTACAGTACTCCTTCCCTCCCTCCTTAAAGTTGCGCATGACATGCAATATCATCAGAATATTTTTTAATTACAAAAACAATAATCTTTGTTCACCTAACGACAGATAATTTAACCCATGCATACTTTTAAATTTAATTATGTTAACAATGACATGCAATGAGTTGTCCCTTTAAAGTTGCATATACGCATGACATGCAATATCATCAGTATAATTTTTAATTACAAAAACAATAATCTTTGTTCACCAAACGACAGATAATTTAACCCATGCATTCTTTTAAATTTAATTAAATTAACAATGAGATGTCCCCTTGTAGTTGCGCATGCGCATGACATCTAATATCGACCACAATTTTCATACAAATAATATTTGCAACATCAAATATTTCATTAAATAAAATATGAAATGTTACGTTAGAAGAGTGTATGTGCTCTACAAATGTTGCGTTTAATATGAAAACTGGGGAAACTGTTTTAATTTTTTTGGTAGAATTTCTTCGTTTGAAACATCTTTGGAGCCTATTTTGTAAAAAAAATTCTAAATTTGTTTACGTTGCGCAATTGTATGCCCAATACAAACAAACACCGCCTTCGTGGTTCTGATGGCACCGAGGCGTGACTAATGCGCAAATTGCACATGCGCCATGTTTATCAAGCAATCGGTTCCGCTGTTTTTATGTGTAAAACTTATTAAAAGTGGCCTAAAACACAATATTTTCAAAGAATAGATGAACTGTTTTACCGGAACATATGCGGAATGATGTAAGGAACGCATTAAGGTACAAACGTGCTGGAAAAACCGTCGGCATAAAGCCCTTATAATTTAGGCCAAAGAACACATTAGCATCGAAAAAATTAGGTAAAAATGTCATTTAATAGCGTTAATAATTTCGGCCAGGTTAAAGCACCTTTACCAGGTGCCTTGCCTTGCCTTGCCATGGAGTCAAACGGTCAGGGTTGGGTGCGCATGCTATTTAGTCATGTTTGTTTGGGACTAAGTGTGTGAGAGCTTGCTGAAATTGCTGTGGTTCTGTGATGTTGGTGTGAGCGATAATGTAGGCTCTTTCCACTGTCAGAATCAAAACAATAATAAGTGATGCAAGTTTATACAAAACGAGGACATAATAACAAAAGTGAATAAAAACAAAGGGTGCATGTATAGAAATGTGTCAATATAACACTCCATCCTCGGAATTTTAAAAGGAGCCCCAGACCCAGTTGACGACTCGTATTTATATGAGTGGACCGGGGTTCATGAACTACATGTTGTGAACTTGTATTTAGAGAAGTATGAGCCCATTCAAATATATCGTGTCAACCAGAACTGGGTCCGAGTACATTTTCATGAGTACGAGCACATTAATTGGTGATGGCTGAGTACGAGTACATTACTAAAATCTTAGTACGAGTACCCATTGTATGATATAATAAATTAGTAATAGCATATTAAAAAAATAAAATTGTTAATTAATTTATGAACAATTGATTGTGCAATTAGTGCATTATTAAAATATTTGTTATTAGAACTAGCCCGGGTCTCCCCAATATCTGGTGTCAACTAGGGATGAGTGCAATTAGTGCATTATTAAAATATTTGTTATTAGAACTAGCCCGGGTCTCCCCAACTCTGGGCTGTTTTGTTTACTCTAATATTTATTATTTTAATTACTGGGTTAGTAAGATTACCTCACATGGCGTAGTTACGTCTACATTCTTCAGCTTTGCCATCCATCCTCCATAGATACTCTTCCCACCTTTAGGAACTTAAAACTGTGCAGAAAATATTTGTCAGTATTTTCATACCCATTCAATATTTTATAAACATCAATTTGATCTCTTAGCCTCCTTGTCTCGGGTTGTTAAACCATATTCTTTTAGGCGTTCTTCATAACTAAGGTCTCTCAGTATTTATATCCTTCTCACGATATGGCCTCTAAGCTCGATACTGTATTCTAAATGAGGCCGAACTATTGCTTTTTACAGAGGTATAAACCAGGCTTCATGGTTTAAAGAAAGCTTTATGGTCTAGTGAGTGCTGCATTTGTGCGTTCAAGGTTAATTTTCAGTAGACTTATGATTTGCATAAAAAAAATGCTGCAGCCACTGATGTTCGCATCACCCAATCGGGAAAAAATTGCATACATTGAAAGACATGGGGTAAATACGTAAAATGTAATTTGGTAAGGCTTACATTATAGAAAATAACAATACAGGTGTAGCAACATTTATTTCCTTTATTTTATCCATATGCATTGCTTCCTTGCAAGGAATCATTAACTCTTACTAAATTATGTAATTAAAAAATACCAAGATAATTATCTAGATCCAACTTCAGCATTGACGAAAGGAAACATAATTTATGCAGCGTGCGTGTGTGCGTGTGTGCATTATATGAAAAGGGATTTAGGCATGTTCTTAGGCAGGCAGACATTTCCAATTCCGGAATTGGAATCGATTTTTTAAAGTTAGTTGGAATTAATTTTTTTTTTAAATTGGAATTGATTTTGTTGGAATTATTGACTTGATACTGGTAATCTTTACCCCTTAAATTTACTATTAAAATCATATTTGTCTGCTATTAGTATGTCACCCTGAATCTGGTAACAGCCACTAAGCTGTCAACATTACAGCATAGACACTGTCTACTCTGTTATTGAAACATTGTGAACAAGAACAATATTGGTGAATAGGCTGATAAATGGCTTCTGAAATACATACTCAATGAGACAATGCAGTAGTAGCAAGCCAACTGATCTGTTAAGAAAGTGTCAACTCCAAGTGAAATCTGCTCAATGTTGTGTTCTGAGCCAATGAACTCAACTAATTCGAGTGGCATTGAATGGACAATAGTAATTTTTTTAATCATAATATCTGATTAAATGTGATTGTTCACACATGATTTCAAGTACAAATAAAACTGTTAAAATGAATTGGATTTGAAATTTTCCTTAGCCTAGGGTTTAAAAAAATGGAATTGATGAATTGGAATTGATTTTTTTGCAAGGCGGAATTAGAATTGATTTTTTTGGAATTGACTAGAATTGGAATTGACAAAACAGAATTGACCCCATGCCAGGTATGGGTTCAAGTACTTATGTACTTAAGTACAGCAAGTACTCTACTTGGACATGGACTTTTTATGCTTTCGTTAAATATTTGGCTCTATCTCAAGAATTGGGAAAAATGCAATGAAAATGACCGTATGTCTATTGTTATTTTGCACACAGCATCATGACATGAAATATAAATAATGGTGCAATGTTTACAATAACAAGTGGTAATAATACATAGTTAATACACTGTAATGATGACTATTAATTGATCACACTGGTCATGTTATGTCTGTCAATGCATACTCAGATTTTACAAGTACATCTGAGTACTTTCTCAATATATGCTGTGAAAATTAATGTTTATTTGTAGATAACAAAATGAAACTTTACTGAAGTATTTTAATATTCAACTATTTATAAATACTTTGTTATTTCTGATTGATTACCCCCCCCCCTACCATCCCTACACATAGTATACCCCCATTCTCCAATAACCATGATTATGATACCACAAAAAGGCAACAGGCAGCATCTTTTCCTAGTCAGAAACACCATGTTAAGCAAACAGTTGTAGGCTACCAGTTCAGGCCATAATCTGTTTATTTAATTAAGCCACTAGGAGGTCCATAAAGGGCCATTCATCAGTTGACCAACCAGTTAGCCATTAAATGCTTTTGATGCAGTCAGGAGACCATGCCACTTGGCACTGGCTGACAGTGCTAACTGCTAAGAGCCAGGCGTGTCAACACATTTGAATGCAAATGTTTCACTTAATTCAAATGCGAATGTAAATGCCATTTTCTAGGAACGCATTCAAATGCAAATGTTTTGGTTACACATTTGCAAATGCATTTGAATTAATTTCAGATGTTTAAACTTATATTAACGATTTGTTTTATTTTGAGAAAAAACAACTAATGTATACAAACACAGCTGATTGTATGTATATTTCTTATGCAACACTTATTTAGTTTCTTGCTTGTTATGTAATAATGTATACAAACACATTATTAATTTATTTACTAAATACAGTTGTACATTATTGTAACCACTAAGTACCGGGTTACCCTAAGTACCAATACATAAACATGACTGTAGAGTCATACGCTGAGTCACACAATTCCAGGCCTGCAGAGGCTTCTTCTGTAGACTCAAGTCAGACTGCCTCATACACCAGTATAATCTGGTGCCAGCAGTCTGGCTAAAAAGGGGATTTTGAGCCTGTTGTATTGGCCTGTTCTAACCCTCTCAACAACCAGTAGTCTAAGATCAAATGCAAATTGCAACATTGCCTTTGTGAACCAAAAGAAGACAAACTGAACATGTAAATTGGTATCGTGGTCTTTATTGCAAACAAGGACACATACACTTTTAAAATTGCCACACATCCCCTTTGTTGCAATTTGGACAAATCTTCTCACCTCTACCCTTTCAAATGATGTACATGTTTAGGGGATGGTAATGTTTAGTCATTGGTCGACTAATTACAAAGATATTTTACCATGTTTGTATAATGGACGGGTTTTGTAAATGTACCGTATGTTTGGGATTCCCATTTGTTTGTAGGGGTAGGCATTGTCTGTCTCCAAGTATAAATAACATATTATATATATTGCAGTAAACCATAATTATATTGTTTATGGAGAACTTCCCTACTTTACATTTTGAAGTCTGTTACAACTATAGGAAATATTTCCCTAAAAAAATGCAACAAGATATGTGATAGTGATTAATTTAAGATGATCCTTATTTAATTCATTGATTAGACCATATCCACTGTCCAGATTTGGAGGACTCCTAACTGACCCTTGATTGCAATTACTAACAATTACTCAAGTGCTTCATAACAATGAACTCAGTGTGGGATCAGTGAAGACATGCAGCATGTCTCATGAAGCCATGAGACATGCTAACCTAGGTCTGAGAGAGCAGGGACTGAGGGAGCAGAGTTAAGAGAAATGTTAAACAAAGAATTGTAGCCAGTGTATTAGCAGGTAACAAATCCTCCTTGCTTTGTTTTCATTGAAGTGCAACCAGAAATAAATGAACATTTCATGATTTGATGCAAAATGCCAGTATTGCATACCTTGACTTAAATAATTAATGAATGCATAATAGTGCTGCTTTTATGTTTTCTTCATTATGAAACAAATGTAGCGTTCTATGTACTTGACTAACATTTTCAAAGTACTTTAAACTTGATTTTTTCACAAAGTGCTTGTACGTGTCTGTATTTTTTGACGAGTACATGGACTTTGACTTGACAAAATTGAAAGTACTTTAACTTAATTACATTGCCCATGTACTTGACCTGGTCTTAGGTCCTTTACTGATAGTGCCGCTAACTTTACGTCAAATTGTAAATAATTTGATGTTGTTTCAGGTGACTTTGACTTGCACACATAGACAACAACAAGTGTCAAGTTCTCCTGGTTTCACCACTCTGGTGACAATGACAATAGTTTGCAACAGAAAGGGACAGTACCTGGGACAATGTATGCAATGCATTTTCACTTAAAGAGAAGCCAAATCCCTCGTGGAAAAACCATTCAAGCGTGACAGCCATGAAAGAAAGTGTTCACAGAATTCTAATGCAAAGGCTCATTTGCATTCTGAGACTGGCGTGAAACCCTTCAAATGTGAAACCTCTGGAAAGCTGTGTTTACGGTGTTGGCTTAAGAGTGTATGTTCTCAATAACAGTGATGAAAAACCTTTCAAATGTGATGCATGTACTACGCACTTTTCACGTAGTGATAATTTGTCGTCACACATGCACACTCACACTGGTGACAAATCTTTCAAATTTGACTTATATATGTGCATATCCACTATATGAAAGAAACCTACCAATTTGACGGAAATATATTGGAAAGAACAGTATTTTTTAAATGTCTGTTAATACGGACGCTCGTACCATTGAGAAACGATTTAAATGTGACACTTGTGGAAAACGTTTTTTACAGAGTATTGACTTAACGGTACATGTGTGCAGTCATACCGATGAGAAACCCTTCAAATGTGCCGCCTGTGGTGAATGCTTCTCAACAACTAATCATTTGAAGAAACATGTCCATATCCACACTGGGGAGAAACCCTACAAATGTGATACATGTGGTGCACACTTCTCAACAAGTGCTGGTTTGAAGAGACATGTCCGTGTCCATACCGGGGAGAAACCCTACAAATGTGACACATGTGGTGCACACTTCTCAACAAGTGGTGATTTGAACAGACATATCCGTTTTCATACTGGGGAGAAACCCTACAAATGTGACGCATGTGGTAAACAGTTCACACAGAGTTCTAATTTACATTCACATATTCGCACTCATACAGGCAAAAAACCGTTCAAGTGTGACACTTGTGATGCACACTTCTCACGCAGTGATAGTTTGAAGACGCATGTCCGTATACATACTGGGATGAAACCTTTCAAATGTGATATATGTGGTGCACATTTCTCATGCAGTGGTTATTTGAGGACACATGTTCGTGTCCATACTGGGGAGAAACCCTACAAATGTGACACATGTGGTGCATACTTCTCATCCAGTGGTAATTTGAAGACACATATCCGTATACATACTGGGGAGAAACCCTACAAATGTTATATATGTGGTGCACGCTTCTCGTGTCGTGGTAGTTTACACGTGCATATACACACTCGTACAGGAGAGCATCCCTTCGAATGTGATATATGTGGTGCACATTTCTCATGCAGTAGTTATTTGAGGAAACATGTCCGTGTCCATACTGGGGAGAAACCCTACAAATGTGACACGTGATGCACACTTCTCAACAAGTGATGGTTTGAAGAGACACGTTCGTATCCATGCTGGGGAGAAACCCTACAAATGTGATACATGTGCACATTTCTTAACAAGTGGCTATTTGAAGAAACATGTCCGTGTCCATACTGGGGAGAAACCCTACAAATGTGATACATGTGGTGCACACTTCTCAAGAAGTGGTGATTTGAAGACACATGTCCGTGTCCATACTGGGGAGAATCCCTACAAATGTGACACGTGATGCACATTTCTCAACAAGTGGTGATTTGAAGAGACATGTCCGTGTCCATACCGGGGAGAAACCACACAAATGTGAGACGTGGTACACACTTCTCACGGAGAAGTAATTTACATTCCCATATTCGTATTCACACAGCCGAAAAAACCTTTCAAATGTGACACCTGTGGTGAACACTTCTTAAGAAGGCATATGCGCATTCACACTGGAGAAAACGTTCGCTTGTGGAAGGTTCATAGAAATGTGATCACTGTACTCTTATCTAACTTCGGATGAACAAAACCGTTTGGTTTCAACAGTGCGTGGTTGATAGTTGACAATTTCCTTGCAGGACTTTCCCTTATACACACCCAGATCCCGACCTCTTCCGTGTCTACTTCGCCGGATGGAGTTGCAACAAAAAGCAATCTGGACATTACACCAGTGGTTCTTTGTTGATTCCGAACTTCAGACTTTCCTTGCAGTTGGTTGAGGAGTTCCAAAAAAGATATTACCCTTAGTCATTTTCTCCCAGAATTCCGTGTCTCCACATATCAGTTCCTCAACAAATTCCTCCATTGCAGACGACCCTCGTATTTTGGTTGCCAAGATGCTTTCTTGCTCTACAAGTTTCGGGTAGTTTTCCTCGGTGATTAGCGTGCAGCGTATTCTGGGATATTATGTGTATAATCAAGGATATAATATTATGCAAATAAATATACTACTGAACAGTTTGTCAAGAAATAGGATATATATATATATACGAACCAGTCACCCTGGTGTGTAGCGCGTTGGAATAGCAGCACAGAGTCATCACTTGTCGCATATTATTCATCCCCATTGAAACATGGGATGTGAACAGTGTGGAATTAAAGTCGGCTAGCTGCTAGACGGTGTTGATATGCTACATTCTGACAAGTAACGTCTTGTGTGCTTCATGAACTACTGAACAGACGTTAATGACATGTTGAACTACTGAACAGACGTTAATGACATGTTGAACTACTGAACAGACGTTAATGACATGTTGAACTACTGAACAGACGTTAATGACATGTTGAACTACTGAACAGACGTTAATGACATGTTGAACTACTGAACAGACGTTAATGACATGTTGAACTACTGAACAGACGTTAATGACATGTTGAACTACTGAACAGACGTTACTGACATGTTGAACTACTGAACAGACGTTAATGACATGTTGAACTACTGAACAGACGTTAATGACATGTTGAACTACTGAACAGACGTTAATGACATGTTGAACTACTGAACAGACGTTAATGACATGTTGAACTACTGAACAGACGTTAATGACATGTTGAACTACTGAACAGACGTTAATGACATGTTGAACTACTGAACAGACGTTAATGACATGTTGACCTACTGAACAGACGTTAATGACATGTTGAACTACTGAACAGACGTTAATGACATGTTGAACTACTGAACAGACGTTAATGACATGTTGAACTACACTACTGAACAGACGTTAATGACATGTTGAACTACTGAACAGACGTTAATGACATGTTGAACTACTGAACAGACGTTAATGACATGTTGAACTACTGAACAGACGTTAATGACATGTTGAACTACTGAACAGACGTTAATGACATGCTGTTATTCGAAATATGGAAGTGTGATGTTATGTGTTATTGAAGTCAACATAATGTTTCAAACATCAACACATTGGACATCAAACTGCACTTTTATCCTTGGATAAACTATTGTCATAGTTAATGTGCAATTGTGATTAATATAATTAAGATATATATCTATATAATAAAGAAGTTTGTGATCCCGCCCGCCCTGACTTTTTCAGTTAGCCCGCGAGACCCACTCCAAAAGTAGGAACTATTGAAAAAACAAGTTGGGAGTAAAACATTTGATTTGATGATTTCGTGTCTACTGTAGAGTGTAGACAAAATGAAAGACACCACAAAGCACAGCGTACAAAGATTTACTGTTACTACTAGCACCTACTTCTGCAGCATATCTAGTATAGCCAAGAAACTGTTCTCGCGCAGCAGCACTGTCCACATCCTTCATCGCTGCAGACGATGGTAGTGACACCTCATGACCTCGTAATGGAGTCTGCCTTGTTTTCTGCAATGTGCTTCCACAGCAGAAATCATGTCGTGCCCATACACTGCAAAATAAAATAAATTCCAACATTTAACAAACTTGCCTGTGTAATATGTACTTTACAAAAACAGGCACAATTGTTTGACAAATACTGTGACACACAGTCTTACTATGAGTTGCAGGAGTCATTTCCTGCCTAACTGAAGGCTCCGCCTTCTTGGCTTTGGAGAAGTAGATTGTTAGTCGCTTCTCACCATCCTCTCGGTACACCCTCTTCATGTCGGCACTCTCATTCATGTGTATGGCTGCCAGCATCACTCTCATTCATGTGTATGGCTGCCAGCATCACTCTCATTCATGTGTATGGCTGTCAGCATCACTCTCATTCATGTGTATGGCTGCCAGCATCACTCTCATTCATGTGTATGGCTGTCAGCATCACTCTCATTCATGTGTATGGCTGTCAGCATCACTCTCATTCATGTGTATGGCTGTCAGCATCACTCTCATTCATGTGTATGGCTGTCAGCATCACTCTCATTCATGTGTATGGCTGTCAGCATCACTCTCATTCATGTGTATGGCTGCCAGCATCACTCTCATTCATGTGTATGGTTGTCAGCATCACTCTCATTCATGTGTATGGCTGCCAGCACCACTCTCATTCATGTGTATGACTGCCAGCATCACGCTCATTCATGTGTATGGCTGTCAGCATCACTCTCATTCATGTGTATGGCTGCCAGCATCACTCTCATTCATGTGTATGACTGCCAGCATCACGCTCATTCATGTATATGGCTGTCAGCATCACTCTCATTCATGTGTATGGCTGCCAGCATCACTCTCATTCATATGTATGGCTGTCAGCATCACTCTCATTCATGTGTATGGCTGTCAGCATCACTCTGTAGAAAATGTTATCAAAATATATACACGCCATATACTAAATAAATGCACGATATGGCGGAAGTGCTAATTGAAAGACTAAAATGAATAGGGGATTCAGCATGTGATATTAATCATGTGGTAACAATGCCCTCGTGAACAGGTCAGCATATATAATGCTTCATTCACATGTATGCTTATTCTGCCAAATGTGGATGACTACAATGATTAAGAAATGAATTTAGCCAAATTGGTATGCCAAACAATTTTTTTTCAATTCAAAAGGGTTTTTTGTGTGTGTATTCTCCGCCCCTACACTGACCGCCGTTCGTCTGCCCCTACAAGAGTGTTTATCCATTATCGCCTACCTGCATCTCCATCCACATCCGTCCGCTGGTCCTTTATCCATCACCGGCCACCTCTCCCACCATCGCCTCCTGGCTGACTGTCCCTCAGGGCAACTCCGTCCATCGCCCCTACATTCACCTATGTCCGTCTGGTCTTACTTTCCCTCCCGTCTGCTAGCATCTTCACGTACTTTCACGAAGCACCGAAGTAGCGAAGCATCGAAGCAACAAAGTAGCTAAAAGATCTTTTAAAAAATCCATACATTACAGCATGTTGAACGGTAATCAACTGAAATATGACACAAAGTTTACCTAAATTAAGGGAAGAAGCGTCTTCCGGCGTTTGAGGTTCGACAAAGAGGCCTGCCGATGAGGCAATGTAGGGAGGTGTTGCATGAATACAGATTGTACAGGAATTTTGTGACTGGGACAACGAAATGACACTGCACTAACCTAACGATTTACCACATTCGGTGAAGTGACTGCAGCAAAGGCAGATGTGGATGCATGACAGACACCAAAACTCTCCCGGATTATGACGACACCCAGTGTCACGGTGAGGGGGGCATCCGTCTTCACCTGGTGAGTTTCATGGCATCGGTCATGCTGTTTTAACGCTGCAGACAACACATTCTTTGGAGGTTGCCCAAGAAGAAGGTAAAGTAGAGCGTCCGTCAGAAGACAAGTGCTGAGACGAAATAGATTTAACAAGATTGCCATCCCAAACAACAAGTTCCAGATGGCAAGTGGATAAGGAAGCCATTGGCTTATCGAGAGTCCAGCAATTTTATCATCGCCCTTATCAAATATCTGTCAATTCTATTTTAAAATATATTCACACTACTAGCAATAACACAATCATTTGACAGTTTGATCCATTTATTTATCACCCTCTGTGAGAAAGAGTATTTTCTCATGTCCAACCTACACTGTTCCTTAACTAATGATGCTTTGTGTCCTCTGGCTCTACTGCCTTCTTTAAGTTTGAAGAATATATTCCTATCAACATCCTCATAACCGTTCACTATTTTAAACACTTCTATTTGGTCTCCTCTTAGTCTCATGGTCTCTAGTGTTGTCAAACCACATTGTAATAAGCGGCTTTCATAACTAAGGTCTTTTAATTCTGGAATCATTTCAGTTGCTCTTCATTGTATTCTTTCTAGCTTGTATATGTCCTTCTTACGATACAGCCTCCATGCTTGTATGCAATATTCCAAATGTGGTCTAACCATTGCTTTGTACAGGGGTACAATTAGCTGTTTCTCATTATACGTGATAGTTCTCCTAATTAGCCCTAGAATTTGATTACCTTTCGAAGCAGCAATCCCACATTGCTCTGAAACTTTCATGTCAGCACTAAATGTTACACCTAAGTCCTTTTCTTGTGTGGTTCTACCTAGTACAGCATCCCCCATTTTATATTCTTCGTCCATGTTTCCATGTCCTATGTGTATGCATTTACACTTCCCAAAATTGAATAACTTTTGCCATTTTTCTGACCATTTAACTAATTTATCTAGATCATCCTGTAAACTGTGTTTATCTGTAACATTAGTAACCTTTCTGAATACGTTTGTGTCATCTGCAAATTTAAGTACTTTGCTAGATATGTCATCTTCCAAATCATTTATATATATTAAAAACAATATAGGGCCTAATACTGATCCCTGTGGTACCCCACTCAAAACAAATAAGCCCAGTCTCTCAGCAGGGCGCCAACACAGCCGTGGACATGTGCGAAAATGCACCTGTCCGAACCTGTATCAAATTACTTTAAACGAAATGACCACTGGATGCATCTTTTTTGTTGTAGATAGAACAACAGTAGGATGCCATCGAAAGAGATGCTTAGTCTGAATCATTGGCAAGAAATTCATGTCACCGCAGTCACTATTGAATAAAAAAATACATTTACGAAAATAATGTTGACTATTCAATGATATTCAAATATTGAATAGCTTACTCTAAATACTTCCATTCTATGAAAGATATGAGTAAGGCAATTGGTGTAATTTACAAATACATCATGTGAAAATATGAAACAGCGGAAAATAGATTGAATAAATTTCCCATTAGAATGAAACTATGAACAATGAAACGACAAGAACCGTTATATATTTCGGAATAGCACACCGTCTTTGTGTTGTGAATGATTTGACATTGATTCAAGATGTCGGGGTTTCATTTCTTGTAGGAAAAGATTATGTTTGCGAATTTTATACACTATGAATATAGATATGAATGTTGAAAGTTAGTACATAAAAAATAACGTTCAAAACGTTAACGCTAATGCATTATTTTGGACGGTCATCAATTGAAAAATGTACAAGATATATCTTCCCTACCAATGGTATTTGCATATCGAACACGAATGGCAGAAACAAAACTCATTCAAACATCTTAAAGTAAGTGAATCCAGGAACATGTTCCTTTAATATTAATGGTTCTGATTATTGCTTCGTAAATTGTGACCCGACGTCTTTCACTTTGCCACAAATTACGGAATTCTGTGTTGATAAAATAGAAAATAAATCTGTTTTGGGGAATTGCGACTTTACATGATCTACGTTCGGGTGATATCATTAAAAACACACAGAAGAAGGCCGAATTGTTGACTATGTTATCTCCGTTATGGCTTATTTTCGGGAGAATGACCCAGTAAAGTAGCGGTGTGGCAAAGAAATAGCGAAACAACAAAGTAGTGAAGTATTGAACCAACGAAGTAGTGAAGCAATGAAACAATGAAGTAGTGAAGCAATGAAACAATGAAGTAGTGAAGCAATGAAACAATGAAGTAGTGAAGCAATGAAACAACGAAGTAGTGAAGTAATGACACAATGAAGTAGTGAAGCAATGACACAATGAAGTAGTGAAGCAATGAAACAACGAAGTAGTGAAGTAATGAAACAATGAAGTAGTGAAGTAATGAAACAATGAAGTAATGAAACAATGAAGTAGTGAAGCAATGAAGTAGTGAAGCAATGAAACAATAAAGAAGCGAAAGAACGAAACAATGAAGTAGTGAAGCAATGAAACAATAAAGAAGCGAAAGAATGAAACAATGAAGTCGTGAAGCAATGAAACAATGAAGTAATGAAGTAAGGAAACAATGAAGTAGTGAAGCAATGAAACAATGAAGTAGTGAAGTAATGAAACAATGAAGTAGTGAAGTAATGACGCAGTGGAGGAAAGAAGTAGTGAAACACTTAGCTATGCATGTACCAGTTTTAGTTATGTATTAACCCTTTTTAGCTATTTATGTGTTGCAACTAGCTATGTATGTAACGTGATAAGCTTTGTAGTTGTCGCACTTAGCTATCTATGTAGAGTTTTTAGCTTCGTAGGCACCTCCAGCTAAATGCTGACAACTGCGTAGGACAGAACAAAAACAATGTCATGCTGTGGTACGTACCTGCCATTGAGAGTTGCCACCTGTCTCAATGCCACATCCACCATCTCATTTCTACCTGCTGGCCGCACCAAGTTCTCCCGGACTGGTGTTTCGGTCTGAATAAACGTGTGTATCGGCGGACGAAGGTGTGCTGCATGCAGGACATTGTTAATGTCATCCACAAGTCGTCAGAGAAAGCCCTGAATTTGCCGCAACTTGTTGGAGATGAGGACGGGAAAGTTATTGTGCCAACATATGACTGGAAGGCATTCCTCACTCCAGCTTACAAGAAAGTGGTTGGTTTGAAGAAAAATCACCACTTTCACATTAGTGATGCAGTCTCGGGGAAACTGCTCACAAAGGAGTACACTGAGTGTGAGAACAATGAACAGAGCATCCTGTGTGGAGCCGTTCCACAAGGAATGCCAACGATCGTAACACCTGCTGGCTTGGAAAAGAAACCCTCAGGCTTATTTATATATATAATGAAATCCGGGAGTTCTGCACTGACGAGATAAAGGACATAGTGTGTCCGCGTCCTTTGGAAGATGTGGATTCGAACAGTTCAGATGAGGACAATGAACCACTTGTGAAACGCTCAAAGAGCAACTGCTAGTGTAGTCAGTAGTTGCAGTGCTGTTGCTAGCCAGTGAGTGGGTGGGCGGGGTCATGCGAGGTCACACATGTAATTAGGTCATTGCCGTGAAATAACATAAAAAAATATATTTCACAATTAACTCATTGTTTGTATTTTAACACGATAAACAGTCTAATTATGACACAGAAACATGTTCCTGTTGTTGTGTGGTGTGCTGTTTTTTTCAGGACAGAAATCAAGATTTTGATGTATGTAAAAATATATTTCTGTCAACTTTTAATTAAATCTTACTGATACCATTGACATTTCTGTGAATCTCTGTTCTCAGGTTATAAGTGTGTCAAATTAGGACACTGTGTATGCATGGTTGCTATGGTATTTTCAGATGTGTGTCTGCTTAACATCACGGCAAAGTTTAAAGCTGGTTTTCTCCAAATTGTCGATTTCAATACACAAAATGCAACAATATGTGATGGCTCTTTAGAAAGCTCTGTGTACCTGCTTTTTAATGATGTATAAATATTAACATGCAAAATTTGCTACTTCAGCCTGGTTTTGGCAGAGCAGGTCACATATGTTGCTCTTAGCTACGTATATGTCGCACTTAGCTATTCGCGTCTATGTATGTAACACGTCCAGCTATGAAGTAATGCTTTTTAGCTATGTACGTACCGTTTTTAGCTGTGTACGTAGCGCTTTTAGTTGTGTACGTAGCACTTTTACCTATGTACGTAGCGCTTTTAGCTACGTATGTAGGGCTTTTAGCTATGTTCGTAGCACTTTTAGCTATGTACGTAGCGCTTTTAACTGTCTACGTAGCGCTTTTAGCTATGTACGTAGCACTTTTAGCTATGTACGTAGCGCTTTTAACTGTGTACGTAGCGCTTTTAGCTATGTACGTAGCGCTTTTAGCTTTGTGGGTGTCGCAATTAGCTGTGTATATGTTGCTTTTAGCTTTGTTTGTGTCGAAGGAAGATGAAGGAATTGAGAGAAGAAATTGGCATGAAAAAACACCTAAAGATGAAAACAGTCGGAAACAGAATGAGATGGGCAGGACATGTGCAAAGAATAGGCGAAGATAGACTGTCAAAAAGAGCATGGAAAGCAGAAGAGGGCGGTAGAAGAAGAAAAGGAGGAACACCAAAGCTGTGTTGGAAAGACTGTGTAAAACGAGATCTTGAAAGGGCAGGTACAAACGGCCTAGAGTGGAAGACCATCGCATAAGACAGAGTTGGGGAGAGTTACAACAAAAGTGGAAGAAACTACCAAATGACTTGGACCCTACCCCGCAAGGGGAAGAAGAAGCTTGTTCGTGTCGCAATTGGCTACGTATCTAACACCTTTAGCTCAGTTGTTGTCTCACTTAGTTATGCACATGTTGTTTTTAGCTACGTATGTGTTGCACATAGCTATGTATTTACCACTTTTGGCTACGTAGTAACGCTTTCTCGCTATGCGTGCACCACGTTTTGCTATATAGTAACGCGTTTATTTATGTGCGTGTCTAATTTAGCTTCGTATGTAAAGCTGTATAGGTATTACACTTAGCTACGTATGTAACGCTTTAGTGTAATGCGTTCACCTATGTGGTAACGCATTTAGCTGTGTGTATAAAGCGTGTATCTGTGTATTTGTCGCACTGTGTGTAACGCGTTTAGTTTTGTGTGTGTCGCACTTAACTACGTGTGTAACGCTTTTAGCTAAATATGTAACGGGCTCAGCGTGTAGTAACGCTTTTAGCCATGCAAGTAAAGTTTTCATGTATATATATGTATCGCCTTTAGCTATGTATAGCATTTTGTGTATTGTTTTTCTGTGTTTATGTTCGGACTACGAGGAATTAATCCATCAGTTATCACTAACTTTTCTGTAACCATGTTGCACCAAACAGTTTAGTCACAATCTGCTTCCATTTCTAAGTTTATTGAATATATTTTGCATATTCCACCTCCCCTTCATCCTATTCTGCCGTTTCTAAATATTACATAACGTGTCAGTCCAAATTCAGCACAAAATTGCTTTAGAAAAATGTAGAATACACAAAAGGTACTTCCAGTGTCAAACAGTAAACAAAAGAACGAATTGGTATCACTCCTTTTCAACTGAATATTCAAGTCATCTACGGCTAGATGTGTGCGCCTAAATAACACATTATGTCAGGTCGTCCTACGTTAACCCATAGATGAAAACGTGACAACGGAGTCTCCGCAGTAGGCCGACATAGTATTGTTTATTGTCGTACAATATTATATCAATCTGGTCAAACATAGAATAGCATATGACAATTAATCATCATGCACAAATAATTACAACAATTACTATACAATATTCCAGGTGTTTCCATAGTAGACAACGCAACATTCAGACTGTTCATGACATAGTATCCAAAACATGCCACACAGCCAAATAGTTATTTGTCTTGTTGCGACAAAAGCCACCACCCCGTAAAAAACTGTTTTCCACAAGTGTCGCATCTGAATCATTTTTCATTTATAAGTGTGTGTATTCACAGTAACGCTGTATCTAAACTGTTCTCCACAGATGTCACGTCTGAAGGTTTTCTCCAGTGTGAATGCGCACATACCTCCTCAGTAAACCACTCTTGGCAAACAGTGCCCCACGTCACATTTGTTGGGTTTCTACCTTGTGTGCAGACGGACATGTTTCCTCAAACTGTCACTGCATGAGAAATGTGCACCACATGTGTCACATTTGTAGGGTTTCTCCCCTGTATGGACACGGACATGTCTCTTCAAATGACCACTTGTTGAGAAGTGTGCACCACATGAATCACATTTGTAGGGTTTCTCCCCAGTATGGACACGTTCATGCCTCTTCAAATTACCACTCCCTGAGAAGTGTGCACAACATTTGTATGGTTTCTCCCCAGTATGTATACGGACATGTTTCTTCAAATTACTATTGCACGAGAAGTGTTCACCACAGGTGTCACACTTGAAAGGTTTTTCGCCTGTGTGAGTGCGAATATGTGAATGTAAATTACCTCTCCGCAAGAAGTGAGCACCACATGTATCACATTTGTGTGGTTTCTCCCCAGTATGAACGTGGACATGTGTCTTCAAATTACCACTTGCTAAAAAGTGAGCACCACATGTATCGCATTTGTATGGTTTCTCCCCAGTATGTATACGGACATGTGTCTTCAAAGCACCATTGCGTGAGAAGTGTGCACCACAAATATCACATTTGAAGGGTTTTACACCTGTATGAGCGCGCACATGTGCCGTTAAATTACTACTCTTTAAAAACCGTTTTCCACAAGTGTGCGCATTCGCAGGCATTTTTTAAATACTCTTCTTTCTAATCTGTGTTTACATACATCAAATATGTAGGGCTGTTTCCCATAGTGGATGTGCACACATATAAATCACCAGTCCACACAAAATTGCTCCAGGTTCCAGTTTTTCTCACCAGTGTGAGTGTGCATATGTGTGACTGTTTATTATCACTACACGAAAAGTGAGAAGTACATACATCAAATTTGAAAGGTTTTTCATCACTGTTATGGAGAACATCTATTCTTAAGCAAACATCTGTAAACACAGTTTTCCACAAGTTTCACATTTGAAGGGTTTCACACCAGTCTGAGAATATAAATGAGCCTCTAGAACTCTGTGAACACTTTGTTTCATGGCTGTCATGCTTGAATGGTTTCCCCACCACGAGGGATTTGTCTTTTTTAAATCAAAACGTACAGAGTATATTGTTCCAGGCAATGTCCCTTTCTGTTGCAAACTGTTGTCATTGTCACTAGAGTGGCGAAACAGCAGAACTGGACACTTTTTGTTGTCTATGTGCGAGCACAAAGTCAAAGTCACCTGAAACATTACAAGTTAATGACATTATCAGACATGGGACCAAGTCAATGTTCAAGTTGAATGTAGATAATTGTTATTTTGGTAATTTTTTTGAAATTACAGAGGCAACGAAACAGGATAAAATCATTGAAAAGGTATTTCTGTTGTTATTTTCTATAAAGTAAGCCTGACCAACTTACACTTTACGTATTTACACCATGTCTTTCAATGTATGTCGTTTCTTCCTATTGGGTGATGTGACTGATTAATTGTTTGTTGTGCTTTATTTTGCTTTACCCATAACAAAACAGTAACATAAATTAGTCATATACATATATAGAATTGATACATACTTAGAATACCATGACAATTTCAATAAAAAAAAAATATTCGTATGTAATGTAACGTACGACCCAAAAAAAAAAAATATAGGCCAGGAAGACTATTCCTACTAAGACCACGCTTGATCGCTATTGTATGAGCCACCCTGTTTATAACTACCATTTCTTTAAATTAATTATTCATTATTACACTTTAAATAAAACCAATGTATATGTTATTTTAATATGTAGTAGTAGTAATATTTATAAAACAGATTTGTGGACAGTAAATTAAATTAATTTGTGGACAGTAAATTAAAATCAAAATCCCTGTCATTTTGGTTTCCATCTGGCACGGAACGCATTTATTGATTTAAACGACTCGAGAGTACAGTATCAGGGGGAGTACATTGTCTAGAGAGTACAGTACCAGGGGGTGTACATTATCTAGAGAGTACAGTACCCGGGGGTGTACATTGTCTAGAGAGTACAGTACCAGAGGGTGTACATTGTCTAGAGAGTACAGTACCAGAGGGTGTACATTGTCTAGAGAGTACAGTACCAGAGGGTGTACATTGTCTAGAGAGTACAGTACCAGGGGGTGTACATTGTCTAGAGAGTAGAGTACCAGGGGTGTACATTGCCAGGAGGTGTACATTGTCTAGAGAGTACAGTACCAGGGGGTGTACATTGTCTAGAGTACAGTACCAGGAGGTGTACATTGTCTAGAGTACAGTACCAGGGGGTGTACATTGTCTAGAGAGTACAGTACCAGGGGGTGTACATTGTCTAGAGTACAGTACCAGGAGGTGTACATTGTCTAGAGTACAGTACCAGGGGGTGTACATTGTCTAGAGAGTACAGTACCAGGGGGAGTACATTGTCTAGATAGTACAGTACCAAGGGGTGTACATTGTCTAGAAAGTACAGTACCAGGAGGTGTACATTGTCTAGAGTACAGTACCAGGGGGAGTACATTGTCTAGAGAGTACAGTACCAGGGGGAGTACACTATCTAGATAGTACAGTACCAGGGGGTGTACATTGTCTAGAGAGTACAGTACCAGGGGGTGTACACTGTCTAGAGAGTACAGTACCAGGGGATGTACACCGTCTAGAGAGTACAGTACCAGGGGGTGTATATTGTCTAGAGTACAGTACCAGGGGTGTACATTGTCTTGAGAGTACAGTACCGGGGGTGTACATTGTCTTGAGAGTACAGTACCAGGGGGTGTACATTGTCTAGAGAGTACAGTACCAGGGGGTGTACACTGTCTAGATAGTACAGTACCAGGGGGTGTACACTGTCTAGATAGTATAGATATGTATTTTGGATGCTATTTAATAGAAGAGTTAGACTGTCTAAAGCAACTTTTAGCAAATTCATGATTTGTTCTATTTATATTCATGATTTATTCTATTTATATGCATGCCTGCTTTGCTCGGATATTATAACTGTGTATGCTATCATTTGGATTTAATGGTAGTTATTTTAAATATACAGGTTGTTTATTGTGTATAAATTTATAATAAAATGTCAGCTCTAGCGTGTGTAAACTGTTATTTTTTATTACTTTAAGCATGTTTAATTGTTTGAAAATCGGGAGTGTGGATTATACTTACTTCTTTTGGAGTTTGATAATTCTTTCAAACTTATAACCCCATGCCATAATGCAGTAATTTAGGTGTGGTTGTATTAATGAATTGTATAACATTAATTTCATGTGTAGTGGCAAATAAGGTTTAATGTTTAGAATTCCAATAATTCTTTAGCATTTGTCAGATGTGGTTTCATTGATTTGTACATATTGGCTCCAGTTACTTATAAATCATTTAAAATATAATGCAATGTCTTCGATGTTATAAAGATTTAGTTTTGTTTAATAGAATTCCATGATCTAAAGTATCAAAGGCTTTCGATAAATCTAAAAATATATTTACTGGCGTTTCATTGTTGTCCATAATTGTTATTGTTATCGATTATTGATTATCTCTAAAGCTGCAAGTTCATTAGAATGTTTGGATCTGAATCCATATTGATGAGCATCAAACAGTTTATGTTCATTAAAGAGATTTTATTATAAGTAACTTTTTTTAAATGTTTTTAAACTACTAGTAATAATGTATGCATTATAGGTCTATAATTACTGAATAGTATTTCCTCTTTTTTTAATATTGGGATAACTTTGGCTTTTTAGTTTATCTGAAAAAAAATCCAGTGTTAAATGTTTACGTTGAGTGATTTAATTAGGACAAATTTAATCGATTTTAAATGTTTTGTGGAGAGACCATCATGCCCAGAGCTTAATTTAATGGGAAAATTATCAATTATTTTAATTATTATTTCCTCATCGATATTTTGGAATTTAAACACTTTTCTACATATTATGTTAAGTTTCCTGAATTTGCCGGGAGAATCCTGGAAATCTATCAAATGTCCTGTTCTCCTGGACGGGAGAACAAATCTCCCAGATTTCTGATGAAACCAAAACTATTTTTGTGTGGCCTAACTCACGCCCACAACAACAGCAAGGGTTAGTACAATCAAGTTTTGTGCAGAGTGGACAAGGGAAACTTAGCTAAACAGTATCCTTGTGTTTTGTCTGTTGTTAAAGTTATTTATACGCGTTAGACGAACGGTCCCCTATTATCGCCCACCTGTTTATATCTAATCCAAACATTACCCACCAATACATCTCCATTATATACAAGTTTTATTTCATTCATATATATTTGATAATTGTCACAATTGGACCACATTATGAACGAAGATATAATAAAAAAGGTTTTCATCAATAGCTGGCTCCAGCACCTTGCCCTTGGA
The DNA here is from genome assembly GCA_963662155.1 of Lamellibrachia columna. Taxonomy (NCBI): domain Eukaryota; kingdom Metazoa; phylum Annelida; class Polychaeta; order Sabellida; family Siboglinidae; genus Lamellibrachia; species Lamellibrachia columna. The sequence continues at coordinate 21,985,962 of OY759261.1, read as the reverse complement.
TCAAACTTTGAAGGAAAAAAAAATGCTTCAGTTCTAGCCCTACCATTAAATATTATGTTAACTGCTTCAGTGTAATCAAATATGTAGGCTACTGCCTGCTAGGTATTTTTTTCATACCGTGATATATTTCAGGAGTTGAATTTTTTTGTATACCATCAGAGTATTGTTTAATTTCACATATCACAATTTAATCCGCCCTACATTCGAAAGTGTCAAATTATATCAAGTTGCGGCACAATGTATATGTACACACATTATGGAAACTCCTGTTTGTAAAGTCATTATTATTTGTTTGTTTGTAGATTTTGACACTTGATAAATCATAGATCATCCACACTAGATTTCTAGAGCACTGCGTTCCAATGAAGCCTGCTTACTGTCTCTTTAAATACACCAATGAGTTTATTTTCAAACTAATATTCATATAATTATAAGAAAATAGACAGTTTTTTGCATTTAACAGGATTTTTGGTAAATTCGAATGTGTCAGGCTTGTCAAATTTTATTGTTTATGTGACTGCTTTCATACTTCTAGTTGATAAGACACAAGGCAGGTTTGCAGTTTCTTCCAAATGGCGTTTTTTCCATGTTTTTGTCCAGTTCTTCAGTCCCGGAAGAAATAGTTTCTTCCAAAAGAAAATTTAAGTAACTAAAAGATCCTTATAAATAATTTTAAGCTGGTGATATTGTCCCACATAATAAATAAGACTTCTTCTTATTTCAGGAAAATACGGCCTATTTACGAACTAAGATTTTAACTTGTGTTGTAGTAAATTTCAGTGCTGGTAGAAATAGAATACAATTCTTTATAAATGGGTTTAATGTGTCACTTATGGCTTCTTACTTCAGGCATTTAGTCGTGTCTTGCTATTCCCAGTGTCATGTATTAAATATTTTGGTTTATATATTAGTAATTTCATTTGCATTATACCCTTGAAAATGATATGGCTGATGTGTTTGTTTACATGTCGTGCGTGAACTGGTAACACGAGCGCACTGGAAGGCAGCACGCCATCACTACCAGCCTTCCTGTGTGTCGCTGTGCCAGACATCAGGGAAATGCAACCTATGCACGGCGTCCACATCGGGTCCCGGATGGTTCGGCCTATGCCGACGGATGGTTCGGCCTAGTGAGTAGTCGATTCGGCCCACTTCACTGTCGCTACTGAATTCAGTAGCAGAAATCGATGGATATCTAAGACTAGGCCCACGGCCTGAATCAATAAGAAAGGTGGAGCGGCGGAAATTTTGATCGAGCACAGAAACATCCGCACACGCTCACATAATAATAATCTAGACCTATTTATAGAAATATAGCAATATAAATAAAATAACGGAAAGCGGTTGACATAATTAAACAATGAACCAAATTGAAGTAATTAATGTCTAAGGGAAACGTCCACGAATAAAAGTAATAACTCATTGAGTTTGTATTGTAATATAATATATATTATAATGTATTGACTTCATTGTTTGTGTGAGCACATTTTATGTGATCAAGCCCTTAATGCTTTTAATATATCTGGTGTTTCACCAGCAAAACTTTTTATCTTACACGGATGGTTCGCCCATGGTACACCCTTACAAGCGAAAACACTTCACGGTTCACCGGTCGGGCAGTTGGATGGTTCAGCCGGGCCGAAACACCCGACACCCTCCATATCCTCTAAACTTAAGTTGATATGTTTCTGTATAAAGTTTGCTGCATGCCTGGTTTTAGCCTAGCCTTTTTCATTCACTTTAGTTCTGTTGTTCTCATTTTGGATCACCTTTCATAACTTATTATATTTCTGACTCGCTGTTGACGTCACACATCCAATCCTAGTTGAGCTGTGAACATAGGTAAATGAAGCACTATGTCAAGCAGCATAAGTTCGCCCAAAGTAGAAAGTTCCTACATTATCGCTCACACCGAATCGCAGTCCGACAACCCGAGTCACGAGTGATATACAAAATAGCGACAAAATCACTGCACAGCGCTATTCACGTACACCTCGTTTACATATTCCTAATACAGCAAGTCCACTCCATACAAACCTTAAACAGAAATGAATATGAGAAAGAAGGGTAAAACAAAAAATTACTACGCTCTTTGACTTTGTCTTTGAGTTGACTGCCACAAAGCACGTACGGGTCTATTCCAGCGAATGGCAGCCTCGATTATCCGGGATGTGGCACCATCGTTTGTCGCACGCACCAGAGCCTGGCTCCAAACCGTTCTTTTCATTGTGACGTAAACGCGATTTATAGTCCAGTCAATCTACGCCCAAAAGAGAGTCAACCTCAAACAAATTGCAATAGTAATTATGATGGCGTTTTTAATTAGTACTACATGTCTATATTACCAGAAAAAAAGTCCACCGAAATCCACGTGGTGGAACATTGTAATTTTTGATGATAATGACAAGTGGTTGAAAGTCGCTGCCGGTCACTTTTTGACAGAGTGAAATGTAGGGGTACTCGTTAGTTAGGCTATGTTGTGTATTTTCTTTGCGCTTTTCATATACTTGATGCAACCGTTGGAAAGGTAATGGATTTATCTATTCAACTATATATCAAAAGTTTAACTTAATTAATTAATTATTAAGGTGAAGGTCACATTTTAAACACAGTGAACCCCGATTTTTAGCCGTCATGGGGCGTAGGATCGCGATCTGGAGTAGACTAGTTTATAAACCCACACTCGATGCTAGTTTTGATATGTGTTATTACTAAATGTAAGCGAAATAATGTATCAATTAATAAACAATCAATTGCACGTATGTCTGTTGTCATTATTTAATATTATATTTTTTTTCGCACTGCATGAGGGTCTTATAGATGCCTACACCTTTTCGATGTTCATTTCCAGGTTATTATTTTTATCGTTTCCTTTCGACGCGCCAATATTTGACGATGGACTTGTGTATTTTGTGTGAAGAGTCCTTAAATGACGGGCGTCTAACAATAAGTTTGCGACAGAAAGGATGTGATGGTGTCAATGAGGCTAGCAAAAAACGTGGGATCAGCATCCGCGCTCTTCCCGGTCAGACAGTGCATCAAGATTGTCGTAGAAACCACTGCAATCCGCGGAGAATTAACTCGGCGCAAGTAAACGTAACAGAAAACACAAGTAAACGTCGTGCACTTCGATCTGAAGCAACCCCGTTTGATTACAAAGAACATTGTTTATTTTGTGGACAGTCAGCAAAATATGAGGGGAAAAAGAAAGGGTACGATGTTATCCCTGTGCGCACCGGAGACTTCCAAACGAGGATCCACGAGCGGTGTAAACGGCGACACGACAAATGGGCACAGGGTAGTCTTAAGGCTGTCTAATACGATTGATCTACATGCTGCTGATTCAGTATACCATGCCATATGCAGTGTAAATTTTCGGACTGGGAAAAATATTCCACCTGTGTTTCTGCAAATGAGCCACCTTCAAAGAAGTCATGCGGGCGTCCCCAGGAAGAAACACGAACCACGGCATTGCGTGCAGTTGTGGACTATATAGAAGAACACGATGAAGAGGAACAAATCACCATCATGGACCTTGTGTCCAAAATGGATGAATACCTTGCAGACACAGGTTTTCAAGCTTACAGCGCTGTATACATGAAAAAAACGCATTTTTTCATTTAAAAAATGACATATTCATCACAGAAATTAATGGCAAGCAAAATGTTGTAACTTTGCGCACAACCGCTGCATCAATAGTCCACGACTTCTATTCCTATGGTAAGGACGAAGATTCACAAGCCAACCAGCTCCGAATTGCGCACAACCGCTGCATCAATAGTCCACGACTTCTATTCCTATGGTAAGGACGAAGATTCACAAGCCAACCAGCTCCGAATTGCGCACAACCGCTGCATCAATAGTCCACGACTTCTATTCCTATGGTAAGGACGAAGATTCACAAGCCAACCAGCTCCGAATTGCGCACAACCGCTGCATCAATAGTCCACGACTTCTATTCCTATGGTAAGGACGAAGATTCACAAGCCAACCAGCTCCGAATTGTGGAGACCGCTGCAAAACTTATTAAAAATTACATTAAACATATGCAAGCAAAGAAAGAATACTCGACTCCTGCTGCGATGTCAGATGCACAAGAAAACATTGAGTACGCACCCGAGTCTCTGGTTCACCTGCTAAGAGAAAACATTGAGTACGCACCCGAGTCTCTGGTTCACCTGCTAAGAGAAAACATCGAGTACGTACCCGAGTCTCTGGTTCACCTGCTAAGAGAAAACATCGAGTACGCACCCGAGTCTCTGGTTCACCTGCTAAGAGAAAACATCGAGTACGCACCCGAGTCTCTGGTTCACCTGCTAAGAGAAAACATTGAGTACGTACCCGAGTCTCTGGTTCACCTGCTAAGAGAAAACATTGAGTACGTACCCGAGTCTCTGGTTCACCTGCTAAGAGAAAACATCGAGTACGTACCCGAGTCTCTGGTTCACCTGCTAAGAGAAAACATCGAGTACGTACCCGAGTCTCTGGTTCACCTGCTAAGAGAAAACATTGAGTACGTACCCGAGTCTCTGGTTCACCTGCTAAGAGAAAACATCGAGTACGCACCCGAGTCTCTGGTTCACCTGCTAAGAGAAAACATTGAGTACGTACCCGAGTCTCTGGTTCACCTGCTAAGAGAAAACATTGAGTACGTACCCGAGTCTCTGGTTCACCTGCTAAGAGAAAACATCGAGTACGTACCCGAGTCTCTGGTTCACCTGCTAAGAGAAAACATCGAGTACGCACCCGAGTCTCTGGTTCACCTGCTAAGAGAAAACATTGAGTACGTACCCGAGTCTCTGGTTCACCTGCTAAGAGTGCTGCTGTCACGAAAAGATATCGATTTGAAGTTATCATCTTTGGGACAAGCTCTAATACAAGCAAGTCGGCCACGCGCTCTCATGCCACCACTTCAGCTAGGGCTAGGGGTGCAGCTGCACCACCATTTTGCATCTAAATATTTGATACAGTCTCTCAATCGTCTAGGTTTTTGTTGTTCATATGCAGAAGTTCAGAAATATGAACGTGCGGCAGCAAAAACTCTGAGTGTCAACATTCCTGGCTTCGCATCGGGTCATTTTGTGTAGTTTGTAGCAGATAATGTGGACCATAACATTCAAACCTTCGATGGAATGAATACCTTCCACGGGATGGGCATTACTGCAGCCGTTTCGCCAGGCATCAAGACCTGCACACCGATTCCTAGAGTTACTGTAAGTGCTGAAGACTTAGCTGCTATTGGGCGCATCAACATCCACCACTTCAGTGCGACTGATGCTTCAATCAATGACCTCGTCTATCAGAGACTACCCAAAGTGGATGTCGAAGATGCAACTTCCAACGTTGACTTGCTTTGGAAAACGTCTTTACTGCTGCGTTCACCCAGACCATGCTGGTCTGGTGTCATGCAACATGTCCAGCATGGACTGCACCCAGAACCATCAACCATCAAATTCCTGCCGATGATTGATATGGATCCCAGTGATCTGACATGCATTTACTCTACGCTCAAATTCGTATGTGCCCAAGCTACACGATTGGGAGTAACGCCAATCTTAACGTTCGATCAACCTCTATGGTGGAAAGCCATTTTGATCGTGTCAAGGGAACCACAGTCAAGTGATTTACGTGAAATTGTCCTCAGACTCTGTGGTCTGCACATGGAAATGAGCTTTCTTGGCTGCATTGGCCACTTGATGGCTGGTTCTGGCCCGAAAGAACTACTGGAGGTAATCTACGCAAGCAATGCCGTCGACAATATGCTAACTAGCAAGGCTATGTCACGTGCTGTCCGTGGCCATATGCTTGTGGATGCAGCGCTAAACGCCACGCTCATTGCAATGGCATACGACTCTCCACTGCCAGGCACAGATGCACTTGACATACCACACGATGGCACGCAGGGTGCGACAAATGACCCACCTGTCAATACAGCTGTCAACAATGGAGATTTAAAAGAAGCCGCAGGTTTGTTTGACAATTTGATGTCTTTGGACAAAACGATTGAGGAGATATGCTCAGCTGATGTGCTGTGTAGAATCAGACACATGATCGAAAGGCAGAAAGAAGCCTTGAAGCAATCACGCACCGCTTGTTTGTGGTTGCATTATATGGACATGATGGACATACTCAGGAGATTCATCTAAGCAGAACGAACGGGGAATTGGGACCTGCACCTACACTCTGTTCGTGAGATGCTTCTATACTTCCTAGCTGCTGGACACACATTGTATGGCAAGTCTGCATACGTATACCTAAAACACATTGTATGGCAAGTCTGCATATGTGTACCTAAATAACATGCTGGAGTTGGAGAGTCAACACCTTGATGTTCACACGAACTTCAAACTTGGGAAACATGTAATCCTCAGGAGTGATCGTTACTGGGCAGGCCTTTCATCGGATTTAGTTATCGAACAAGTGTTGATGCAAAGTGTGAAGACAACAGGCGGTTTAACGCGTGGGCGTGGACTGACTGAGACCCAGAGGCTTGTATGGCTTCTGTCAATGCATGTGTGTGCTGAAGTTAATTGTGCCCTGCAAGACCTCACTGCGGTAACCTACAACACAAGTGACCAACACAAAGAGGCAACTAGAGCAAGACAGGAACGGGGCTCTAAAGACACAGAAGAGCTGTTGTAATTTCTGCAGAGCAGGAATCCATTTATTGACGATCGGTGTCTCCGTAGCATTTCGACCGGTGTAACAGCAGACAATGAAGTTAATGTAGACAAGGCAAATGAAATATGATCTCAGATCCTTGAATCGATGATCGGAGAAAGCATCCTGCGCTATACATTCAGAAGGAAACAGCAAGCCATCACACTGAATGATAAAACATGCGTGAAGTTCAATGAAGACTTGAAAGTTGATTCTCAACTCCTCTTCCAGCGCCTTCTGGTAGTAGGAGAAAGATGTGATGAACTGCCTCTGGTCCTGAAGCACGAACTATATAGTTATCCACCTGCTTTGTTCGAAGAACCTGGGATGATGCGACTTGCCAATAAATCCCTCCTTGCTGACGCCAGGTGGAATCTTCTTGGAGGCCATCCCCAAGATCCACCCAACTGTGGAGAAGTGCAGTATGTTCTCGATGGAGGATCACTTATGCATCGGATTACATGGCATCGAGGTGCTACCTACAGTGACATATGCACACAATACATCACGTATGTGCGAAGACGGTACGGTAATGCCATTGTTGCATTCGATGGCTACGAAGCTGGAACATCAACAAAGGACATGACCCACAAAAGGCGAACACGTAGATGTGCTTCAACAGCAGTTCACTTCACAAGTGACATGCGATTGCAAATAAAGAAGGAGGAATTTCTGGCCAACAGAGAAAACAAGCAACGAATCATATACATACTGAGCAAAGAGCTTGTGAAAGCTGGGTGCTGTTGTTTTCATGCAAACGAGGACGCTGATCTAATGATCGTTAAAACAACACTGAACTCATCGAACAAAATCGACACTATTCTAATTGGTGAAGACACCGATTTGCTAGTGCTGCTGTGTTACCCACTTTCGACAGGAACCCTTTGGTGTATTCTTAATGTCAGAGCCTAAACGGAGCACAACACACCAAGTCAAGATCTGGAACATCAGACGTTTCACAGAAACACTGGGCCCAGATGTGTGCAGTCATATGCTCTTCTTACACGCTTTATTAGGATGTGATACCACATCACGCATATACGGGATTGGTAAGGCCACAGCTCTGAAGAAGGCTATGACTAAGGAACACTTCAGGAAGCAAGCACAGGTGTTCGAATCAGCAACACCAACAGTCGAAGAATTGGTTACTGCGGGAGAACAGGCTATTGTATGTGTTCATGGTAGCAACATTTGAAAAAACCTTGATGATTTGCGGTACAAACGCTTCATTGAAAAGGTAGCATCAAGTGCAGTTTACGTACAGGGAAAAAAATCTACCCCCTACTTCAGCTGCTGCCCACTATCACAACCTCAGGATTTATTATTAAACCCAACAGTGGAAAGGATCCGAGAAAACTTTCAAAGCCACGGACTGCGGCTGGAGTGTCAAAGACAACTGCCATGTTCCGAAGATGACTGACCTCCCAGCAGAACCAGCCCATTTGCTGTCGGTCATCCGTTGTAACTGCAAGAAAAACTGTAATTCGCTGCGATGGATTTGAGTGCACATCTGTGTGTGGTGTATGCAAAGGAAGCACCTGTCAAAATTCAGCTGACATCACCGTGGAAGCTCTCGATGACAGCAGCGATTGAAGGTGACATTTAGCGGTAAGTAGCACTGCAATGTAAATAATATAATATTTATGTGTGTGCGTGTATGTATGTTGTTTGTGTGTATACGTATATATATATATATATATATATATATATATATATATATATATATATATATATATATATATATATATATATATATATATATATATATATATATATATATATATAGAAACAGTAGGTAAGGACGTAAATGCCACGGAAATAGACAAGACAAGTGTATGGCTATATGTGTAAGCAACATTCGGTCGATCGCAACGTTACTACCCCGTGGCGGCTTAGAAGTCGATTTTCACCGTACTACTTAATGGAGTTAAACATTCTATGTGTCGTTGGATTGATCTGTATTTTACCTTTCCAGCGATGTACATTATGTGTATAAATTGCGCAAAGAAAATAGATTACTCAGCACAAATAAGGCGTACCCCTACATTTCACTGCGCGAAAACAATGACCGGCAGCGGCTTTCAACCATTCGTTATTATCGTCAGATATGACAATGTTCTACGACATGAATTTCGGTGAACTTTTGTTCTTGAAATGTAGACATATAGTACTAACTACAAACGTCACCATAGTTGCTATTACAGTGTGTTTGATGTTAAACCACAGATTGACGGGACTAGGCCGAAAATCGGGGTATGCGTCAATTACGATAATTTGCAAATGTGTTTAGAATAATGTTTTGGCTTTTATATTCATTGAAATTTCACTTGTGATGTACCGTTGAATAGATAAATGTATTACCTTTTCAATGATATATATCATCTTTATAATGTTTTTACCGAAAATAAGTTATACAACATGAATTACGTGTACTCCCCTAAATTTCAGTGAGATCTTCGATCATTTAGCAACATGTGAAAATGACAATGTTCCACCAAGTAGATTTTGGTGGACTTTTTTTCTGGTAACGTAGACATAATGTAGAATCTAAAAATGCCACCAAACTTACTAATGCAATTTGTTTAAGGTTGAACCACAGAATGACTAGACTATTAACAAAATTGACATCCAAGCCAGGCAAAGACACATAGTCTATCTACTTATGTGACAAAATTGAGGCTCTTATGAAACACTCAAGAAATATTCTAACAACAAAAAAGTGCATAGTCGCATTATTTTGTAAAAAGTACGTGTTTTTATTGAATACTAAACTAATACAACATAATAATAAACATGTGATGATGTTGCTGTGTGCGCGCAGCCATTTTATTTCAAAATGGCCATTTATGGAACTATTTTTTTAATCTATATATATAGTCTTATTATTTTGTCACAATTGCAAGTTTTTTAGTACTACAGTAGTATTACACATGATTAAACATGTATATATTATATCCTTTATGATCCCAGCCAGCACGCAGTCATCGGCCCGAGGGTGGATATCAGCGCCTGGCAGGCGGCAGTGCTCGGCATGCGCTTGCCGATCACAGCCCGCTTCCCAGCCGCAGATGCGGCGCTAGCACCCGTGGGAGGTACTCGGGCCGAGGGAGGCCCGAGTACTGATTTCTGACATGGTGCTTTGGTGGCGTTGCATCGATCAATTAAAAAAAAAAATTCCAGTAGCATTGTTTATTTAAAAGAGAACGTTGAAAAATCATAGTAAAGTTATACTGTATAATCTGTATTCATAAATATACATTTGAACGGTTAACTGGCAGTTTAAGTTTAAATATGCACATATATATATATATATATATATATATATATATATATATATATATATATATATATATATATATATATATATATATATATATATATATATATATTCATAGCAAAGTCTAGGAAGGTTGCACAGTATATTGACATTATATAGGTCGTTGTGTACATACTGAAGCCTTTTAAGAGAGTGAGTGTGGATTTTGACTGTGATTGGATTAGGGGTGTTATTGAATATTCAAGTGATGCTATCTGTAATGCGTTTGTTTGTCAGTTCAGTGTTTGTACTTTCAATGTGGATATTCCCACGACTTTTGTGCCATATACATGCGCATCAGAATTAGGTATTATGCTTACATTTTTTAGGTATTCAGGAAGGTTTCTGTTGACATATTAGTGATAACAGTTTAATATATATATATATATATATTTATTGGACGACAGTGTACCGATGATTAGCTCCTCATAGGCCGACTGTGCCTAGTTTTGCCCAAATTAATATGTATGTGTGTGTATATATATGTGTGTATATATATGTGTGTGTGTGTATATATATATATATATATATATATATATATATATATATATATATATATATATATATATATATATATATATATATATATACATATGCACACATTTATCAAAACTAGGCACAGTCGGCCAATGAGCGGCTAATCATCGGTTCATAGGCGGCTTCCTATCGGCAGCCGCTTATGAGCCGTCATCGGCCCGATGTTAAGCCGATGGACAAAACTTATATCGATCGGCCCGCAGGCGGATGCCGATGTTGGACCGATAAGTTTGCCGCCCTCGGTCCGATGGGTAAAACCTACATCGGCCCGCAGGCGGATGCCGATGTTGGACCGATAAGTTTGCCGCCCTCGGCCCGATGTTGAGCCGATGGACAAAAGTTACATCGGCCGTCTCGGCCCGCTATAGGTGTGCTGGCTGGGATAATGTTGCTGCTTGGATTTTAGAATGTCCGCCATTTGTAAAATGCATGTTTTCACTGACTACTACACTAGTATCAAACCACATGCAACTGCCAGCTTCACGAAGCATTCGGTAGATATTTGACACAGATCACGTAGCAATGGTTGAAACACGCTTCGCGTTACCAACAGTTGCAAGTAGCGATTGTTCTGAGTCAGGTAACATTTATGTCAAACGTACACAAAGTTTCCTTTGACGTAATATCCCACCTCCCGGAGAAATATTGGATTTGTTTTAATGTACGAACCATCCCTGTGGATTCCCGTGCTCACATACAACATCTCATACATATACACGAGAAACAGATGGCGATACGAAGGAACAAACAGACTGAAAGACAAACAGAGAGACAGACAGACAGCCAGAGTCATCAACTTCTTTATTATATAAACTTACATCTTTATTTTATTAATCATAATTGCACAATTAAACATTAACTATGTCAATAGTTTTTCCAAGAATAACATTTCACATTGTTGCTCAATGCGTTGATGTTGTAAACGTTATGTTGACTTTCATAACGAAAAACATCACACACAAGCTCTTACTTCCATATTCCGAAATACGAGTATCGTCTACAGTGGAGGAATTTGTCGAAGAACGGATATTTGGAGATACGAAACTCTGAGAGAAAATTGTTTCATGTCCATATTGGTTATTGTTGCGGGTTCATCCCGCGAAGAAGACGTGGAAGAGGTCTGGATCTGGATGTATACTCGACAAAGTCCTGCATGGTAATTGTCAGCTACCAATCACACACTGTTGGTACCAGACGGTTTTGTTCATCTGACTCTAGATAACAGTATGACGATATTGACGGTATGCCATGGCTGATGTTCACGAGCTGATGACCGTAAAATTGTTTGAGTAGTCCAACGCGCGAGCAAGACATGTGTTGCACTCACCAATGCCAAAGTTTGTAACTACCACGTTACCCGTGTTTTATTTGACAATTACTCGATCGAAGATAACTAAATGAGACAACACGAGGGATATGATATCAAATACACAATACTACTAAAATCAAAGATGCAAAATAATTTTTTTTGCAACCACTTGGTGATGCATTCAGAAAATTAAGTCAAACTCTTATGCAACAAGAATTAACTGATAGGCGACATCAGAAGTAAATGGACGGCATGCTTCGAAGCATTCTTGATAGCAAATCCTTGTATTACAGTTTCCGTATATGCTCTGGGATTTGGAAGTCAACCTTCCGATGATAATGTCACGGGATGTATAATTTCTATGCAGCCTCTTATGCATAAAGGGTGCTAACATGACGCAACCTAAGGTGGACCTTGTTGAAGCAACAGGGCATTAACAGAAGGATCGAATTGCTACCGCCAACTTTTGGAGCCTGGACACTTCTTTATCCCATAGTTCCAGTTGGACGATAAAAGAAAACAACCGCTTAGTGCAAATGTTGTTGGAGGTTGCGCCGGCCCCGACTGCTGTCGTCGAGCTAGTGGGGTGCGTGTGCGGTGCCAGCAAGCCAAACTATATGAATAACCAAGCAAGGCAAGCCGAGCAAAGAACTGGGTTTGCACAGAACTTTGTCGTTGTGAAAAGGACATGGAGAAGTGCCAAAACGTGAGCAGCCCTTCATACCAATATTAACCAACATAACAATAATTCGAAATGTGCAGGTAAGTATCTGTGTAAGATGTTATGCGTCACTAAATTCAACAAAATGTTTCAAACGTGAACAATGGACACAACTGTGGATAAATTAGTGTCACATGGATAAACTTTTTTTTATTGTGGTACTAATATAAAGACCATATTATATATCTTATATATAGTGACCATTTAGAAACCCAAAATGGTTGCCACACATCTTGATATGTGTTTAATCCTTTAAATGCTAGTCAGTAGAGATATAGTTAGTACGTGCATCATTATAAATATTTGGTAATCTGGCATAATTAGTCTGTAAATTGTAGATAGATGATGTCGTTTTGATGATGGATGCTTACATAATTGCTAGCTCATGAATTAAATGTCATTAATTTGGCCTATTTTACTCTACACTGGTCTTGCGTTGTTATTCTGCATAAATGAATTTATGTGACAGTGGGCGCATAAAGGATTTTATGCTAGATAACAGAGCGATACATGTGTCATACGGTTATTACATATAACCGGTGGCAGTGATTATGTGAACGATGGTGACGAGAGCATGCCCTTGCGCGGAGTGATACAGAGCACTATATAAAGAACCACGTGGCCTACATCCGGCCTCACTTGTTCTCAAATTCATTGGTGCAAGGTGATCACTTTTGCTCTGCAAAATCACAGCTACGATTGTTATTGTTACTATTTGCTAATTGTTGGAATTAATTATAGAATAGTTTTGTTGGTTGGTTAATTAGTGTGCTAATCAGGAGTTTTGATTGAGTGCTTTTTTATCCCACCCTCCTCCCTTGAACATAAATTGGAGCAGTCTGTCAACTGGGGATTATAGTATTTTATTGGGTAACCCTGTGATAGTTGTGCCACAGGTTTTGTACTTCAAATTCACGTGACAGACCGTTGTAAATCACTGATTGCACAGAGATGTTGCACTTAATGCGTGACGCTTTTCCCTGTTCAAGATTTGCACACGAGGTTTGCCTTAGTGCTTTTGCGATAGGTTATATCAGACGAGGAAGCAGTTTTAAGTCATGCGTGCAGTCGGTTTACAAGAAGAGTGTACTTTTGTTAGTATCACTGAAATAATGCCTGCAGTCACCAGGATGTTATTTGTCGCGTATGTAGAAACATGTGATTATTTGCAGGAATGGGAAACCTCTGCACCTGAGCAAAGAGAAATACGGCCTGCTGCGGGTACAGTGGCTCGCTCACAGCGGCCCCAAGGCGTTATGAACGTCGTGAGGTGCCGGTCATCGGGGTGGAGTGGGACAGCGTGGTAGCCGTTCCAGGCGTCACACACCGTTTTCTTTGTTCCATGAGGCACCGATCTCGCTTGGTGAAAGGGTCTATGGGTGTGGTGGGTCTCCCTGGTGGCACTAGCGTTGAGGGCCTGGAGATCCACAGTCCGTCGAAGCTTCCCGTTCTTCTTTGCGCCAATAACCATGCGATGACACCAGGTGACAGGGGTGCCAGTTGGTACCTCCTCGATGACGCCCATACTGCAGTCTTGGTCGAGGCCGGCCTTCACGTCGCTTCGCCAGTGAATTGGGACATCGATCGGTCTGTGGCATGCGACAGGCTTGGCGTCTGGGTCAACCATTAGTCGGAGTGGCGGGCCCTCCATCGGTCGGAGAGGTTGGTGGTGACACGTGTAAAATGTGCTAGCCTTGTAGTGCGACAGCAACCACTGCTCCAGTTTGCTGCGGTTGTCCTCAATGGCTGGATAGGGCAGCCCTCGCGGAGGCAGTGGTGGAGGTTGACGGCGGGGGCACTCACAGGCCCCGGTCATCGACGACTCTGAGGCGGCGCTGCACGTGCTCACAATGCCTAACGCCACACACGCTCCTCGAGAAAAGAAGAAGTCGCTCGTGTCTCGACATATGTAGACAATTTGGCGTGTTTCTGTGCCACTTGGAGAAGCGGAATCTGATAGGCGCAAGGCGATCGCCCCAATTATGTCCAGATTGTTTCCGTTGGCAGCTGACATCAGCAGACATGTTTTGCTCAGGTATCGCTCGGTGAGTCCAAGCTTGGAGAGTAGATTCGTCCCAGCCAGGCACGATTGGCAGCCTGTATCAGCCACTACCGACACCAACGCCGCCTTAGTCGGGCGCCTCAATGGCGTGCGGAGGCCGAGAGCGCGAGTGTCGCATGGGTAGTGAGTGGTGTACAACGACAGTGTAGGTTGTGGGACCGAGGGTTTCTTCACCCACGTGTCTTGAGTAGCGTTGTAAACGCAGTGTTCGAGTTCGAAGTCCCCGAGGTTGCAGACGATCTCATTGTCGACAGGCGGCGCGTTCTCCACGCTGCATAGTGATTGGAAGAGAGCTGTAGCGGTTTCCCTCTGTGGTGACCGGCGCGGGCGGCGTTGCACATAGTGTGTGCCGGCCGTTGACTTTTTCCTGCATACGGTCCCAAGGTGACCTTGCTTGCCGCATTTGGTGCAGTTTTGGCCGTATGCCGGGCAGTTATCAGAGCGCTCGTCCCTGCTGCTACCATGGCCGATCTGACCGCAGTGTGTGCACAGCGGAGTAGGCAGGGGTGGGGGTGGGGCATGTTGTTTGAAAACCGCTCTCTGCTGTTTCCGGAAGGAGCTGATCGGGGCAGCCGCCTCTGACCCTTCGCTCAGCTGCTGGAGGGAAATCTTTCCCGATTCCTTGCCCTCGACAAACGCCTCGACCTCTTCGAGAGGTGTACTCGGTCCCTTCTCGATCAGACAATCCAGTTTGATGTCATGAACAGCGCAGCCCAGGATGACCTGGTCCCGCACCACAATGTCGCTGTAATCTGCCCCAACGCATGCGTCGTGGTTCGGGCAGCTCGGGCACTGACACTTGATGACGGACTGGCAAACTCGCGCTTGCCCCTTGAGTCGAGCGCTGTAGACGCGGACAGGTTCGTCTCGGTCCTGCCGCATCTTTGACAGAACGTCTCGGGCTACCATTGCATTCTCGGCGCGCACCGCCAACTTCTTAATGTTGGCCAGTAGATCTCGTTCGCTGCAGGAGGCCAGCGCATCACGGTGAACCCGCACGAGGTTCTTCCGTAGTCCCTCGGGATTGCAGCAATCTAGGAGCTGGTAAGCGAGGTCGGAACCGCCGACTCGCGTAGCGTCTTTATATTCACGCCAGCGTTGCTCGAAATACAGCTAATCTTCCAGGGAGATCCCCTCATCGACAGTCGGGCGGCTAATTTTCTCCACCTTGGCCGTGGCGCCGGCTGCGCGGCTGGGCGCGGGCGTGTCGACATGCTGGCTCTGCGCGTGGATGGTGAGGAGTGTGGCTGCGAGCGCGGCGTCGGTGACATTCGGGCGGTATTCGCATCTGTCGACGTGGCACTTTACAGCTGCCGTGGGCGTAGCCGGATTCATGATCAAAACGGCAGATTATTCACCAGGTGCGACCACCGTATTTGCGTAAGCGGGCGTGAGCGATAATAGGCCGGACCGTCGACGAGTGCTTAATACAATGTTGCAGATTGTTCGTTTATTCATAAATAACACCCTTGTGTATTTGCATCGATGTTTAATGTAGTGCAACAACTTACACGCATCTTCAGCAATTAATAAACGAGTATAAAGCACAGTACCGTATGGGTAGATAATAAACTGTAGCGTCAAATGCTCGAGAAATGATACCGGTTCAGTTCACCTACAGTCCGCTAGGGGCACACTCTGTGTGTGTGTGTGTGTGTGTGTGTGTGTGTGTGTGTGTGTGTGTGTGTGTGTGTGTGTGTGTGTGTGTGTGTGTGTGTGTGTGTGTGTGTGTGTGTGTGTGTGTGTGTGTGTGTGTGTGTGTGTGTGTGTGTGTGTGTGTGTGTGTGTGTGTGTGTGTGTGTGTGTGTGTGTGTGTGTGTGTGTGTGTGTGTGTGTGTGTGTGTGTGTGTGTGTGTGTGTGTGTGTGTGTGTGTGTACTAGCGCCCTGCGCGGGCCGGGCTTTGGGTCCAGGCCCGGCCCGGGCCTCTACATATTTCCGCGGGCCGGGCCGGGCCTGGGCCTACATACTGCGGGCCGGGCCGGGCCTGGGCTGAAAACAATTTAAACACATCGGGCTTGGGCCGGGCCTGGGCTGAAAACAATTTAAACACATCGGGCTTGGGCCGGGCCTGGGCATAATAAAAATATTCATGCAAAACACCGATTATTACTTTATTTTTTAATAAAAACTGATTATAAATTGTAATTTCGGTTAATGAATGCTTACAATTATTTCTTTCGTATTATATAGTTGCAAATTGAGACCTTGCATGGAATCTAATGACCCCATAAGTTCACTTGGCTGGAAGTAGCCAGCCCCAAATGTTTACTTTGGAAATATTTGCAGAGGCAATCAAGCCATGATTAACCATCAACTTATCACCCTTTGACCCTACCAGTGGACATTCTCTTGTCTAGGTCTTCCCTCCAAACCTTGCCCACCTGAATGACCTGCCCACTGCCAAGTGCCCACTAGGCTACTAGCCCACTACCCAGTACCCAACCCAGTTGGTAATTGGTATTTCTCCCCAGTCCTAATTCATTCACACTTGTACTAATTCACACAAGTCTGAACCTGTCTGTCTCAGGCTAGTGACAGCAGGCCTGCTGGAAATGCCACTGGGTGTCAGTGCCAGTGGGTGACATTTAATTGAAATATCATATTAAATTATGTTAACTTAGTTGAGCTAATTCAATTAACAATATAAATTGGGGTTATGGCTTGCATATGGGTTAAGACAGGGTTAGATAAACAAATCTCCTACCCTAACCATAAGCCAATACATTATACATTAAAGCCAAATATAACAAATGTTATCATATTTAATAGTAATGACACTAAAAAGTTTTTCTTTATTTTTCTTCAGGATATTCGTAAGTTTGAAGAAGTTGGTGGTGCTGGAATTTTAGAACTCATCCAGCACACTATGGACCTTCAGCATAAGAGTAGTACTCCACTAAGAGCTAAGGATATTATGCCCCATCCCATATATATGTTTTTTTATTTAATAAAACAATAAGTCTGTTTTACAGTTTATTTGTTTTTTGTCTTTGTTATAAGATTATAGGTTTATCTTCTCTAAACTTAGCGGGCCGCGGGCTTACCTATCTTTGGCCCGCGGGTATGGGCCGGGCCTGGGCCTGAAACTTGCGGGCCGGGCCGGGCTTGACAAATTATTGCGGGCCTGGCCTCTCACTCCTAATTGCGGGCCGGGATTGGGATCAAATTCTAGGTCCGCGCAGGACACTAGTGTGTACATACCGGCGGTCTTCTCGGTTCACGTTCATGGCGGCGTTGTCGTTGGATTTCGGCAAGGGTTGCTATGTAACTTTGATACAAATATTAGGCAATTGGACACATCTGAGTTATTTAATTAAGTTAACCTTGCAACTGTTGACTGATAAACAACTCCGACTTCAATTGTCATCCATCTTGCCTGATAACATAATAAACGCTTTGAAAATATTCCTGATATTGAAGTGGACGTATACTCAGCCGATCAAACAGGAAGCGTTTATTACTTTCCCTCCCACGAAATATTTCTTCTTTGATGTGGCGAATTAAAGGTCCAAAATCGTATCGGTTTTTATCGAAAATTCATGCCATATAATATAAACTGTATCTATTCTTACACACTGACCGACCAAATATGTTTTAATGAACAGTAGTTTTTTTAATATTTTTTTTAACTTAAAAACTAATTGATGAGTAACGAGCTTGCCACTCATCATTACGGGGGGGGGGGCAGCCGTGGCCTAGTGGTTAAGGTGTTGGACTCTAAATTCTAGGGTTGTGAGTTCAAGACCCACACGGTTCGTTTTCGAAGCTTAGGCAATTTCGTTTACCTCACCTTACCTTTTGCCTCAGTCTACTCAGTACAAACACTGTTTGGAAGGTACCTGCGATGGACTAGTGTCCCGTCCAGGAGAGTCAGTATAACTGCACTCTAAGTTGCTTCGCACTATAGAAACCAGGTTTAAGCACTGGCCATATAAGCCTTCATGGCTTCCTAAGGCGTAATGCCTGGGGAATGACTTTACCTTACCCCTCATGCAATGTAGCAGTGCTGTTGGGTGGAAATGTTCAAATAAAACATGGCAGGAAACTTAATAATTTGTTCATTAAAACACATTTGGCCGGTCAGACTGTTGAAATAGATATAGTTTACAGGTAGCATGATTTTACTATATAAACGTATATATTCTTGTACACTGACAATTTGATAAATGAATGACTGTTTTTAAATATAAAAAAATTAATTGATGAATAACTACTTTGCTACTCATCATGCAATGTAGCATCCCTTAGCAAAAAAACCCATGGAATGTTTATTGACCATCTATCCTACTGGATTTTTTGCAGGCACAAAATAGAATTCAGAAAATAGCATTTAGAATATTCTATATATAATATTATATATATATGTAACCGCGGAATCTCATGAAGACGGGAAATGGTGATTTCCTTTATTTTGTATATCAAAAACAAACCTGTAAAACATACAAAAATATTATTACTACATGCACTACTACAATGGATACACAAGATCATTAATCAACAGAGTCAAAAACATCTATTCCCTGCATAACATTGGTACATAATTATTACCTATAGATTATCTCAGACACCAAATAGCAGGTTGGCACCTGTGGTATTTGTATCTAGATTTCTATCCAGCAATACGCCATGACAGACTTAGTACCAATAAGATACATAGGTTTATAGTCTTTAAACACTGTGTTCCCAGGTTGGAAATACAATCAAATGAACCCTAAGTACCAATAACACTGTGTCAACTCCTAAGTGGTGAAGTGTACAACAAATATACTCAGCTAAAAATGCAGCTACAATTAATAAAAATTTGAATAACATGAATAACACAATATCAGTTATGCTTAACATCCATTATAACATATAAAGGTACACAATCCTTGGAGACTACGATTACACAAATCAGTACTAATACCCCCCCCCCCACACACACACACACACACACACACACACACACACACACACACACACACACACACACACACACACACACACACACACACACACACACACACACACACATATGCAGTGTCTATAATTTGTTCCTTAAGATAGTTATGGATGACCGTCAAATGAAATGTTTCCTAACCTAATAGTAATACTTCATGACAACCCATAAAACCAAAATAACAATGCTCACCCCAACTGGGCACTGCAGGCTTAATCAAAAATATAAAACTGTGTCTGAGCACCGACTCAGTGCAACCACATCCTGCATTTTACAGGGGGTCATCTGCACCTGTAAATGATATACAACCAATTATCAGTTGTAAATGAATAAACAAAAGAGTGACTAACTACATTATTATATTTATGCTAACACAATGGTGTCACCAGAAATGTATCAATATACCAATACTAAATTAAATGATCAAACCAACACTAGATGTTGTTACAAAATGTATCCGCTAGGGTGTGGCAAAATTTTGTAGCGTTTAGTTCAGTAGTTATTCGCCAGGATTTCTTTAATAGCGGGTTCTGTATGAGGCCGGCGGCGGCCGTTCCAGGACTGCACAGAGCGGCCGGCCGCGGCCGTTGTGGGGTCTAATCAGATATATAAATGGGCCATTCCACAACGAAGTGGACATGAAAAACTGAACAGTTAAATATAAATTATTTTATTAATCGTATATATATTGTGGTGTGTCATTTTCCCTCTCTCTGTTTCTTGCATGTAAACCAATTTTCAAGAAATATATATATATATATATATATATATACATGAGCACACACACACACACACACCACACCACACCACACAGCACACACCCCACACACACCACACACACCACACACACACACACACACACACACACACACACACACACACACACACACACACACACACACACACACACACACACACACACACACACACACACACACACACACACACACACACACACACACACACACACACACACACACACACACACACACACACACACACACACACACACACACACACACACACACACACACACACACACACACACACACACACACACACACACACACACACACACACACACACACACACACACACACACACACACACACACACACACACACACACACACACACACACACACACACACACACACACACACACACACACACACACACACACACACACACACACACACACACACACACACACACACACACACACACACACACACACACACACACACACACACACACACACACACACACACACACACACACACACACACACACACACACACACACACACACACACACACACACACACACACACACACACACACACACACACACACACACACACACACACACACACACACACACACACACACACACACACACACACACACACACACACACACACACACACACACACACACACACACACACACACACACACACACACACACACACACACACACACACACACACACACACACACACACACACACACACACACACACACACACACACACACACACACACACACACACATATATGCAGTGTCTATAATTTGTTCCTTAAGATAGTTATGGATGACCGTCAAATGAAATGTTTCCTAACCTAATAGTAATACTTCATGACAACCCATAAAACCAAAATAACAATGCTCACCCCAACTGGGCACTGCAGGCTTAATCAAAAATATAAAACTGTGTCTGAGCACCGACTCAGTGCAACCACATCCTGCATTTTACAGGGGGTCATCTGCACCTGTAAATGATATACAACCAATTATCAGTTGTAAATGAATAAACAAAAGAGTGACTAACTACATTATTATATTTATGCTAACACAATGGTGTCACCAGAAATGTATCAATATACCAATACTAAATTAAATGATCAAACCAACACTAGATCCCTGTTTACAAGTTACTATCTAGTGTGGCCCCAGCTTGCTCTCAAGCACTTGTCCCTTGGGAATATTTCACACACCCTACCCAGCCAGTGCCACATGGTGATTAATCACGACAACATCAAAGAGAGGGAGAGTGCTCCAGTCTGATTCTGGCTTAACTGTACAGAATGTTATATAATTATACCACACATGCACAGTCCCTGCATAATGTATTTTGTCTATAATAATACATTAACTATATGTAACAATATGTATATGTAAACATGAATAAACTTAACTTTCTAACCTGTTCTACCAGCTACTGGCTACAAGCTTTAAAAATGTCATTAAGCCCTAGCTGCTAACAGACAGCTGGTCGGACATTCCTCCCTAAAGTCCAGACAGTCCAGTTGCTTCCCATCTTCTTAGCACATTAGTAATCCAAGTCACGTTTAAGTAATTACAACTGAACATATAAATATGTTTACATACAAAGATGGACGATTCTCTAGTAGACATTTTGGTACCATTATAAATTGAAATAATTAATTTAAGGTAAGGTATAAAATAGTATTTAGAAACTTACCAAAACAGGGTTGTTGTTGTCTTGTTGACAGTAGGATCAAGCCTGGCCCACTGGGACACAGCCCCTCCCCCTGACCACATGTGACCACTGTCTCTTGGGTAAATTTTGTATTTAAACAACTTAATTATTAGTAACATGACCAGCAACAGACACAATAAATGCAATTAACCATAAGACAAATAGTTATAATAATAATAACTAATTAACTAGATTATCTATAGATTACCCAGGGTGCTGCCATATGGTGGCAAGTAATGGCACCATCAACCCTGTGCTCCTCTGGTATCCTCGCGTGACCTTTGCTGGGTGACCGATGGGGTGATTGGTGGGGCAATTATAAATTACTAATTGTCCAGTAACCATGCCGGTTATATATATATATATATATATATATATATATATATATATATATATATATATATATATATATATATATATATATATATATATATATATAATATTATATTCTATTGGATTTTTTTATACAGAATATTCTGTAGAATGCTTTTATGGAATATTATATTCTATAGGATTTTTGCTAACATAGCTATATAATTTATAGTTTCTATACAATATTCTGATACGCTCTGTATAATTCTATACAAATATATAGAAAAGTGAGGTAAACATTCTATAGAATCTATTTCTACTTCTACATTCAACTATAGAATAGATTGGAATAGATTGCCAAGGGACGATGAAAGAGACCGGCGTTTGAAAGTTCAGGGATTGAATTGAATATTTCTGTTGAGCCGACTTCTTTTCAGTGTGTGCTGCAACGTGTAGCAATGCTACAGGACGTCTGTGTGGATATCCTGCAGTAAGAGAATGTGTGGACTGGCATGTCACGTTGTGCCAACCGTATACGTCAATGTAACTTGTTATGACCATCAGCCACGACTGTAGTTTGGCACGCAGTGACATCGTATGCTGTTGTATTGTAGTATTGACCTCATTATTTGCTCGAGTTGAAAATAAACGGCACTTATCATTAGCTTTGCCTTACTGAACTGCTGTTTTAACAAACAGGATAATTATGTGTACAGTTCCTTCTCCTCCAGAGTTCATTTTGTAGCCGTGATCGCATAGACACGATTCTTATACACACGCATTTCATGTCCTAGAATTCTTGCAGTAAATATCAAGGACTTTTCCAGGACATAAAAAACAAGTGCCCTTTTTCTTTCTAAAACAAATCAGCAGAACTTTCCACGACGTGTAGGAACGTTGACCTGCTAACCGCAACGGGATTATAAGTGGCGCTGAAATGAGCAGAAAATCAGATCTGTGCAAATCCGTTCCACCTTAGTTCTTCTAAATAAAATACTATCGTAGCGCACTGTCACTTGCTATTATAGTAGTACACGTGTCCTACGACGTATATATATACGTCGTAGGACACGTATACTACTATATATGTGTGTGTGTGTGTGTGTGTGTGTGTGTGTGTGTGTGTGTGTGTGTGTGTGTGTGTGTGTGTGTGTGTGTGTGTGTGTGTGTGTGTGTGTGTGTGTGTGTGTGTGTGTGTATACGTCGTAGGACACGTATACTACTATAATATATATATATATATATATATATATATATATATATATATATATATATATATATATATATATATATATATATATATATGAATTGCGTGCTGCTGACTGGCGGCTATGACAACTAGTAACCGCCACATCCTTACCCCCTTTATGTTTTGATGTCCGCCACACCCTTCCCTCCTTCAAACAAGCGCATCGGACAAGCAATATATAACATCTTGTTATGATCTAGCAAGTGTATGTATGTATGTATGTGTGTGTGTATGTATATCATACTACTCCTCCAAGATGCTTTGCATCTCGGGCGCTACACTTTCACAGGTTCTTCTACAGCCCTACGGTCGGGTCGTCATTGTTGTGTTTTTCGAAACTCGTCCCGCTATTACCCTTTCTATGAACAATCAAATTACCCCGTACAATTATTCACAACGTCGTGCGAATTTTCTACGATTGTCCGAAGTTACGTAACACAAAGGCAAGGCGTCGTTAGACGTTACTGTAACTGCGAGTGTTTCTTTTTTTACAATTCCAAAGAAGCCATCAAGATATTGACTGAAAACACCAAGGCTTAGGTGGATATTTCTGTGATAATGATGTGCATCCCGAAATTCGTTATTCCATCCGGGGGATGGGTTACTTTTGCTTGTTCCTATAATACTGTTGGGCATGAGTGCGCATCCGCCATATGTCACTGATTTATGCACTGGGTGCAAATGCCTAGGCAGCTCAAATAACGTTAGGTACAAACATCGTTAATTGGTCTTTGACCTTCTTCAGCCAGCTTCTGTAGTTGCTTAAATATGTTTAGCGATTTCTTTTTATGGACGTATGCCCAGAACGCTGCCACAGAGTCCAATTTGTCAGCTTCCCAAACACCACTGCATGCGCATGGTTGTGTCGGACACCGCCAGGTGTCTGTCATGCTGAAACTTCCGTCTTCGTTCCGTCATCACTGTTGATTGGTTGGGGTGACTCACACAGGTGGTGAGAGAGAGAGAGAGAGAGAGAGAGAGAGAGAGAGAGAGAGAGAGAGAGAGAGAGAGAGAGAGAGAGAGAGAGAGAGAGAGAGAGAGAGAGAGCGAGAGCGAGAGAGAGAGAGAGAGAGAGAGAGAGAGGGAGAGAGAGAGAGAGAGATTATGATGAAAGGACGCTATACAATACTTACTCCGGAATGGCCACTCGCTGTGTGTTTGAATAGGAGACGCGTCGGGTTCGCTTAAAGAATCAGCAGCTTAACAAAACCAAATTACACTGTAATTAATTTAATTTGTCTTTTACGTTATTCAGTATTCTGTATACATGTGACTGGTATAAAATTCTATATTCTTCTTCTTCATAAATTGCTCAGGCCCCCAAGTGAATGTACTATGTTAGGTGAAGTCCACTGTGTAGTGCGCGGGCGGTGCAATGGCACCAGCACTTAATTCTTCAAGGGAACACACGACGAGTTTCATTGGTTGACTGATATGGAGCTACTCGGGGGTTTCGTATAAATAAAATGCCCCAATTATCAGATTAATTTTGGTAGAACCCAAAGTAGGTCTACATCTAAATATTTGTTCATGTAGTATACATACCGTTAGAAATATTCGATGAAAAACATTATATATTATTCATAAGGGGAACGATTTGTTGGTCTGCCAATAATTCCGTGGTAACATTTTATTTCTCCGCTAAAATCGTATATTTTTTAGAAACAAATCACAATTTAAAAACATTTTGTGTGGATATTATTGTCAAACAATCGATATATAAATCCAGTTATCCAATGACAATCTTTGCACATTCCCTTTAGGTAATTTGTAACTGTTGTCGTCATATCCGGTGGCCTTACTTAATTGCTGTATAAGAGTCCTACCATTTTTTGATGGATCAGTCTTGGATCAGCCAAAGTCATTTAATTCAGATCTATCAAGAAGTAAATTTTCCATATTGAAATTGATATAAAAAATATATCTCCTCTATTGTTCGAGTATTCTATAAATATATCCATCATTTATATAACTCGATGTCAGGTTAAATTTTCTGAAAATTATTATTTATTACAAGAGCATTTACCACATAATCGTTGCCCGCGTCTTTCAGCAGAGACCATAAAAGTAGTTTGTGTGTGTGTGTGTGTGTGTGTGTGTGTGTGTGTGTGTGTGTGTGTGTGTGTGTGTGTTTGTGTGTGCGCGGTGTGTGTGTGTTTGTGTAGTGTCATGTCATACAGTAAAATTTTGCAAAGAAACTATTAAGCTACATGTCGCAATTGGTAGCCGACAGGGGTGATACGACTGGTGGAAACACTCAGGTACGTCTCAGCATCGCGCCATCTTTTTTCGCGTCGCCACATGTCGCAATTGGTAGCCGACAGATGTGAATCGACTGGTGGAAACGGAGTCGTCAGCACTCAAGCATGTCTCAGCATCGCGCCATCGTTCTTCGCGTTGCTACATCTTGATTCTATTTCCGGAGTTGTACGGTGTCGCCGTTTATTGGAATTTAATGTTTAACAAGATTTTTAAATAATTACTATTCAAAGCAAAATATGCGATATTTTGTAGGTTTTTAAAGAAACGCATTTTCGTACCGATTACAGTTTTTGAAAATTTTCTGAAATTATTATTATTAAGATTAATGGTTGGCCGGCCCCAGATGTTGGTTTGAGAAGTCCCAGACCGCCGATGTTGTCGGAAGGATGAAGTCACTGCCGACGGAAAGCCGGCTGTCACTCCGGGTCGGCGAGGGCCCATTGGTGGTATATGAGCACCCCAGAGTCGCGCAGATGTGCCAATTTAAGTCTTTGGGAGGGACATGTCGTTTTTTGCTAACTTAGTGTAAAAATTCGTGCTTTTCTTTCTGTTTTCAAATAATCTCCTCGATTTGAACCAATTTCCGAAAATGCATAAACCAAAGGCATAATAAAAATAACTAGATTTTTTATACGTTTTTCATTTTATATGGCTACGTTTTGAATAAAGTGGCTTTGAAATGTATAAAAGTACACCCTTAATTTAAAACCTTCATTTTCTTCTTCAAAAATCTCCATTAGTAGACTCTCCTTCCTCCAAATTAGTTAAATCTACACATCTGGCAAGGGATGGGTGGTCACAGCCGGCTGGCAGGACGTCCAGCAACCTCAACCAACCCGACGAAAGCAGTTCGCTATTCTCCATTTGCAAACTGGTGGAACTTATACCATGAGGATATACCTCTTGTCTATGAGATGTAATATATTGAAAAAAATCTTATCACCGCCGATCGCCGCTTCGGTCGGTCTTTCATTTTACAAACCATGCTATTGACATGACCAGCGTAACTGCGGATGGAGAGTAGGTGGACGTGGTCGCTGTTCCGAGGGGCCTGGGCCTCCTCGAGGGACGGCTCTCGTGACGCTGTGACGTAGCACCAGGCTACGCCCAGCGCCACGACAAAAAGGAATAAAAACACAGCGACAACGTATGACGCCAGGTGAAAGCCTGGTGGAGGCAGCATGGGATCTGTAATGGATGAAACAACGAAACTGTTTGTGATCAATTGACATTTTTAGTCCACGAGTCAATGAACCGTGAGCCTGTTACTTTTGTTGTGTTTGTGGGAGCGGCTATGGGGGGGGGGGAGCAAATTGCCACTTGTACAACTTTGTTGAACTACCAAAGGTAAATCAATCTGGCATGATACTATTGATAGACACTCCAAGGTGGCATATTTGTACACTGTTCATTATGTTTTAGTTTTACCCAATTCTGCACAAGGATTTGGACTATACGAACATAATACACATGCCTAGCATAATTCTACCACTCTACACGTCACCAGCCGGTGTTACAAACACGGGTCCTATTCAGGGCCGGCCCTGACCATCATTTCCTTTAACGGGGATGGATTATCAACATAGAAACAACGCATCGCTGACCTGAACAACAACAACAATCACCAGTGTGGTGTTGTAGATCTGTGCCTACAGAAGACTCAACAACAACAACAACAACAACAACAATCACCAGTGTGGTGTTGTAGATCTGTGCCTACAGAAGACTCAACAACAACAACAACAACAACAATCATCAGTGTGGTGTTGTAGATCTGTGCCTACAGAAGACTCAACAACAACAACAACAACAATCACCAGTGTGGTGTTGTAGATCTGTGCCTACAGAAGACTCAACAACAACAACAACAACAACAATCACCAGTGTGGTGTTGTAGATCTGTGCCTACAGAAGACTCAACAACAACAACAACAACAACAACAACAACAACAATCATCAGTGTGGTGTTGTAGATCTGTGCCTACAGAAGACTCAACAACAACAACAACAATCACCAGTGTGGTGTTGTAGATCTGTGCCTACAGAAGACTCAACAACAACAACAACAATCATCAGTGTGGTGTTGTAGATCTGTGCCTACAGAAGACTCAACAACAACAACAACAACAACAATCATCAGTGTGGTGTTGTAGATCTGTGCCTACAGAAGACTCAACAACAACAACAACAACAATCATCAGTGTGGTGTTGTAGATCTGTGCCTACAGAAGACTCAACAACAACAACAACAACAACAACAATCACCAGTGTGGTGTTGTAGATCTGTGCCTACAGAAGACTCAACAACAACAACAACAACAACAACAATCATCAGTGTGGTGTTGTAGATCTGTGCCTACAGAAGACTCAGCATTCTATATCACATCTATCTAGGAACCACCAGGCGAACATGTTCCTTTCATACCCACCACCCTCGATAGGAAATGAACCACGGGTGAGCATCGGAGCTTTTAACCGCCACTGTGCACATACATTAGAAAACAAACGCTGACAACGAACTGGTAGATGATTGGACAGAGACTCACTGTTTCAGTCAGAGTCACGACCTCAAACTTCCCAGCTCTTTCAAGTGTGGCAGATTGCTGTTTTAATTAGTTACAATCTAGACCTCATCTTTGTTACCAGTCGGATGGCGGAATGCTGCAACAAGATTGTAATAGATTCAGTTCCACACCCCCAACGTGGATCAGATGGTCTACAAATGAACGCAGTTGTCACACACAAACCGTAGCATTTTGTCGACGGTTCAAATTCAAAATAGGCAAACTGACAAAGTTGTGCACAACATAGAATATAGGCATCAATTAAAATATACCGCAGTCAGCAGAACGATACGAAGTGCCTCAAGGAAGATCACCAACCGACGTGGATATAAGAGAAACTACGTTCCTGGCCTGAGGCTCGAGTCGGCTGAAATGTATGATTAAACAAAAATACAAATGAGGCCCTTTTGCCAATGACACCATCGAAGCAGGAGAGGAGCTGATGAGCGTCATCTCAGAGGAACGCCGTAAATATTTGCAAACTCTAAGTGAATCGACAAACATGACAAACGTTAACAAGAACAATTGGGAAACGATACGAAAACATTGCAACGATTCACTAAAGGCAAAGCTGCACTACCACACTACAGCAAACCAAGTTGCTCATCAACTGCTGTTAAACGGCGCACGCCAAACAAACAACCTAACGTAGGTATCGTTCGTAAATTATAGGGTAAGGTAGGGCAACTATCCCCTATGCTCAAAACAGCTACCCCTATAAACACGCTTTCTCCGAGACTAGGCACGTTAAAATGTCAACTCACGGAATGTACTAGTTAATGATAATGAACTAGATCATTCGCAGCACAGACGATGTGTGTGTGTGTGTGTGTGTGTGTGTGTGTGTGTGTGTGCGTGCGTGCGTGCGTGCGTGCGTGCGTGCGTGCGTGCGTGCGTGCGTGCGTGCGTGCGTGCGTGCGTGCGTGCGTGCGTGCGTGCGTGCGTGCGTGCGTGCGTGCGTGTAATTATTCTTTCCACCATTCGATGTTCCATTAGCCGAAGCCAGTATCAATGCACTGAAGAACGGCGACATGCCTTAATGACATCCAAACAGAATTCATCAAACAGAATTCGTCAAACAGTTCGGACCAAAGACCAGGAATTGGTTCCTACGCTTCTTCCACAATTTAGTTCCTACATTAATGCATGCTACGATAACGCGTTTTGTTTTAGGACAGAACAGAGAAATTACGAAATGTTTACCAAAGGTAAGCTGAATAACACAAACCAGTTATTGGAAGAGGTTATTCTGTACATGTATACAAACGTCACATCTGTGTACAGAAACGACAGCGCCGTCTAGCGTGAACTAAATGCGTTGAAGTACAATCGTGACATACACGGTTTCAACGATGGCGTCGATTATGTGATTACCAGTGCACCATAAAGAGGACAGCAGTCACAAGTAACCCCGTGAATTAAGGCAATCATTAAACCCAACGACAAGTACACACGGGGCATTGCCCAAGTCGGAGAGTTGGCAACAAATAAAGCTGTAATGCTTACCAATTTGCATGGCACGCTGAAACGGTCCAGATCGGCCACGGGTGACCGACATGTCAACATCGGTGACAGGTTTGACGTGTGTCGTGACCTGCTCATCTTGAGTGTTGGTGTCGTCCAGGATGACGGGGAGGTCGTCAATGATCGCATATATGTGACGCAAGGGTGGTGTAACTCAAAATACGTGTTTCAGTTACTTAGCAAGTATTTACGTATTCAGGTCGCGGTGGGGTGGTCACATGTTTGTGGGTGACCTTGTGGCGAAATGGCCCCACCTGTTTGTAATTAAATTTGTGTATTGGTGGTGGAATGTCTGTATTCTTTGCATTACATGTTCATGACGACTTCTTGATGTATATATGTTATCGTCATGCCTGTAGGAATGTGGGCTCTGAGAAACTTGCCGGACGGGGCTGTACATGTGTTCAGTTCCTGTCTGGTTTGCTTTGAGGAGCTCACATTCCTGTTAATGTGCTTCCCAAAGTGGCTGCGTGATAAGCAGTCCACTTTGCAATAAAACGTCATTTATTTGGCCCTTTTCAATCTCTACTACATCAGACTTGTGTTGGTTATTGCATAAATACATATATATATATATTATATATATATATATATATGAGAATAACTAACTAATAAATAAAGAGTCGATGAATAAATCACCTCGATGAATAGTAATGGCGTAATACAATGCTAAAACGCTGCGCATGTTCGTGTGTACGTCTATTGGTCTGCCTGTACCCTCAGTATGTTAAGGCTAAGGAGATACTGTTGATGTGATTACGCCTGTGCAACTTCAAGATGTCTGCCGGCTTTACCGGAAACGTTAAATGGCGGAAATGTGTGACGTAATCACGTGACGTGACAATGTACATTTCGTTACGCTAATTTCCCGCATCCGGAGGGAGGACACTCGCACTCCATATCTGTGTTGAGTGTTGTTATCTAGTATATATGTTTAGTAATTATGAACTATTATAGCATAACTGTCCACTGAAAGTGGACATTTTGGTAAATGTGAAGAGTTTGTTAGAAATTAGATGGCGGGTGTTATCAATCAATCACATGAAGCGACTAAGTCTAAGCGCGATAATTCATCTTGAAGCGAAGATAGCCCGCGAAAAGTGGGTCAAATCAAATCACACACACACGCACGCACGCTCGCACGGACGCACGCACGCACGCACGCACGCACGCACACTTATATATATATATATAGAACACATAGGATACATAACATTTCTCCCCCCCCCCGAGAAAAATTCCGAGGACGCCCATGACGCGAATTACCACATAATATGTAACTTCTGCAGTTGATGCTTTCTCTAACAACTATTCTACAGTTCTACGCCTTGTCAGGACGATCGCATTTGTTCTGTGTGTGGTGAGCTGGCGAGCCAAACATGCGATCAAGCGTTTCAAAAATTTTCTTCGCCGTAGACGCAGCATCACTTAATTGGATCGTGAAGATATAAATGCCACGGTGGCAATCCATCAAAACAGATTTGGTGCAGAGAAACAAGTCACCATTCAACCAATGCGACGTTAATTAGTTAATCACTAACTGTAACAGGGCGTAAGCCGTTAACACACAAATACATCACTACAAACGTCCACGAAATAATCTCAACATCATATAACTACTGCGATATAACAACACGATTAAGTAGTGAACATAAATACCTCGCAGTGGAGCGCCGCAGGCCCTCGAAAGTAACATCAACAACAGGATGAACTGCATCGTTGATGTATTCAACTCAACACGAGCGTATTCTTCTACTCGATGTAGTTTCTCAAAAGAAACGGGCACTCGGCAATAACTATTTTGCTTCGGAACAATCTGGGACTTCCAGTGATATTCGATGAAACAGCGCGAATGATTTTTTACGTCAATCACTAATTATGAAGTCACTGTTGCATACTGGGTAATTGAATATCGCTGTAGAGATCAATTATATTACTGTTGCACGCTCCGTGATCCCATAGCAATCAATTATGAACATTGGCCCGCTGGCTCGGCGCCTTTTTTGGGGGCTGTCGAGCCAATTCGGGCCACAAGTTTCCATATTTTACTGGCCCGTTGGGCCAACATAGTTTCAGATCGTTTTTTTTTATCCCATTAGCCACAGCCACATGTCATCGTTTTAATCGCTTGTCCTTGTCATCCACCCCGGCGCTACAATTAAACACAATCTTAATGTCTTCGTATATAGTTGCCATCCTGTTTTGATATGTACGAGCTAGCCTCACAAAAAAGTCCGCATTGCGTCGCTACTAGCGACGACGTGCGGACTTTTTGTGAATTGCGGACGCCTATGTTTTACTAGGGTTGTGTCGTGTTACCATAGAGTTACATCATTAATCATCCCCCTATAAACTAACGGGTGTTCTATTTATGTCTATGCGTGTTACCTGTATAATATCGGTATGTCGCAGCATTTTTTTATTAACGGACTATCAGCTAGGTGTCACGACACTGCCTAACATACATTCCAGCACCCACTAGGGCGCAGATGGCTAAGTTTACCGTAACTTTATACTTCAGTCCAAAAGTTTATATTCGAAAGAAATGAACCCGATTGTAATAGTCATAGTTCTATACAGTGTCAAGTCCGGTTCGCCCGTCGTATTTTTGAGTATAACTAGGCGTAATTCTCGCACGCGGCGGCATCAACCGTTGTTCTCAAAACGCGACCTGCTGCAGCTTAAACAGAGCCAGGACTCAGGAGGGCATCTGATTCTCAAACGATTCCTGCAGCAACAATTGTCTGCCATACGGAATACTGACTGTATGGATGAAAGTAAATCACCAACGACAATGTAAATAACGGCCAAACTCGCATCTGTCGACTTGTAATGCAATGTATTACAAAAAATAGTAGTTTTTTAAATAAAAAATGTGTTTTGGGCCAGTGACTTTTTTGGGGGCCAGTAACTTTAAACATCTACAGAAGTACTGTCCCGACAGGCCACTGGGTACAAAACCTTAATGTCAAGGCCTGTAGAATATAAACAATGGAAAGGTAGGTAAAGTCCTTGGGACTGTTCAAAGAACTTCACACTTCATCCCTGGCAAATCCCTGGCATTCTTGCTGCAAATACTGCGCGAATACTATTCTTTTGTACGTACCCACCATTGCGGAAACAGTTGACAATGAATTTATACATGACATTTTTTCATTAGCCATACGTACATACTTGGAACGGACTAGAAAATATTTACAAACACAGCATGGAAATCCCGAGAGGATGGTAGAAAGTGAAGAGAAAAACAAAAATATGGATGGCAGAGAGCAAGGTGGAAGCCAGTTATGGACACAACAGTCCGGATGGCAGAGAGCGAGGTGGAAGCCAGGTAGAGAGTGAGGCGGAAGTCAGTTATGGACACAACAGTACGGATGGCAGAGTGAGGTGGAAGTCAATTGTGGACACAACAGTCCGGGTGGCAGAGAGCGAGGTGGAAGCCAGTTATGGACACAACAGTACGGATGGCAAAGTGAGGTGGAAGTCAATTATGGACACAACAGTCCGGATGACAGAGAGCGAGGTGGAAACCAGTTATGGACACAACAGTACGGATGGCATAGAGCGAGGTGGAAGCCAATTATTAGTCGATTTGACATTCCTATGTGTTCAATACACCAACCTAGAAATGTTCTTTCCTATGAATTTTTATTGTTGATTTATAATCTAATGGGGTCCTAGAACAAATTCAGCTTGGTTGCCCAAATGGCAAGTATGGGCAAATCTCGTAATCTGCATAAATCCAAGATGGCCGCCAGACGCCGTCTGGAAAATTAACTTTCGAACCACTTGCCTTAGAATGATGTATAATACGTCTTTTTAGGGGTTTTCGGGTATGTAGAATCCATTTTTGATGTTATTTTTGGAATTTCAGGTCAAGGTCATGTCAAATTCAAGATGGCCGCCCAACGCCACCTTGAAAATTTTACTTTTGAACTACTTGCCATAGAATGATGTATAATGCGTCTTTTTAAGGGTTTTTAGGTATGTAGAAGGCATTTTTGGTGTTATTTTTTCAATTTCAAGTCAAGGTCAGGTCAAATTTTTATTTGTTATAGAGATTTCAAATCAGGCCTAATCAAAGAATAATTTTCTTTCTTTCATTTTCAAGATTCGAGATGGCTAATGCTGATGGAAAGTGCCTGCTCTCAACCTGCAGCAAATCTGGACCACTCCAAACATTCAAGCTACAAGCAGTCAAGAAAATCATTGAGAGCTCAATATTGAGGCATGACGATGAGACCCGTAATAGAATGCAGGCCATCTTTGACTCCCAGGGAGAGCAAGCATCAGTCGAACTTCATAAAAACTGTTATTGCTCATTCACCTCCAAGGATCATATAAAAAAACTTGTGGCTAAAAAGAGGAAGGAAGGTTTGATAGAGAGCGATGACGCACCAGTTACCAGAATGAGAAGGTCACAAGTGATAGACTTCGATTTCAAAAAACAATGCTTGTTTTGTGGTGAAGCTTGTGAACCTGTAAATCCTAAATATCCTGATAGGTGGGACAGGGTAGTACAGTGCGAAAAAATGGGTGTCAAAGATGCTCCACCTTTCAAGAGTATTGTATTGCAATATTGTGAAGATCGTAATGATGCGTGGAGTAGGGAAGTTGCCCTACGTTGTCATGGTGTACATGATTTATCTGCAGCTGAGGCGCAGTATCATATTCGATGTTATGATGGATTCAGAAAAATCCCTGCTCATACAGACCAAACCTCAAAGATTGATTATGAAGCTTTGCAATTGCTTGTTGACCAGATGTATACTAATCGAAAGATATGTACTTGGACATCCATTGAACTACATGATAAGTATGTCGGTTATGGTGGTCAGTTGACACGAAAGCAAATGTTTACCAAACTGGTTAAGCATTTGGGTGATGATGTGGTAGTACTTAGCATTGAGGGTTGTGCATCCATTGTTGGATTACGTGAGTATGTAAGTAATATCGTGAAGATTTCTGAAGTGGACACCGTAGATGAGGAAAACGAGGATGCCTTGGTGAGAAAGATCACGACTGAGGCTCGTGGTATTCCATTCAACAACAAAAAATATGATCTTGGTGATTTCACCCACGCCAAAACAAAGCAACAAACCAGTGCTACACTGCTTAGATTAATATCAAAGCTCATAGCAAATGGTGAAGTCACAAAAGCATCACTGAGTTTATCGCAATCCATACAATATTGTATTACTAACACACGTAACCAAACAACACTTGGGTTGGGTGTCAAACTACATCATAAGTTTGGCAGCAGTGATCTCATTCACATTTTACATGAACATGGATACACTGTATCATATGATGAGGTACTACGGTTCCGCAAGTCGGCGGCGAAGTATGTCAGTGATGATGCTGCCATCCTTCATCGAATGATGGGACTTAATCGGACAGTCGGAGTCATATTTGGTTGGTATGACAATTTTGACTTGTTGGTGTCAACTCCAAATGGTCGCCGTGAGACCCACGCCATGGCAACAGAATTTCAGGTGCACCCAGCCGGGATCATCGAGAACTGCAACACTCAGCCTGGGATTAGTACTCTCATAATCCCTCGCCTCACAACCAAACAATCCAAGTCTGTGGGCAATAACAGGGCCATTCCACTTATGCACTATACTGGCCCTAAGAAGGTGATGCCCCCTGCAGTGCCTACTAGCAAGACCACCGGTATCAAATGTGCTGTGTGCTCAACAAGCCAGTTTGGTGGCTGCGCAAGAGAAGGACACACAGTGGCTCAACAGCCTGTGTCAGGAGCAAGATGCTATGGAATGGAATGGCTTCAACAATCAGCAATCCAGGAGCCAGGGAGTACTCAAACCTGCAAACACTTATATGTTTGGTCCTTTGATTGACGCACCACCCTCTCACCCTGACACCATATTAACAACACTCACTTACATGCAGAAGTCACTGGTTGATATAGGGATGGAAAAAGTCCATCTTTGCATGGACATGCAGCTGTTTGTGATAACTAAACAAGTGTGCTGGAATCAGCCCATACAGTTCCATAATGTAATCATTCATCCTGGTGGGATGCATATCATACAGTCATTCATTAGCTGCATCGCAAAGCTGATGAAAGGTTTAGCATTGGAATCGTATGTGGCTGCAGCATATGGAGGGCTGAGATGTATCTTCAATGGGAAGTCCTGTGTGAAAGCCATGCTGGCCTTTCGGGGTGTATCAGCCGCACTCTTGAAGCGATATTTGTCAACAGGAGAAAAGACATTTGAGCAAACAGAGCAGTATCTAGACACAGCACGCCTGCATCCAACTGGCCGGCACTGGGTGGATAACTTCCTTCTCCCAACACTCCTTGTTCACTAGCTTGAGCGTGCAGAGAGAGAGGGTGACATCCATTTGAAGCAGCTGACCATGAAACGCATGATGAAATACTTCTTCCTTGCTGGCCATGTGCAGTACGCCCGTTATCTCACCCAGTACCTGCTGGAGATGCGTGCGCTTCATGCCGAGGACTTGGTGGACCTTGTCTGTCGGCACCATGATGGATACTGGAATGCTGTCTCTGCCGACCAATTTGGAGAGCAGACTGCTATCAGGATTGGCAAGGGAGCTCTTAAGGGCATGACACTTTCTGCTGATCTAGTTAGTGAGTGGATTGACGCCTTCCCTATCACCGTCCATGTGTCAGATCGTCTAGACTATATCTGTTCTGATTATACACCAGGTCTCACTTCACAGAAGCAACACAAGGAGGAGTTGAAGCACCGACGCACCTTGGATGCACATGATCGGGGTCTCATTCATGCAGAGGTAGAGAAGCACCCACACCCACTAGAAGATAACCGTCCTTATCTCTACAATCCCGTAACTGGCCAAATTGCCTCCACTGATGTGAACGTGGCAGATTCAATTATGATTGGAGAAAAGATGGATAGCAATTACATTGCCAATCTCCCCGATGGTTTCTACAACGCTATCAGTAGCCAAATCAAGACGATGTGTGCGCTAAAGGCACATGTTAAAGGCAACAAGGCCAGGCCAATAATACACCTTGAGAACATTTTTCTCCGGCTATTAATGATTGGACAGCAGCGGCAAGTGGAGCTTGGACCTCTGTTTGCCTACGAACTGTGTGCAGTGCCTCCAGCGCTCATTGATGGACATGGTTGTCTCCGCAAAGCCAACAAATCAGGTTTGGTCAAACGTCTCGGTGTGGTTGAGATCTCGCCAAAATCTGCTGACACTGTCATCGTGGATGTTTCACAGCTGTTCTATCATATGGTGTGGCCACATGGTGGCAGCCCCTCAGATGTTATTGCATCCATCCAGGGTCGTTTGAGTCACTATCCAGATGTTACTAAGAAAATCGTTGTCTTTGACAAGTACCAGGATGTCTCTGCTAAGGACCACGAGAGAATGCGGCGGGCTAGTGAAGTTGTCATTAACTATGAACTCTCCATAACCAGTCATCTGCCTAAGAAAGATGCAATCATGCAGAGCAAGAATAACAAGCGGAGGCTGGCAAGTGTGTTGAGTACTTTCAATCTTGGAGAAAATACGACATTGGAGACTCAGGATGATGGTACATTTGGTCATGATGAGGCAGACGTCACCATGATATCATATGTCCTTCAGGCTGCCAGCTGTGGCCAGGGTGTGATTCGCGTGCTTAGCGATGACACAGACGTGTTTGCTCTACTAGTCTATTGGGTTTATCGGGCAGAGCTACAATGCAAGGTACAGATGGAGCGGTGGGATAGGACAGTTCTGGATATCAATGCCACCTGCGCTGACCTGGGGCCAAAATGTCTGCAGTTGCTTGGCATGCATGCTCTCAGCGGGTGTGACACAACATCATATCCTTATGGCAAAGGAAAGATCAGGGCACTGAATACCTTGCTTGCTGGGGACTATCCAGGTTTGGCTAATGTGCTAGGTGAGGTAGGTATCACACACGCAGAGATGATGGAGGCAGCAAAACCCTTCTTCATTGCTCTATATGATCAGCCGCCAGGGACATCCATGGAGTCTGCTCGCTTCACACTCTTCACAAAGAAGAAGAAAAATCCTAGTCATGGCCCTGCCTCCAACATCTGCCAACCTGTTGCAGCACGTGCTTCGGGCTCATCTACAGGTCATGTTGTGGAAAGCGGCAAACTGCTAAGCCCCACCTGATGAGTCAACAGATATTACTCACTTTGGGTGGGAAATTCGGGATGACATCCCCATTCCTGTCATTGCTGGAGGCGACCCAGCTCCACCTGAGCTGATTGACGTGATTCGTTGTCAGTGTAGGGCATATGGCAAGAAGTGCAGTACTGAGGCATGTGGCTGTCACAAACAGCATCTTTCATGTACGTCATACTGTAACTGCTCTGGCGGAGAGGACTGCTGCAATCCGTACACTAACCGACAGGTTGCTCAGGCTGGAGATGAGAGATGGAGGATATTCAGGCAGAGGATTTTGAAGATGGTTTCGATCAGGACAGTGACGATGCTATGGATGATCTCGCTATTTTTGATGATTTAGATGAATGGGAGTAAGATTAGGCAAAATTCAAAACGTGTTTTCAGGAAGATGCAACTTTTGTTTTGTTTTTGTAAGACATACTAAGGCCGATGAAAGAATTTCATGGTAGTTTTGATTTGAGACTATTTTGAAAGTATTTTCAAAGTTATCTAATCCAATGTTCATAATGATCTATGTACTATAACATTTAACAAATGTGATTAAAACATGACATGATGTTCTAATCTCTAAATATGTCAAATGTTGTATTTAGTTTTGTATATAAACTGTAATTTAGTTCATTGTCCATCAAGATGTGATAGTTTTTACCTTGACTTAACTCTAGCATCGGACCCTAACTTTTTTCAAAATAACACCAAAAGGATTCTGCAAATAAAAATTTGACCTGACCTTGACTTGAAAAAATAACACCAAAAATGCCTTCTACATACCTAAAAACCCTTAAAAAGACGCATTATACATCATTCTATGGCAAGTAGTTCAAAAGTAAAATTTTCAAGGTGGCGTTGGGCGGCCATCTTGAATTTGACATGACCTTGACCTGAAATAAAAAATAACATCAAAAATGGATTCTACATACCCGAAAACCCCTAAAAAGACGTATTATACATCATTCTAAGGCAAGTGGTTCGAAAGTTAATTTTCCAGACGGCGTCTGCCCATACTTGCCATTTGGGCAACCAAGCTGAATTTGTTCTAGGACCCCCATTAGATTACAAATCAACAAAACAAGTTCATAGGAAAGAACATTTCTAGGTTCTGGAAATTTCAAATCGACTATATGGACACAACAGTCCGGGTGGCAGAGTGAGGTGGAAGTCAATTATGGACACAACAGTCTGGATGGCAGAGTGAGGTGGAAGCCAATTATAGACATAACAGAGGTAACTGGCTAAAGGCAGACATTAGAATAACAATAAAAAACTATGCAAATGTGGCTGATTTTAAGTTATATTAACTACACAAATTGTGCAAAGCGGAACTGAGCTATATTATGTCTATGCTTGATGTGGTAATCGCCACTAAACACTGACGACGGATCAGGGATATATCCAGCTCACACACAACGTAGAAACCATAGATAGATAAATGGATGTTTATTCACTCTAGCCATGTGCTGTGGTATATAGAGGATCATAATTTCTCTAATACATGTATTATACAAAATAGAGATAATTACAAGCAGACAAATTAATAAAACATATTCTACTATGCTAAGTGTAAACAAGTGACGTGTTCACTGAGGTTCCTAAAT
This sequence comes from Lamellibrachia columna, assembly GCA_963662155.1. Classification (NCBI taxonomy): domain Eukaryota; kingdom Metazoa; phylum Annelida; class Polychaeta; order Sabellida; family Siboglinidae; genus Lamellibrachia; species Lamellibrachia columna. Next base: position 21,946,245 of record OY759261.1, on the reverse strand, counting down.
AACATACACTACATTGTCTCTGAATCATGTTTACAAACTTAATTAGGTACTTTAGGTATCAGTGTAATACTCGAAGACATATATTTAACTCTCAATTCATTTAACCTAGTACATTCATATAATTAGGGAATTTCATCACCTATAACAGCTTTATCAAAAATTTTACAATTTGTCTTATTTTTAACAATATTGAAGTTTCTTCGGTTATTAACAGGCAATTTGTATGCCCCTATTCTAAATTGGAATAATGCTTTTGATGTACTGTTCTTTTACATGTATTTAAAAAACTTATACATGACATTATTATCATTAATAATTTTACTATGCCAAAGCTTAAATTGATCACATTCACATACAAGCTTGGCATCTATATCACATACATAATTAATATCATATTGAAAAAAAAAAACATTTAATCCAAGGTGAGGAGTGAAAGTTTTTACAGTAAAGGTTATATAAAATTATATACATGACCTTATTAAGTTTATCTTCATTACTTTTCAATATTCTTGTCCAATAGCAACCATTTTCTGTTTTATAATGAGTGATAGTGGGTAGTATCCTAGTTCTCCATATATTGGCATATTATGAGAGAATTTGGACACTTAAGATAAATTTACAAAATTATGTTTTGTGTGCCTAAGCAGTTCCATTACCCGTGAATCCCCGGTGTATTTGGTTAATAATGGGGACATGCAACCCTTTCTAAGTTTGTGTGCAAAAAACCCAACTACTATGTAGGGGTTGAAAATGGGCAATTCGTCCAACAGCGTCCGTACACCATGACAGAAACCAAATTCAAGGCTATTTCAAGGCTAAGGAAAGAAAACTTCAAGGCCATTTAAGGTCAAAAATGTAATACTGCAAACTGCATTCTGGAAACGGACAACGTACAGTTCAACATCTGTCACCAGTTACAGTAATCACTGCAGGTCTTTCAGTGCTTGCGATTTGTTTGTCGCACTCTTTCGCATGGCATTGGATTTTGCCAGGAGTGTCAAGTCTCATGTCAACTCAGCACTGGTTGTCAGTTCATCAGCTGACTTCAGCAGTGTTGCTATGTCGAGCCGCCTCTTCTTGGCCTCCATTTTATCTGCTTCCTCACACTCATGCTTTCGCTTCGAGTTGAAGTTTTGCTCAATGTTCTGTTTCAGAACTTTCTCCTTCTCACCCTCCTAGTACGCCATGTACCTTTGTTGTGCTCTCTGTGCTTAGGAAAGCATTGATTTGGTTACTGGCATTTGGCACACACCACCAGCTGTTGTGATTGCATCGTGCACAATGCGCTGTGCGACAAGGGATTCCTCCTTCAGGTTCTCAACAGCCACGTGACTGTTGATTGAGAAACCACACTCGACAGTGGCTTGCCCATGAGAGAGGATGAGCAGTTTCTTTGTCACCATCCACAGCTTCATATAATGTGTGCATCTGAGGTAGACTGCAAGGAATGTATCCAGTCTCTCATTGTCTGGGTTGAAATCCTTGAATGTGGTGGAGTTGACAGGAACCACCTCATTCACAAAGGCTCTGAACTGCTGCTGGATAGCATCGCAATCCGCATCTCGGACTTGGTGCAGATCCGACAACTTGTGCAACACTCTGCCAAACTTCTCAACAAACACATCAACCATGTTTGCAGCTGTTATATGGCCAAGAAAGGCACTGGTGAAGTATCGGGTATGCACTGCATTTCTACCATCATAAAAGAACCTGATGTGTATGTCCATCTGTTTGTTTTGAGTGAAGCGGTTGAAGCTCTCATCAAAGAGGATGACAAAACTGTCAAGCAACCGCACCTGGTCCTTCAGTTGCTGGCTGAAATATGGAGCTAGTCCATGGCAGATGATGTAGGCGCTCTTCTTCTCACCACAGCTGAACGACTTTGCGATGGCGCCCTCTGGGAACATAAGCTGAAACAGTCTGTCTGTTTCCATGCAGCTAACGTATGAGTAGTGAGATGACACGAATTTCATTGCTCACAGCACTTCTGCACGCCAGTAATCGTCGGTTGTCACATGACTTGCGATGGATGCGGTGTTCATCGATGACTGAAGACGCGCAGGTGTTACAGGCATTAATGTGGTTGCACTTTTAGAAGGTGTAGGTTCTACAACACAGTACAAACACTAGACAAATTGCTATCCCATTGAATATAATATTGTACACAGTATATACATGATTATCAATTATATATATATATATACATACACACACACCTATAAATAGTATAATTATGACATGTCCAACAAAATATTATTTGTCAACCTATCCTGTCTGTATTATGTACATGAACCTAACTGATAATTATGTTTTCTTGTCAATCATTGACACCAGCCGGCGTTGACGCACATTAGCAAACAGCTGGAACTATTCATGTAAAGTATGTATTGGCGCATTCGCTAGGTGGCGCCACATGTTCACCTACGCCATCGACAGAACGTCCGTCAACAACCGCATCGCAGCGAAATATCGCCCATTAACGCGGACAGTTACATGCAATTGTCTGATATTGCCGAATAATGTCGCTATTGAGGTTCCCGCGCAGCTCATATTTTGTAGTTTCATATTATCAGCGTGTTTTTTGCCAGCGTTGTGGCTTCTAACGGCAGATTCTCCCATATACTAGGCACTTCAACAAATTGCGCTGCCTCGGTCGTTCCGCGCGCACGAAAATCCGTTCACGATTTAACGCTGTTACGATTACCGAAATCTCGTTAACGTTTTGTTTCGCCGTGTGTTTTATCGGCTGCTTCCGTTCATTTTCGTCAGCTTTGAAAGCGGTAAGTTAACTTTCGTGTCGTGTTTTTCTTATCGAAAATGGACCAAGATAAAGCTTACAAAATGTCAGTTAGACTTCATAGCATAGGTATATTTCAAATGCAAGTAGCACAACTTCATCAAATTCCTCAGAATATTTCAATGTTGTGGTTGCCTTCTATAGGTCGAAGTTAGTATGTGGGGGAAATATCTTGTTTCCGCGCGAACGCGAAATGTGGTTTTAGTCAACCGCAACATTGTGAAGTTTTACGGATCTGTGACAGTGAGAACGAGTCTCCAGAACGAAATTATGGCTTATTTACATTTCTCTGAATTGAATTCGCTACAATTTCAAAGCCAATACAATCTGTTTTACATGATATTATAATTACTGTTTATGTTGTGTGGGCCTTGGATAAAGCCTAGAAAAATAAAAAATAATAATAACATTTTTCAATGATTAATTTTTAAAATTCGTAAAAAACTTTGTGCAACAGATTTATATTCTCAATTACAAGAACAATTAATTTTATTCATTGAGTGCAAACTGACTGTTATTAATTATTTTATTCATTGAGTACAAACTAATTGTTAAGCCATTTTTTAGTTAAAATACTTGTAAAACAGTTACAATTAATTATTGAATTACAAAAAGACGTTTTGTGACAAGCTGCCAGTGCCGGTGGACAAAATTGCTGAATATAGATACACCTCTCAAGACCAAATTTCAAGATTTTGTTTTCTGACCTAATATATTAGGTCTTGAGAGGTGTATTTATATTCAGTAATTTTATCCACCGGCACTGGCAGCTTGTAAATTTTCACAATTAACTTAATGGGGGAAGACTGTATAAAAAACAATTTAACAATATTTACACGCAGAATCAAGATAATTAGACCAAATCATAACTGCAGCAAGAAATGTATAAATCATTTAGAATTTTTTTATTTCAAGATATTCTGGCTGAAGTTCTGTTGATTTCGGTTATGCGATCTCAGCCAGTATAGATCTTTGCTGGTTTTGAAGACGCTTGCTGACTTCCAGTAGATCTTTGTCAAGGGCAGTTGGGAGTGTTGTTCATGGTCGCCCTCGCCAGCCAGCAATGTCAGTGGGTTTGAAATATTGGTCTATGGCCAGCTGTGCAGGGGCTTCACGTAGCATGCAAAACACATTGTATATATATATATATTTATATTAGTAACATTATATTAACATATCATTGTTTTAAATATATACTTTATTGGTTGATGATGATTGATGATATAGGACTTTTTTATTCCAGGATATACGAGACAGTAAACTGTGAATATTGCTACACTCAGCATACGGTGTACTGTGAACATTGACACGCTTCACTGGCATGGATTTATGAAACAGTGAATATTGCTACACAGCATACAGTGTACTGTGAACAATCATCATGCACTTGGCTCTCAGATGGAATAATGTAGAATCTTGCAGCCGTCGTCCATTCAACACAAGAAATGTCGGATTCAACAGTGAAATACTGTAAAAAAAAATTATAAACATTACATCATGTTGAATTGCACAACGTAAAGTCAACATTATTTTATGAAGCAGTGACTGAAATATAAATATTGCTGTACTGAACCTGCAGTGTACTGTGCAGTCCCAGAATATCTAATAAATTGTGTTATATTTATGCAATGGCATTGTTTTTCTTCACAAAAAAACATTTAGCACTCTATGTGGAACACCAATTAGTATATGTTTCTCAAATAATTATTTCACCATTGTCACTATGCAAGATTATTTTGGTATTCTTTGTGTGTGTGTGTGTGTGTGTGTGTGTGTGTGTGTGTGTGTGTGTGTGTGTGTGTGTGTGTGTGTGTGCATGTGTATGCATATATATATATTATATATATATATATATATATATATATGCAGGGAATGAAAGTCCAGGTTCTGCCAAAAGTTATACAAATATCTTCATAATCATGGAAGTTATGGCTTTTTATTGAAATGTATTGGTCTGACGAAATAGCATGCTAATTAGTCATTGTTGACTTATTAATTGAGTTACTATTAATGATGACTAATGTATATTTATGACCCTACTTAATGTGTTTTGAAATTATACAAATATATTCATAATGATGGAAGTTATGGCCTTTTATAAAAAGGTGTTGCGTTTGCGCATTAATTAGCCAATATTGATTTATTAATTGCATCAATTGAGTTATGTATATTTTATGACCCTGTTTAATGAGTTTGTAAACCCTGAACAAATTATACAAATATCTTCATAATCATGGAAGATATGGCCTTTTATCAAAATGTGTCAGTCAGTTGACTTCACGCACTAATTAGCCAATATTGACTTATTAATTGCATTAACTGAGTTACTATTAATGATACATGACTGGACTATATATATATATATATTTATGACCCTACTTAATGTGCTTGCAATTCCTGAAGAAATTATTAAAATATATATACAAACAAAAAAGTTATGCCATTTTAATTATACATTTATTGAAAAATAACACAAAAATTAGAGACGTTTGCCTGTATACAAGATACACAAAATGTTTAGATTTTAACCGCATTAAAATCGCAATATCTTTGGATCTAACAAAGATATATTGATAAAATAAACAGTTTTGCCTTTTGGGTTCCTTTACATGTCACCTTTCATTTAAATCAATTGCCAATGTCCTATCATGAGATCTCATTTTTGTTTGAAGTGCCTACATATACTGATATAGCTTTCACACCAAACGAAAGTTTACATATCCGACAATGTGCCAAAAAACATTTGTCAGATTTCGCGCGAGCCATTTGCTATACTTAAGTGATGTTTAAGCCAGTCGTCTTGAAACAGTCGTATGACCGACCGGCTTGCTGATTTAATCAATTACAGAAATATTTTTTATTTATACGTGAACACATATTTAGTACATACCTGAACGATGTCCAGTATTCCGAAAGAACGACGATATTGAAGTCCCCGAACTCGTTGCATGATTTATTCGCTTCATATTAGCGACGTGTTTCTTTCCAATGCTATCATCTATGTGACTCCGAAGGCGAAGTGCCGATTCCCCCATCGTCTTAACGTCTAACACGCTTACATGCCCGGCAATGTGCAGAGAACACATCCTTCGGGTTACGCTCCAGCCAAGTATTATAGGCTGTTTTTTTCAAGCCAACTGTCTTGAAATTTAGCCTTGCCCATCCTTCGAAAACAAATCACATTCCACTCGACCAACAAACGCAAATAATGTACTCGTAATGGCGCCAGTCCCGCGCTGCAGTTCGATGAAACGCTGATTGCCCAATAAGCGCACAGGTTATTTTTAAACGCTGGTTTTCTGACGCACCAATAATGACGTAGCCGCTCGACTTGCCGACTGCCGCCTGCTATTACTCAGCACCAAAAATGCGTCAATAATAATTTTAAATGACACATAAAATTCAAGACTTTTCAAGACTATTTGGCAAAATTCAAGGATTTCAAGGCCTTGAATTAGGACCAATGAAATTCAAGGCTTTTCAAGACTTTCAAGGCCCCGTACGTCCAATTTATTGTGGAGGGCGAATTTCGACGTAATTGCCACTGTGCACACCGCATTAAATGTAAAATGCCTGCAGCATAGGGTGCACAGTCAGAATAAATATTCTGTCTGGATAATTACATCAGTGTAGAAGACAAACTGGTACATGTTAGCAATAAGTGTGACCAAAAAACCCTTGTCGCTGTTATATAATGTTCCAGCATAACAATTTACAAGGGAACACGATACTTAATTAAGACTGCACAAGCACAGTACCAGCTAGACTATTTAAAAATTCACTACACACAAAAGCGGGGTGTAAGTAATCCCCCCCAGGCCCTATCTGCTTGCTGATTGGGACCCCACCCCCGCTAAAGGGCTTATGTTAACCATCAGTCCATTACAGTTACAGTATTCATTTAGGAGGTTTAGTTTCCTGTGCATGTCACACTCATTTTCAGCCATTATACCAGTGTCATCTGCATAGAAGAGAACAAATAGGTTTAACATTCCTTTAACACCACCGTTACTGTCTCTTAATAGTTTATCTATAAAATTTAATGTATTCCATTTCTTTTATGAAGAACTTTTCCATATTATTAAGAAATAGTTCAAACAAGAGTGGTGATAATTTCTCTCTATCTCAATCCTACATGTGATTTGAAGAATTCCGACTGCATGCCATTGTTCATAGCACATGATTTGATTGATTTGTACATATTCAATATTACATTAAGGACTTTTCCAGATATACGTACCATATGATATTAACTTTTCCATAGTGTTGCTCTGTTGGTCAAGTCAAATGCTTTACTATAATCTACAAGGGTGCAGAACAGCCTTCTAATTTGGTATAAAAATAATGATGTCGCCTTTATTTTTATATATTGGTTTTATTACACCAATGACCCACTCGTGTGGTATATGACCACTCATTAGTACAATATTAAAGATTTGTGTTACACATTATGCAGGTGATTTTCTGACAAAACTTTAAAATTTTTATTAAGGATATTATCTTCCCCACATGACTTCTCATTTTTCAATCGTTTTACAGCTTTTTTTTACTTCTGCCTCAGAGATTGGTGAAGTTAATGTCTCAGAGTATTCATTAGTTAAACAGCTCGACCTTTGGGTTTTATTTACATTATCTTCTTATTCAGCTTTATTTGTTTCTTCAGTAGAGTTTAATACTGCGAAGTATTCAAGAAACTCTTCAATGGTTACATTTCCTGTATTTACTTGCTTAGTGTCAGGAAAGTATTTATCACACCTGACTTAACACCAAAGGAGAGAGAAAAAGACAAGGCTCTCTGAGCAGAGCTATCCAAAAAAAACACTACATCAGGTAACAACAGTTACATGATAAAAAACGGGTGAATAATGCAGAGGGAACGCACTCGAGAAAACCCCCCAAGCCAGTGAGGCACACAAACCCGATCACGGACAATGTAAATAAACAGGCGCACACACAGTGTTACACATTCAACTGTTATCATGCAAATGCACAGAGTATAAAAAACAAGTTTCATGAGTTTCAAGTACAAGTTGAGAGTTTTAAACCCAAGATTATAGGAATCACTGAATCATGGTGCAATTCTGACATAGGTGATGGTGAAATTAATTTGGATTTTTACAATATGTTCAGGAGTGATAGAAAAGAAAGTATTGGTGGTGGGGTATTGATGTACACATATGAAGATCTACCAGCTATCCCATGTCAAGACATGATTGACCTAGAAATAGAGGACTCGATGTGGGTTTCAGTCAAGCTGAATGATAAAGATATGATGTTAGTAGGAATTGTATACAGGACACAGAAGTCTAGCGATGAGAACAATATAAAAATAATCGACGTAGTGAGGATTGGACAACAGCATTGGATGAGGGATATGGCCTGGACGTCATATACCTGGACTATAAGAAGGCCTTCGACACAGTTCCCCACTGCAGACTGATAAAGAAGCTAGAAGCCTATGGCATCCAAGGCAAAGTGGCTCGGTGGGTAGAAGCCTTTCTGAGTGCTAGGACTCAGAGAGTGGTCTTCAATGGATCTAAGTCGGAGTGGGCCCGTGTCCTGAGTGGTGTTCCCCAAGGGTCGGTCTTAGGTCCGCTTCTCTTCATATTATACGTAAACGACATCCCAGACCTGGTCCACTGCAACATCAAGATGTTTGCTGATGACACAAAGCTATTCACACCTGTCAGGAGTCAGGAAGACCAAGAACATCTGCAATGCGACATCGCCACCCTGGAAGATTGGACAAAAGACTGGCTGCTAGAGTTCAATGCTGACAAATGCAAACTAATGCAAGTGGGGAGACCACCACCCAGAAACTACACTATGACAAAAATGTCCGGAGCCAGAGTTGATCATGAATCCATAAATGAGGAAAAGGATGTGGGAGTGTGGGTGACTACTGGCCTGAAATCATCAACACAATGCCAAATAGCATCAAATAAAGTCATGCAAGCTCTTGGCATGGTGAGGAGATCCTTCAAACACATAACTACAGAATCATTTGTGACATTATACAGAGCATATGTCCGACCACACCTCGAATTCTGTGTTCAGGCATGGAGCCCGTACATGGTGAAAGACATCGACAGTCTAGAGAAAGTGCAATGCAGAGCCGCTAAGCTGGTAACCAGCTTAGCAAAGCTCACGTATGAACAGAGACTAAAACACCTGAGACTACACTCTATATACAGCCGGAGGCAAAGAGGCGACCTAATTGAAACTTTAAAAATATTAAACGGACTGGAAAACGTAGAAGCTAGTAAATTCTTCGAAATGAGACAGCCTGGACGTACCAGAGGGCACACAATGAAGATTGTCAAACTGAGAGCCAGACTGTTGACTAGTCTAAGATTCTTTTTGATCAGAGTGATCGATCTGTGGAACGGACTCCCGCAAAATGTGGTGGATGTCAAGACAGTCCCTCAGTTCAAAGCCAGACTAGATCAGCACTGGAATAGTCTGGGATATGGGTTCCAACAAAGGCCGATGGCATAGAATAACCCATTAATCTGTAAGTGTATTCTTATTAAAAACAGAACAGCAGTAGGTGGATAGTGTAGAATTGAATTAGCTGGCCTTACCAATAACAAGTTACCATCAACAAATACTTGTGTATACTAGTGTATAAATAGCAGACGACTTCACAGAGGCCAATTTATAGCAATCGTTCTAAATTATAGATTTCTTAATAAACTTGCATATGGTGCCACATATAAAAACATTTAGCTTACAGTCATCTTGATGTTTTTGCAGTAAACATTTGTGACACCACAATTTATTGTCACCCTGTCGCACAACTTTGTTCAGTGTACAAACCAACGGGGTGTCACAGTAAGTGGGAGGTTGACCCACAAAACAGGTGGGTTGAGATACCTGCCACACCCCTAGGCCCCACAAAGCTGGTCTCCCTGGGGCCATACTAAAACATGGCTTCGGTCTCCCTGGGGCCATACTAAAACATGGCTATGGTCTCTCTGGGGCCAGCCTAAGATATGGCTATGGTCTCCCTGGGGCCAGAGTAAAACATGGCTATGGCCTACCTGGGGCCAGACTAAAACATGGCTGTGGTCTCCCTGTGGTCAGACTAAAATATGGCTATGCTCTCCCTGGGGCCAGACTAAGACATGGCTATGGTCTCCCTGGGGCCAGACAAAGACATGGCTATGGCTCCAATAACACGTTTTATAATCAAATAGTTTGTTGGTGTCATCGACAGTGCCCGACTCAACGCCATTATAACTAGCCTCGATTATGCAAGCTCCGTGATGTGGTGCCACTGTTTATCACAACACTCCTGGAGAGTCCATTATGGAATGGAAAAAAATTCAGCATGAATGCTTTTATATAATCAAAAATAATCTATCATACAAGATTGTGATCGATTAATTGATCGGAAGCATGAACAAACCAATCATTGAAAACATTTATTAATCAAAACAACACTAGTTGTCCACTGTTGGCCTATTATTCTAACGTCAGTTAACATATAGTGCTACTCATCACCTGGTAACATTTCCAAAACAATAGTAGGCAAATTGGTACAGCCAATTTTTCAATTCAATTAAATACAAAATAATAATGAAATTTCCTTCAAACTCCCTCTTAGAGCCATTTGATTGATTTACTTGGTGACCAAACTGAATCATTTGCTTAAAGAAACATATCACCCAGCAATGCCAAGTCCATTCCACTTTTAAATATGTTTTTTTCACTCAAGAAAGATAGTAGAACTAGAGGACATGAGGTAAAATTAGTAAAGTACTCGTTCTCATAAAGGACAATAAATGAATGGAACAAATTGTCTACGGATTGTGTAACTGCTAGCAGCGTGAATATGTTTAAAAACAAAGCTGACACATATCTCAGGAGGGCGGGTTACACGTAGATGAACATTGTTGGACTTCGATAAGCCAATGGCTTCCTTGTCCACTTGCCATCTGGGCCTTTGGCTTGGATGGTAAATCTTGTTAAATCACTTTTGTGGAAACGTAGCCTAGCCTAGGACATAACCGTATGGCAAAACATAGTGAAATAAAATTTAACATTAAAAACAATTCAATTTCAAGGACTTAAAAAATGGAAGATTCAATTTAAGACTATAATAAGTAATATGGCTCCTATTCAAACGAAGTGAGCCTAACCCTAAGGGTAAGCCTAAGGCTAAGCCTAGGGCTAATTAAGCCTAAGCCTAACTTAAGCCTAAGCTAAGGCTAAGTCTAAGATGTGAAGTGGACAATTAAGGCATATATTAGCTTATCGAGGGCAACCATTTTTACATGGTTTTTCGGGCATGATGTTGTCATTGCCATGGTATTTCCCTACCTAAATTTGACTGTGTAGTGCATGGAGTCATAACCTCATGTAGTGGTTACCTGTTGAGTCTGCATTTGTCCCATGCAATTCTAGCTATGCTGGACCATTTTGATATAATTAAGTTATTGCAAAGTATTATACATCGTTGGAAAGGCCTATTATTAAGATACATCATGGTATCAGTTGTATGGCTGTATGTTAATTAGTTTTCATTTTAGAGCACTTTAAAGACACCCCCATCAACGTTTTCAAAACACGTTTTTCTATTTTGATCAAAAAAGTGTACATGGTCTAAAAAATTTACTAATATTAATGTATTTTTTTTTACATATTGAGGAAGTACTCAATGTTCTTAACCTGTGTGGGGGTCATTCATACCAGTGCATCCATTATTTTTGTTGCAAGAGAGCTGTAAACAGTGTTATTTTTCACTTATTTTGCACATTTTTACAGGGGCGGTTGGTAAAAAGTAAAAAACAACCACAGTATATACCCTACAAATATATATTTTTAACTCAGTATCTCAGTTTGACATGTATAGGTCATTAGCATTATTATATATGTGAACAATATTTTTTTATTTTATTTTAAAACTGCAAACTTTTATGTATCTTTACAGAAGCATGTTCACAGCTGAAGACATGCTGATGCAAGATGAATATTTGACATGTGTATCATGTAGGATGATGATCATTGGAAAGATGTATTATTATGGTACATCATGGAATCAGTTGTGTGGCTGTAGGTTAATTAGTTTTCATGTTAGAGCACTTTAAAGACACCCCCGTCAACATTTCCAAAACACGTTTTTTTTCTATTTTGATTAAAAAAGTGTACCTGGCTTAAAAAATTACTAATATTAATGTTAATGTAATTTTTTTAACATATGGGGTCATTCATACCAGTGCATCCATTATTTTGGTTGCAAGAAAGCTGTAAACAGTGCTATTTTTCACCAATGTTGCACATTTATACAGGGGCAGTTGGTTAAAAGAAAAAAATATATATATACCCTACAGACATTTAAAAACTTGGTGTCTATTTCTAAGCATGATTGACATGTATAGGTCATTAGCATTATTATGTATATGAAAATATTGTTTACAAGGTTTTAACTGCAAACTATTATGCAGATTTTGACAGAAGCCTTTTCACAGCTGTATCATGTAGGATGAAATGTAAGCTTTTATTGTCATACTTATTGCATTATCTGGGTGTATTAGTAGTTAAAATAAGAAACAACTACTATAAATATGTACGTCATTACAAGTATCATATCAATTAATATGTGTGGATCGTTGAGTGAATAACCATTCTGACACAATATTGCATACCAACTATCATTTGTACATCATTTTTAGAGTTTCATACACCTTCACCCATCATCTAGGCCATCATCATATCCAAAATAGATAAATTTGGCATAAACAAATATTTACATTACTACTAATACTAGTCATTATAGTCACTATACATAAGTCGTATCCACAGTTATGATAGTACTTATAAGGAAAAACAATCAGAAAGCACAGTGTAAATCATATTAACATTCCAAGTGTAAGACTGTCAGCTTTGAGTTAATGTTAGTAATGGATGCATTTCTTCGTCTTGTCAGCTGGGACATCGTTGAGGTCAGTCACGCTGTCACTGCAAGTTTGTTTACATGTTTTATCTCCCGCCAAAATGAGCAAAACACCCTCTAGAACTTCAAACATACACTGCTACACAATAATATAGTTAGATAGATCAATTACTACTTACACACGTGCTTAAAGAATGGATATTTATGAACTTTCAACAACTACGACGAGAAAGACGAACTTCAAACAACAGCGGGCTAGGACATCGCATAATTTATTATTCTGACATGTGTGTGGCGCCACCTAATGTTCAAATAGCTAGATAATTCTTGGCGTCAGTGGATAGTGATAGGGGGTTGTTTTAGTTGTACAGTACATTACTAGCCAGACCTAGCCAAAATAAAAACAATATTTTTGTGTTAATAAATGATCAATGAAAGACATACAATTGTTTTTTTCGTGAATCAAGGTGAATCCCGGATTTGCGAGTATCGTGAAATTTTCACCTTAAAAAACAAAATACTTTCACCTAAAGAAATAAAACAGGATGTACATCAGAGTAAAGAACGTTTATTCTGCTTTACAGGCATATGCACACTTTTATTATAGGTGGTCTATGTCGGCTGCTATGGACCGCTAAAGGCACCCCCTATAAACGGGCCTCTCTGGGTAAACGTTTTGGTCGACTTGCCGATCATAGCACTACTAGCGCCAACTAACGAGCTCCAGCATTGCTAGCAATTCTGGGTAACCCGGCTAGTACTTAATATTGTCTTAGACTTAGTTGCAAATGTCACTTGGTTGCATGATCTACTTTAGAAAATTATGCACCAAACAATGTGAATATACACTATGACATAATATTATATGCATGTGCTTTCATTTGTAATAATGTATGCCTTTAAACTAACAGATGAAAGGAAATTCTACTTACAGACGCCACTGCTTTGACTATACATGACGTGACCTTCGAGCTGCGCGTTGCGTTCTAGGTCAGATAGGGTTAGATATAGTTTACAAATTATATAAATATGTTTGATCGTTGTAAAAAAATAGCAATATCCAGGCAATATGTTGTGCAAGATATATGGAGAGATGAAATACTTAACACGAATTTAATTTATCGAAATTGTATTTATTTATCTAGCATGTTAAAATTATTTTAACTATTAAACAAGGGGACTGGCTTAACCAAGAACGCCGCTTTTTCCGCTCACAAAATAGTAATTATTATAAAGTTTTTTTCAGCGGGATAAATCGAACCAGAGCTAGTACCAGAGCTAGTGTAGTGACTGTATACCAAATTATTTGCTACAAATATTAAATTAAATATAATATGTTTATCATTATATGTATCATGTACTCAAAGGAGTACAAACTACAAATACACATCCAAAGAAATGTTCACCAATAATTTCGGAAAATGAACTTAAATGTATATGCTTAAATGCCAGGAGCATAGCCATAGTAAATAAAAAAATCGAGTTAGACATTATGGTAGCATATACTGATCCTCACGTAATCATGGGCTACTAAAGATATAGTAGATGCTGAGTTATAACCAACAGCTTATGTAATGTTTAAGAAAGAACGGGGGAGGGGAGTAATTGTATATATATATATATATATATATATATATATATATATATATAATATTATATTAAATAATATACCCAAGCATATGAAATAACACTGAAGAGTGAAGGAAGCAATTTGGTGTAACATAGACATAGTTACCAATAAGTCAACATTAACAATATAATACTAATAGATCGGAGTAGTTTATATTATCGTAGTAGTCAAACATAGTCACAGGACAAGAAGAATATATAAAACTACAAGACTATAAGGGAGGTGAGCAAGGGGGAATGTGTTATAATGGGTGATTTTAACCATGGCCATATACAATGGAAATCATTAGTGTTACAGAGTGCTGGGGGTAACGACCATCAATTTCTACTTCTATCACAGACACAGGATTGTTTGCTTGCTCAACATGTCTTGGAACCAACCAGAGCAGAGTTTGGAATGTGTTAGATTTAATTTTGTCTTCTCAAAATGAATAAGTAGACAATGTTGAAATATACGAACCTTTGGGTTCAAGCGATCATAACCAAATCCATTTTAATATAAAAGTAAAACAGGGAATAAATATAAAAAACAATGGAGTGGGGTACCATAAGAATCAGTATCAGGCCCTACTGTTTTTAATATATACCGGTGTGTATATATATATATATAAATGATTTGGAAGATGACAAAGTACTGAAATTTGCAGATAACACAAAAGTAGTCAGAAACGTTACAAATGATACAGATAAACAAAGTTTACAGGATGATCTAGGTTAATTAGTTAAACGGTCAGAAAATGGCAAATGTTATTAAATTTTGGGAAGTGTAAATGCACACACATAGCACATATGTAAGTTGACATATTAGTAATAACGGTCCATTGATTCATGTTTGCAGATACGTATTACAACAGGGAAATTCACACGAATTTACAATGAAATGAAAAATAAAGCATGACAATATTGATTATAAATTTTATATTTTTTTTAAAGTTGAATTTCAATGTTACACACGAAATGCAAATTTCTGAAACCTTCATTTTTTTTCCGAAATGGTTTATAAATCAGCACTACTACTTGTGTAGTACCAACATATAAAATACGTGACATGTGACAAGGGGGCAACACAACACTAATTTAATAATAATTGACACACCAGAGGAAACACCCTTAATCATCTCTTTAGAATGTCTGATTTGCATGTATTCAGCCTCGGATTTGCACACAGCTATGGATCAGTATAATTGACACTGCAAACTGCATGTTTGATAGTAAGTACCATAATGAGGTTTAGTACTATACTGTCCTATTTTTCAAATTATGCTGTTTTTGTTTGTGCGTTTGGTGATTAAAGATAACGTTAAATGGATCATATCTTATTGTTTATATTAACCTGGGCATATTAAATAAATATGTCATATAACTATTTGTGTTATCACAATTAACTTACCTTATTATGTTGTGTTATTACAGCGTGTACTAAAATGTCATACTGTTATGTAAACAGTCGTTATCAACTAAGAAAAAGTCTACTTAACACACATCACACACGTAACTAAAAATGTGTCATACACGATTTTATAATTTTTTTATGAAAAAAATAATAACCAATCACAGTCATATGAATACGCATAGTATACGTATACACGTGCTTAATTATGATAAAGCAACTTATTAAGTGCTACCATAATTTCACAGACTTTTGGCAACATTTGCTAATTTAACCAATTCACCCATCTGAATTTAGATTTTTGTGCGTCACACATATTTTTTTAAATTCATTACTGTTGAAAAATTTATTTTGTCTACCCTAACTATTCAAAAACGTGTAGAACAATGCAATGATCAAAATTAAAACAGTCGGCAATACTTTGATATGGATCTGCAAAGTTTCAAAGAAAAAAATGTCTGAATGTCATACACACGGCACGTAACGCTGCCGCTGGAATCACCGTTTAAAAAATCATATTTCGAAAAGTAATTTACCGATTTTGAAACTGTTTTCAATTTCCCATGGCCGCAGCCATATCATAAAAAATATAAAACAAAATAGATCGACACCACCAATATCAACTGACAACAATAACACTGTCTATGACTATGACTGTGTGTCACTCAGTGTCCTGCGGGCGATGCGACGGCGATGTGTGCAATTGTTCGTTTACGTTCTGGCTTTGATTCAACGGATGTCCAGTTGTATAATCGCGTCAGTTGTGAAGACTACATTGCCAGGTTTAAGGAGTTTAGAAATAAAGCAATACTTTTCAAGAACTGTTTGTATAGCAGAAAGGATAAAACGCAATCGCATTGTCAACAGCGGTTTACGTCGACTGCCCTCTCACCCGGAAATGTAACTTGAGAGTTGGCGCATGCGGAATCGAACTACCGGATGAACTGACGTAAGTTGTAGCTGCCCCCTACTTGGTGGCGTTGAACGTCAATTTACAAAATGGCTCCTCTATGTTAATGCGTAGAGTGACGCAGCTCGGTATACACTAGCTCTGCTAGTACATGTCTGAACGCTTTGCATGTAGCGCCACCTAGTTGATAATCATCGAATCAACGAACAATTCCCGCGTAAATAAATAAATGAAATCTTTATTTATTTAAACCCATTTCTGATGTCTAACAGCAGCGGAAAGGTCAGGAATCAGAAAGTTCTCAAATTTGTGAAAGAACAAGACCTTTGCAGTATGTCATCACATTTCAGTCAAAAGCGAGGTACTGACTTGACATATATATTATTACATGTAGATTTGTTTCAGGGCACTCACGGTTGTCGTTTTAAATGTTTGACTGAACGATAATAGGTACCTACCGGTACCGCATATTATACTCGACCTGTCTAACTAGGCACTTCAAAGAAAAATTAGATATCATGATAGAACATTGGCAATTGATTTAAATGAAAGGTGAAATGTAAAGGAACATAACATTGTTTATTTTATTGATATATCTTTATTAGATCCAAAGATATTGCGATTTTAATACAGTAAAAATTCGGAAAAAAATGTGTATCTCGGATACAGGTAAAAGACTTATTTCTGTGTTTTCTTTCAATCAATGTATGATTAAAATGGCATAACTTTTTTATTTTTGCATATATTTTAATATTTTTTTCAGGATTTGCAAGCACATTAAGTATGGTCATAAATATGCACAATCCAGTCATGTATCATCAGGAGTAACTTAGTTAATGCAATTATAATAAGTCAGTATTGGCTAAATGTCCATAACTTACATGATATATGAAGATATTTTAATAATTTGTTCAGAGTTTGCAAACTCATTAACCAAGGTCATATATATATATATATATATATATATATATATATATATATATATATATATATACATTACACACTCATTCCATAACTCAATTGTGCAATTAATAAGCCCTGAATGAAGCAGTAGAGTCACATATCCCCCACAGGAATGCATCAAACTGGGATAGACCCCATGGATAAATGGTAAATTGAAGAAACTAAGAAAAACCAGGGATCGACTTTTTAAGAAAACAAAGAAGGGATCAAAGAAATCCAAACTTTGGACAACTAAATTACAGACCTTGAAAAGCACTATTAGGAAAGAAACCAGAACAGCCTGTTGTACGTATGTTGAATCAGTACTTACTTACTTAATCCTCTTGGCCCCTTCAGGAGCATAGGGCGTCAACCATGTTTCTCCACCTCACTCTCTTCTGGGCTAGAGCTTTGGCCATAGAGAAGAACAGCCATAGAGAAGAACTGGTTTAACGTTGGTGTTGAAAATGCGGATCTTTGTGTTCATGGATAGTTGGGAAGAGAGCCATACAGGGCGTAGGGTTCTGAAGGCATGGCAAGCTTTATTGATGCGTAGCTCCACATCTTTGTCAGCTCCACCATTTGTACTGATGTTGCTCCCGAGGTAGATGAAGTCTTGTACTTCCTCAACAGTACCACTTTCTAGTGAGATGGGTTCGGAGGATCTGCTGTTGACTTTCATCACCTTTGTCTTTCCCACATTAAGACCCAGTTGGCTGCTTTTTTCTTGAAGCCTTTCTGTTTTTTGTTGCATGTGTTTATGGGTTTCTGAGAGTAGTGCTAAATCATCTGCAAAATCCAGGTCTTCTAGTTGTGAGAACAAGTTCCACTGGATCCCAGTACGATGGTGTTCTGTGGATCTTTTCATTGTCCAGTCTATGGCTATCAGAAAGAGCAGTGGAGATAGCAAGCAGCCCTGTCGTACTCCAGTTCCAATCTGGAAGCCTTCTGAAACTTGTCCATTAAAGATGACATGACCAGTGAAACCTTCGTACATGTTCTTTATTAGGGTTAAAAATTTTGTTGGTAAACCATAGTGCCTCAGGAGTTTCCATAGAACTGTCCTATCTATACTATCGAATGCTTTTTCGAAGTCCTCAAAGTTTATGTAAACGGAGCTCTGCCATTCAATGCATTGTTCAACGATAATCCTGAGTGTAGCAATGTGATCTGTGCAGGATTTATCCTTTCTAAAGCCAGCTTATTCCTTTCTTAGCTTCTTGTCAACTGTTTCTTGTATCCTATCCAGGATGATACAGCAGAGAATTTTACTGGGCACTGAAAGAAGCATGATCCCTCTCCAGTTCTTACATTCACTGAGGTTGCCTTACTTGGGGATTGTAACTAGCATACCTGTCTTCCATTCAGTTGGTATTTCCTCTTTTTCCCAGATCTCATTTAGCATGCTCTATAAAACGTCTGTGGTGGCCCCAATATCAGCTTTTAAGACATCAGATGGTATATTGTCAATTCCAGGTGCTTTGCCTAGCTTCAGCTTTTTGATGGCTCTCTTGATCTCCTCTTTGGATATCCTGCCACAATTAATGTTAAGGTCTTCATTTGTTTCCTCAATGTCTGGGATTGAATCTGGTGGAGACCAATTCAAGATATCTTGGAAATATTCTTTCCAGCATTGTAACTGTAGAGATTCCTTAGTGAGAAAGTTTCCCTTTGTCCCTGATGGGGCGACTAGTGCTCTTGTTCTTCCCTGCTAGCTGTCTGGTGATCTTGTATAACTCTCTGGAGTTGTTTTGCCTAGCTGCGATCTCAGCCTCGTTTGCTAGTTTTTCGATATATGTTTTCTTGTCCCAGTCCTTCCTCCTAGCTTCCCAGCAGCCTAGGACTTGTTCACAGGTGTCTGTAATTGCATTCTTGCATCTTGTCCACTTTTCATCAATGTTTTTTCCCTCTTCCAATGCTTGGAACCTGTTCCGTAGTGTGATTCCCAGTTCCTGTCGTATTTTAGCATTTTGAAGTTTTCTTATCTCAAACCTTCTTTGTACCTTGTTATTCGTCTTCTTCTTTGCTGCTAGCTTCATCCTAAATTCACCCACAAGGAGGTGGTGGTCGGAGTTAATGTCAGCTCCTCTTTTCACTCTGACGTCTAGAAGCACTCTCCTCCATTTCTTGATGATTGTTATGTGGTCAATTTGGTTTTCCGTCTGTAAATCTGGGGATATCCATGTGGATTTGTGTGTAGGCTTGTGTGGAAAGAGGGTTCCTCCGATTATCAGTTCATTGAGAGTACAGAAATCTGCAAAAAGGAGACCGTTCTCATTCATCTGTCCCAGACCTTCTTTCCCCATTGTGCCTTTCCAATTGTCATTATCCTTTCCAATCTTGGCATTCATATCCCCCATAACAACTTGGATATCCCTCTTCGGTAATTTTTGGGTGACTGTTTGTAGATGTTGGTAGAAGGTCTCTTTCTCTTCAAATTCAGCAGAGTTGGTTGGTGCATAGCAATATATAATGGTGATGTTCCGACCTTTTGAAGTAAACCTGGCTGTGATGATTCTCTCCGAGACTGGTTCCCATTCGATGAGACTTTTTGCTGCATCCTTTGAGAGGAGCAGCCCTACTCCATGTGTGTGCGCATCTTCTTCTCTCTCATTCCCAGAGTACAAGTAAGTTTCTCCAGAGCTAGTTGTAACCTTCCCAAAGGTGTTCCATCTGCTTTCACAGACTCCAATGATGCTCAGCTTGTATCTTCTCATTTCTTTGGTGAGCTGTGCCAGTTTTCCTGACTGGTACAGTGTACTGACATTCCAACATCCAATTCTAATTTTTGACTTGAGCTGTAGCAGACTCTTCCTCCCTTTTGCTTCCTGTCGGCTTTCACCCAAGGGATTCAAACGCACCCTTCCAGGACAGCCTGCTTTGCTCAGATCGAGGTGTGGTTGAGTATTCACGGTTTCGGTTTCTGTAATCGATTTCAATAACAACTGAGTGGGTGATTAGCCCAAGCCGCTGTGCCCACAAGTTTTCCGCAGTGGTCGTAGACCATTTTCCTCCCGGGCTCCATGATCAAGAGATGTGGCTGGACTGTGCTTTGTCTGACCACTCGCCCCAGACCTGCCCGGTATGGTTGGACCTGCCAGGAGTTGCCTCCCACCGGTATAGCTCAGGGGGTCATAGGGGTACACAAGCCTCCTTACCACGACAAGGTAACAGTCCACAAGGAAGTGTTGAATCAGTAATCACACCAAACCAAGATGACCACAACAGAAATGGCAACAAGAAATTGTGGTCTTTCATCAAACACAGACAAACAGATTCAGTAGGCATCGCACATCTAAAAGAAAATGGAATCTTGAAGGGCACCCCACTGGACAAAGTCAGGATCCTAAACGCTCAGTTCAGCTCTGTGTTCACCAAAGAGAGCCCCTTAAATACACTCCCACAGGAAGCAGACCCAATACGACAGTATGCTCCAATTTCCAAATTGAACATCACCACAGAAGGCATTCAAAAACTCCTTGAAAATTTCAACCCAACAAAGCTATGGGACCAGACAGGCTTCACCAGAGTCCTCAAAGAAACAGCCAGAGCAGTTGCTCCTATTCTACAGATAATATTTTCTAAATCTCCTGAAAATGGCGAGGTACCAGACGACTGGAAACAAGCAAATATAGCATCAATCTTCAAGAAAGGAGAACGATATTGCCCATCAAATTAATGTCACTCACGTGTGTGTGCAGCAAACTAATGGAACACATAATCTCAAAACACCTAATAAACCACCTCGAAGCCAACAATATCCTCTTCAACAAGCAGCATGGATTTCGAAAAAAGCGATCAACCGGTACACATTTGCTAGCCTTCACACAAGATATCCAATCTAAGCGGCGGAAGGCAAACTGATGTAATCATTATGGATTTCACCAAAGCGTTTGACAAAGTACCACACCACAGACTAATCCAGAAACTTGAAAGATATGGTATCACTGGCCTTGTAAACACTTGGATTGAGACATTTTTGAAGGATAGAAAGCAACGTGTGGCATGTGAAGGTATTTATTCGGACTTGGCTCCTGTTATTAGTGGAGTCCCACAAGGTTCAGTGATAGTCCCCATCCTCTTTCTTATCTATATAAACAACCTACCTAATAACCTCAAATCAACTGTCCGACTCTGCTGAAGATACTATTATATACATGACATTATCCAATGGTACTGACGCGCCCTTCAACAAGATCTAGACTAATTGGCCAAGTGGGAAGAAACATGGCTAATGGAGTTCTATCCCCAGAAATGTAGTGTACTCCACATAACCAGATTCCGTAACCCAAAATACAAACAATACACTCTTCATGGCCACATACTCGTAAAAGAGGACAATGCGAAATATCTTGGTGTGGTCATAAATAAAACACTGTCCTGGAATAACCACAAAGAAATTTCAGAATTGGCCAGGAAAAATTAAAAACCACTGCTTATTTCACTTTAGTTAGACCAGGGTTATAAATATACATCACACACTCATTTCATAACTCAATTGATGCAATAAATAAGTCAACATTGGCTAATTAATGCGTAAACTCAACAGGCCGACACCTTTTGATAAAAGGCCAGAACTTCCATGATTATGAAGATATTTGTATAATTTGTTCAGGGTTTACAAATTCATTAAACATAGTCATAAAATATACATCACACAGTCATTTCATAACCCTATTGATGTAATTAATAAGTAAATATTGGCTAATTAATGTGCAAACGCAACAGGTCAACACCTTTTTATGCCAAACTGCCATTGAAAAATTACATAATAATTTCATTATTCTACTAACTTAGCACAGCCAGGCCCAACAAGTTTAATCAGTATCAATCAATCAACAAAAGAATACATTCAATATGCATTATGTAAATATACTACTTGATATTATAGTAATATAGATATACAAAATTAAAAAGTAAAAAAATATATATATAAAAATGCACCATTATTAATAATCATTAATAGAATTTGTTTTGCCAAACAAATATCAAACAAATATTGGCTTTGTATTATTTGTAATGAATTAAAATCACAGAAATGTAAATAAGTCATGATTTTGGTTAAATTGATCTCGCTCTCCAACACCAAGAATCAAAATCGGATGAAATTTCACAAACTAGGGAAGCTCAAAAACACCCCTTTGCATTCGCGTAGCGGGAAAATATTTCGTACACAGACTAACTAAGACCTCTAGAAGAAGTCACGAACATATGGATGGAATAATAAATATCTTTGTCTACTAAACTTACACCAGAAATACACCTATGTCGTCTAATCGACATATTTCTCCTTAATTTTGGTTAAATTTTAATCGAAAACAGACGATCATGAAAATGAACTTACTATTGTCCAATCTGCCACTTTAAGCCATGGAAAGGAACGGAAACAGCCGACAATACAGGATGTAAAACAAAAGGAGAACCCAGGTGCGGAGAATCGGCGCAGATAAACGGACACGATTTTTCAGCACGCCACGCGAACCGCTCAGCGGATTTTGTTGAAGTGCCTAGTCTAACTTCGTGCACCTAATCCAAGCCATGACCTAGGCCTAGGCGTTAGGCCCGGAGTAGGCTAGTCTTAATTAGTATTACTGGTAGTGCCGTGGTTCGCGATGATGTACCGATAATGCATAATCCAAAAAGAATAATGGTACTTGTCTAGAATCCCGGCCCACCTCAATTTCAACGTCATTATGACATTAACATGCAGTGACAGTATGTACATTATTACTATTAAATTAACCACGACATGCACAATACCTGCATAATCCATACTGAACTACGGAACATGTAAATTATTAAACATGTGTGTAAAAACACCTTTAACAACCTTTTTCTAAGCTCAAATTCGGATATTTAACCTGCATTGAGTTCCACATTGCCCCCTTTATTCACTAAATGACGACACTTAAAGCGAGTTAAATATGCAAATTCGAGCATCGGAAATGATGATTAAAATGCCTTTACGCACAACATGGTTAATAATTTACATGTCCCGTAGTTCAGTATGCATTGTGCATGGTATATACATATTATATGTTATAACGGCGACAGAATTAGCCTAAAAGTAAAACTTTTATGTTGAAAGAATTATAATGGTCGGAGTCAAATCTGAGCTACTTAATAGAATACATGGCACTTATCTAGAATCCAGGGCCCACTCAATGTCGCCGTTATAACATACAATATGTATAGTAACTATGCACAGTGTATACACAATGTCGCCGTCTTGTGACTAAAGGGGGCAATATGGCTCACTGAGGGTGGTTCATAGACAGTGACCTATTGGCGAATGATTGGCCGCTCATAGGCCAACTTTTCCTATAGTTTTGTTGTGTGCGTGTGTAAATAATAAATTATGTTTGTTGGGAATTTGCAGATTATTTATTAAGATATGTACACAACTGCACAACTGATAACACAAGACCTGTACATCTTCAGAAATGCCTTTGTGATTGTTTGGCTAAATTTTTTTTTTTTTTCTAATACATTCATTTTGGAATGATTCTGAACTAGGAATGATTCTGAACTAGGTCCATAGTGATAAAATCATATGCTGATGCATTCCTCAGTGCAAGAGTGCCCTACCATGGTAATTCTTAAAGAATCATACAAAATTAATGTATAGGATAATCAAAAACATAGTTAAAGTTTCACAACTGTAAAATGAGTGGTCTGGAAGTCTGTTCAAATATAATATTTAGAATGAGAATCACAAGTCACAGAGCAGTACATTTGTAAGTAAAACTGGCTGACTCCGATAAACAGTTTAATTTGACAACCACAGTTAATTTACCTGTGGTTTACCTGTGGGCGGCTATTATATGCTTTTCTTGAATTGAGTAGTGTCAGTAAAAGTTTTTAAGATAAATTAACCATTTCTTCGCAGATTATAGTGGAGATACTATACAATATTGCAGATTAATAATTTTTTTAGTTTTTCATTCATGGTTATGTTAAAAGATTTGTAAAAAAAAATTTGTAAATGTGAAAAATAGCAACAAAATGCAAAACTATATCGTTTTGAGAAAATCCCCAAAGAAATAAATGACATACACACACACATATATATATATATATATATATATATATATATATATATATATATATATATATTATTATTATTAAAAAAACAAGACATTATATTTCAAACCCTGTTAAAAAAGATAACTATACCCAAAATTAATTAGATTGAATTATATCCAGTTGATGTTTTCAATTTCCTAGGCCATACTGTTGACTATAAATTTGTATTAAAATTATCCATTAACCAACAGGGTGGCTCTTATGTTAGCGGCATACAGCCTTAATAAGAGTCTACCTGACCATATATTCATTTATGTATATTTGTTGTATTTAATATGATTGTATGGTCAAATAAATGATTCTGATTCTGTAGTTTTTCTAAAATAGTAAATTAAGCATCATTTCCTGGTTGCTAGCGATAACAGAAATGTCAAGTAATATGTGTATTGTGCTTGAAATGTGACGTTTTTCAATCTGTATTCGTAACGTGTTGTCGTCTGCGATATCAGGTTACACCAACCATCTGACAAACACGTGGTAGGGCATGTTTACAATTATTTTGATTGGCCCGTTATTCATGGGGTCACCAGGTCACATTTATTTGGCCATTTTTGTTATGGCTTCAAAGGCACAGTAAACTACGTTACCACTGATATTTGCTGGTTTAAGGACACTATTTAGTTAGGTAGATATAGTACTGATGTGTACTGGAATCATAGTAATCAGACGATATGTTCCGCTTTCATGGCGAACGAATAAAGCTGGTTCGAAAATCGACACACATGTGGTCGTTACTGTGGAAACATTGTCAGCGTTTCTAACAAGTCGGGGATTTCCAAAAGGACTATTCTTTTAAAGGATGGATTGGCGAAATATGGCATTAGTACCAGATGATTATTTGTGGTGTCGACGTTCAGTTAAATATTTCCTAGCATATAAGAAAAGAAAAAAATCAACTGACACATTAGCCGCCCCAGTTACCTTAATTGGCACTGGGTTATGTAGTACCCTACCACCAGCCTTATCAACCCATGTATCCATAACAGTCCAAATAGGGTGTTTGTCAGACCAGTTTATGTAATGCAATCTCAGAAAATTTTAATTGTGATTTTAAACTGTTAATAGATGTTGTGACGTATAAATTCAGAAATAAGTTACGAGGGCAGCCTACATTTGCCAGCAGTTTTCGATTGACTTTCGATCATACCTCCGCATACACAAAGAAAAAAAATCAACGAAACATGACTGAGTGTCTGGCATCTTTACATTTATGGCCATCTTTTGTTGATAGATTGACAGACCCTGCTGATGTGGCTAGGCAAAAAAATCACAAGGTGGATCAACGAATTAAAATCGTTTTGCATTCAACTTTAAAGTTTAAGTAGAAAATTTAATGTAGGTCATGTCAAGTTGTACGTTTGTGCAGTGCGTCGAATCTTGAGTCACTTCTACGTGACGGTAGAGACCCTGGAAGAAGCTGTCACCGCTACAGATGTGACAGGACAGCATGGTGACACGCTGCTCCAGTCTGGTGACAAAGACAGGTGAGACATTTCAGTGTCATTACATTTGTCTTACTCTTACTGTTGTGACTCATCTCTTTGTCTAAACACACACATAATTTAGCTACACCTGCATGTCGTGGCACATTTTTGCCCAACAAATTAGGGCAAAAACTGGGATTCATATAAGTTATAAAATTATTTACAATAATTAATAAGAATAATAAGAATAAGTTTACATTAATTAACTACATTTATGTAAGTAATATAAATGATGATAATGTAAATTTATATTAACATTTATGTGTAAGTGTTAAAATATGAATATATTAATTTGTTAATTAGAATATTGTTTATATAATGTTTACTATCATCATTTTAGCATAACATTAAAATACCTATTATAAAATTAAGTGTTACAATGTCCTGATGGGGTGGTGTGGCACAGTGGTTAAAACATAAAACTCTCAATCAAGAGAACCTGGGTTTTTAATTCTCTTGCTGCCGTTTCGAAGCTTGGACAATTTTGTTCACTCGTTGCTCTAGTTAACTCGGCTGTGTTAATGAGTACCTGGCAGTACAGGGACATCGGATTCCAGTGATGGAATTATAAGAACGAACAGCTTTCATGCAGCAATTGCAGCATGACTGGATACTTCAATAGAAGTGTAACATGCTATGAGTAACGATTGTTACAGGGGCGTGATATAAATTGAACACTCTTTTCCTTGCTGTAAAAGAGTCCTTCAGTTAGCTTTCAACAGAGTCACTGGTGTTCAAACAAAGACTATTTTGTTTTCCAGCTACGTTAAATTGATCAGAAATACCTTTGTGGCGACTCCAGCACAAGCCAAGGCCCCGTCACATGACCTGGCCGATTCTCCCCACACCGGTACACGTGATCTGGTCGTCACACTGATCGAGGTAAATGCTGAAGAAAAAACTAGTAGTCAATCAAAATCACTTTATGTTTTTTGCAATTCAATTAAAATATTAGTAAAAGATATTTTTTTATGTGTCATGGGAGACAGGGATGCATTGGGAATTTTTTTACAAACATTTTCATTATTAGTAAAGATACAGGAAAATGACTGATACTGCCCCTTAAAGATTCTTTTGGACATCCTGTGCACACTCAATATTTGAGACGCTAGGCATTGAGACGCTAGGTAGACATATCTAGCTTGATTGAACTTACGTATAGCAAACATCGCATTTGTATACAGTAATTACTAGAGCATCACATTCAACACAATCAACATTGAAGCACATACTTACTTAGGCCCTTAACTCCTCCTGGAGCATAGGCCATCCACAACATTTCTCCAGCGCCTCCTGTCTTGGGCAATCCAGTTGTTGCCAGCCATTCCCTGTTTTCTTGATGTCTGCCTCGAGGTTTTTTGGTCTCCCCCACTTTCTCTTGCCTTGGGGGTTCCACGTCAGGACCTGTCTGGTTATGTTTGTGCTTGGCTTTCTCAAGGTGTGGCCAAGCCATCCCCATCTCCTCTTAAGGATCTCTATTTCTATTTGGGCTTGGTGTGTTCTATCCCAGAGGTCTTTGTTGCTCACACTGTCCATCCAGTGTATTCGGAGAATTCTACGCAGGCAATGGTTGACAAATGTCTGGATCCTTATCAGCGTGGTCTTGTTTATTTGCCACGTTTCCGCTCCGTACAGCAACATGGACTTTACATTTGTGTTAAACAAGCGTATTTTTGTGGTTTCTCCAATTACCTTTGACTTCCACACATTTCTCAACAGGTGGAAAGCTACTCTTGCTTTACTGATCCTTTTCTTTACGTCAGCCTCTGTCCCTCCATGCATATCCACTATGCTGCCTAGATATCTGAAATCTTTGACCTCTTCCAGTGTCTCTCCCTCAAGCATGATTGGTGTTTCGCAAGTAGCATTTGTTCTCAGGATCTTTGTTTTCCTTTTGTTGATTTTCAACCCAACCCTCTCTGAAATCAATGCCAGTTCTGTTGTTTTGTCCTGCATCTGCCTATGGCTGTGAGACAGGAGTGCAAGGTCATCTGCAAAGTCCAGGTCATCAAGTTGGGTCAGCAGCGTCCACTGGATTCCATTTCGTTTCTCCTTGGTTGCTGTTTTCATGACCCAGTCTATGACTAGAATGAAGAGGAATGGTGACAGTAAGCATCCCTGTCTCACCCCCGTCCTAACCTCAAAGTTCTTTGTAAGTTGACCTTCATGAATGACTCTGCATGACATTCCCTCATAGGAGTTTTTGATCATGTTGACTAGTTTCTTGGGCACCCCATAGTGTCTTAGCACTTTCCAGAGTGTCTCCCTGTCCACACTGTCAAAGGCTTTCTCGTAATCAACAAAGTTGATGTATAGGGATGAGTTCCATTCGATGGATTGTTCCATTATGATTTGCAGTGTTGCAATCTGGTCAGTACACGATCTGTCCTGCCTGAAGCCTGCTTGCTGTTCACGCAAAGTTTGGTCCACTTTGCCTTTCATTCTCTCTAGGATTATTCTGTTTAGAATCTTCCCAGGTACTGACAACAACGTGATTCCTCTGTAATTATCACAGCGGCTCAGATCTCCTTTCTTAGGAATCTTGATAAGGTAACCTTCCTTCCATTCTGCTGGAATTTCTTCTTTTTCCCAGATCTCCTCAAAAAGACTGTACAGCATTTCTACTGAAGTATTTACATCTGCTTTTAGTGCTTCTGCATGGATACCATCAGGGCCTGCTACTTTCCCATTTATCATATGTGCGATTGCCTTTTTTATCTCTTCTCTAATGGGTTTATTACAGTCTATCGGGAGATCTGCCTCAGCTGGTTGGATGTCTGGTTGATTCTGCGGTGCTGGTCTGTTGAGCAGCTCTTCAAAATGCTCTGCCCATCTGTTAAGCTGTTTGTCTGCCCCCATCAGGACGCTCCCATTTTTGTCTCTGATTGGCCGCTCTGATTTCTTAAACTTTCCAGCTAACTTCCTTGTTGTATCGTAAAGTTGCTTCATGTTCCTGCTAGCTGCTGCCTTTTCTGCCTCTTGTGCAAGTCCCTCCATGAAGTTCCTTCTGTCTGTTTTGACACATTTCTTCACCTCTCTATTTGCTGCTGTGTGCTCTTTCTGAGCTATTACCTTTGCCGCCCTTGTGCGGCTGCTGTTGACTGCTTCCTTCTTGTCTCTTCTGGTCTGTATTTTCCTCATTGTTTCTACTGAAATCCAGTCTTTCTGTTGGGGTTTCCTTCTGCCAATTATCTCTTCACATGTGGTGTTTACTGCATCCTTGATGTGACTCCATTGGCTGTTGATGTCTACTCCCTCATCTTCATCATACAGTTCTTGCAGGACTTTGACTCTATTAGCTAATGCGACTTTATATTCTTCTGCTGTGCTTGAATCCTTCAGGAAATCCACATTATATCTTGCCTTTCGTCTTTCTTGTTCTACTCCATTTCTTCTTAGCTTGAGTTTTAGCCTGGCTGTTACAAGGTGGTGATCAGAAGCGACGTCAGCGCCTCTCTTCACACGCACATCTTGTAGTGATCTTCTAAACATTTTGTTTATGCCGATGTGGTCTATCTGATTTTCAGTGACTTGGTCAGGAGATACCCATGTCGCCTTATGTATTCTTTTGTGTGTGAACACACTTTGTGTGTGAACACGCTTCCCCCAATCACAATGTTGTTTATTGCACAGGCATTCACAAACCGCTCCCCATTGTCATTCATCACACCCAGCCCATGAACCCCCATCACATTTTCATATCCTTGGTTGTCCGATCCAATCTTTGCATTGAAATCCCCCATAATCAGGTTGATGTTTTTATCCCCTAAATTGCTCCTGATATCAAGGAGTTGGTTGTAGAATTCATCTTTGGTTTCATCAGTCTTGTCGTTGGTTGGGGCGTAGCACTGCACTATGTCTATGTTCATTTTAATCCTTTTGTTCTTTGTTCTAAAGGATGCTGTTATGCACCTCGGTCCTCTGGCTTCCCAGCCAATAAGTGCTCTCTGTGCCTCCTTCCCCAATAAGAGGGCAACCCCCTCTGAGTGAGGGGCATCATCTTCCTCGTGTCCGGAGAATAGTATAATCTCTCCTGTTGTTAGTCGCAGTCGTCCTGACTGGGTCCATCGGGTTTCACAGAGCCCGATTAGAGCGAGGTTGAATCTCCGCATTTCTGCTGCCACTTCGGCAGTTTTCCCCGCCTCATACATTGTTCGCACATTCCATGTGCCAATGTTTAATTTTTTCCTGGTCGAAAGAAGAGTAGTCGGCATTGTGGCTTCCTTTCGGCTTTGACCACAACACTTCATGCGCCCTGGTAAACCAGGCCCTACCTTTTCCAGGACAGACGTCGTAGTTTTATTTGTTGTGAATGTTTCTGTAGCGTTGGGTTTCTTTACAGGGTGGGGGTGCTAGCCCCACGCCCAACCCTCCTCCTTTCTCAGCCGGGCTTGGGACCGTCCATGGCGGAGTTATTGAAGCACATGCTGGACTATAATTTGGGACAGTAATCAGTCTTATTTAGGCAACCAGTAGCCTATGATGAACTGATGCTGGCTAACTAGAAATACTTGCCCAAGCTTAGATCAGAAATGCACTATTTCACTGCATATGAACTTACCTATAGCAAACATCGCATTTGTATACACTAATTACCTAAGCACATTCCGGGCCATAATTTGGGGCAATACATCATATTTATTTAGGCAACCAGCCTACAATGAAGTGATGCTGGCTAAATAGAAATACTCGCTCAAGCCTAGATAAAAAATTAACTGTTTCACTGTGCGCTTGGTACCACCTTTGGTAATTGGCTTTGGTAGTTTCAGAATGATATCCTCAAAGATAATTTCATCAATATCTTCCTTTTCTGGGATGACAAGCAGAGCACATTCGTCTTAGTAGGCTGACAAACAAGAAACTTGACTTCCAAGATATCATCCTCATTCAGCGCTTGCAAGATCTCACCAATGAAGTGAGAAACTGCCCTTTTAGATGAATATTTTACAAGGACGAAGTCACCATTCTTCCTCATCTTCCTTCAGTGGTTTTTTGTCTTCGTCAAAGTCAGTTTCAAATGATTCTTCATAATCATCTGAATCATCAACAGTGAGCAGTGCATCTATTTCCTCGTCGTCAGATGCATCACTACCTGACAAAACTGTTGTCTTCTTTGACCTCTTTGTCTTGGGTTTATCGACAACTGCCTTGGACTTCTTTGTTTTCCTATTTTCCCTCTGCCTCATATCTTCTATCAGTTGTTGTTTCACAGGAGTATCTGTAAGAATTAGCGTCTTACATTTTTTCTACTCGTCTTTTCGTAGCTCCAGCCTTCGGGTAGAGCCTCACTTCGTCAGGTGAAAAGTGCTCTGGTGTGGAAGGTCTGGTAGAACTCTCGCCACTTGTTCCTGATTGTGGTTCTGTAGGATACGCTTGGCATGCCTGGTGTTGTTCCCTTAGCACGTCCTCTAGAGGCATTATTGCATCGGGGTTCTCTGCAACAGGCTCTACCTCCTCATTTGCAGGTTCAGCTGATCTGTCCGTAACATAGGCTGACAGGAACTATTTATGCGACGAACGTTGCTGTTGCAAAATATTAACATTGGTCTGCTGGCTCGGCACCTTTTTAAGGTCGTCGTGCCTGTTTGGGCCACAAATTGTCATAGTTTATTGGCCTGATGGGCCACACCCATTTCATATCGTTTCTGCTATGTTCCTTTCGACAAGTAGCTGAACTTCCTCTTTGACGATGACGTGACAGAGAATTCCACGACTGTAATTTTGACGTAAGAAGTGAATAAGCAGTGCTCATGCAGATCACTAGTGACAGCGCAAACACCCAGTTAAGTTTTGTTTACAGCACTATTGTTGATTTCCATAGATGTTCTCATGCAGATTTTCACTGTTTAAGTCATTTTAAGCTACACAAAACGATAACTTTACCTTAGGTTATTTTAGTTTTGTGCACTATTTAAAATTGATACTGTAGTTCATTGACATAATTTGCTGACTGGTGAAGCGACGACTTGAAAGTAAAAAATTTAATTTCCCATTTTTTGTGCACCGTGTATATCTATTGACCTTCCTCCTCTCATTCTAGAATTTTGCATAGACGACCTGTACCAATATATCTATATCTTCAACAAATTTCAGATGTATAGCTTAAAAACTTGTTATGTTAGAGGCACATGTAAACATGTAAAAAAATAATGGGTACAATTGTGGGCACTTGCCCCTTGTTTTTATTAATCCAGGGCAGAGACAATTTGCAAGTAAATGCTTAGTTCTGTTGCACAAGTGCTCAAGTATAGCCACTTAGTCATTGGTTAAAATGTAAGTCAATTCTGACACGTCAACTTTTTGACCGTTGGTTAATTTCACATGGTATATATAAAGGTATATATAATCTAGAACTATGTATTCAGTTTTTGTTGCATTTGACAACAATATTTACATACTTTTCTTTGTAGAAATGGAATAGGCAGTAAAATCAGCTATAGGATTTGATAATGTGTTGTGATCTGTTGATTAGAAAAAACACAAGATGCATTTATTTGAAATATTTTTTCAACATGAAGCCATTTGAATAGGGAATCCAAATTTGGTGCATTGCATGATACCTGCCTTTCATAAAATAATAAATTTCAGTTTTAGCTCCGTGGCCTCATAGTAGTTTTGGCTGCTAAAAACAGGCCAATTTTTACTATGTACACATTTTGAAGATCAGTATCTCATAAACTAATCAAGTTAGAAACTTATATGTGTAGGTTGATCAAAATAAGATTAATTTGTGTTATGTTTTATTGTTGGCTAAATTTTGCACATAAAAATACACACCTTCAATGACAGATTGTGGGAAACTAATAAATAGATGTGGAATTATAGCATGTCTGTTACTGTCTACATATAATGGAGAATAAACAGGCAAAATCTTGCACAAATAATGTTTTAGTTATTGGTATTTTAAATAGAACAAGAAATGTTCATGGTTTCCGAAAATTGGCAAAAAAACGACAGAATCCACCAAATTTGAAATGTCATAACTCAGAAACTATTTGAGCTACAACCCTATGGTTTGACATGTGTGGTTGTATTGACCTGTGGATTAATTGGTATATTTTGTTGAATTCAGAAATGTAACAATCCCGAGACAGAATGCCCCTGTTATATTTGTTAATTTTCACTTCTTACACAGACAGAAGTCATTCACATTAACACTCTACTTCTTCACAATCTTGTTGCAATTCATCTATTTTTGTCTATCGCTTTTCCATACCATAGACGTAGAGTTTTTGCAATGGCCAATGCCGATATTGTGTATCGTGTATGTATTGCAATATACAGGAATACTGGTGTGTTATTCCTGCCCTAACTAATCAGTAGTTTTTGATGAATATAAGGTTGTCTTGTAGCCAGAAGAATTAGCTAAATTTACATATAGGGGGCAGTAACTTTTGTTGGGGGCAGTAAATTTTGTGACGGGCCAGTAACTTTTGTGATGGGTCAGTAACTTGTGTGTGTGGCCAGTAACTTTTGTGGGGGGGCAGTGATTTGTGTGCGGGGGAGCAGTAACTTTTGTGGCAGGCCAGTAACTTTTGTGGGAGGGGGGCAGTAATGTTTGTGGGAGGCAGTAACTTTTGTGGGGGGCCAGTAACTTTTCAAATGTTACAAAAGCTTACTGTGAAGTCCTGAATTGTGAATGTAGACCAGTAGTTCAACACAAATGATTTGTGGGTCTTCTCTGTGCATGTACCCTCAAACAACATTTTACCTAGCCATGACTTTTAAGGGGTGGCTCCAAAATGTCTCAATTGTTGTGTGGTGGTTTGATTGTCACCAAGTTTTGTAAAAAAAAATTCTAGACAGTCTGACACTATCGCGGCAATGCACAACAACCAGTACAACTTTTGTACTACAGATGGTTCTCATCAAAGGCCCTCCAGGGTTTCTACAGAATCTCTATGGTTACATCATAATTTAAATAATTTTTTTTTCATTATGCAGTTGTAATAACCAACTTGCCCATGTATGACTGTGTGTGACTGTGTATGACTGTATGTGACTGAAATAAGGTTCTGTCTCGCTTGTTATTATTAATAATGTTGATGGTTGCATACAGAGACTTTACAAGAGGGATGTCTTTCCGCTGCGGAATGTTCTCACTCTGGGATTTCAAGAGGTACGTTTGTTTAGACCGAAATCGGTCGATCACATATAATATCAGTAGAATACCTCCTTGCTTAGCTCAGAATACTTATCCAGTTTCAAGCAGGTATTGCCTGTTTCCTTAAATCTTTTGCTGGTCTCATTTTGCGAAAAATCAAACCTATCTTGTATCCACTTCGAGATGCTGGCTCGTTTTCATAAAATCATCGCACAAAGTAATAATTTTTTTCTGATAGGGCCCGGGCAACATTCAGTGGATAAGGGCAAAAGTAGCCTTGGCTCTGTGTACTAAGGTAGGTAAAGTCATTCCCCAGGCATTATGCCTTAGGAAGCCATGAAGGCTTATATGGCCAGTGCTTAAACCTGGTTTCTGTAGTGCGAAGCAACTTAGAGTACAGTTATACTGACCCTCCTGGACGGGACACTAGTCCATCGCAGGTACCTTCCAAAAAGTGTTTGTACTCATTTGCAGCTGAGTACACTGAGGCAAAGTAGGGTAAATGAAATTGCCTAAGCTTCGAAAACGAACTGTGAACTGAATTTGAACTCACAACCCTTGAATTTAGAGTCCAACACCTTAACCACTAGGCCACGGCTGCCCCCCTCTGTGCTAAGACATAAGGCAAATTAATCTTTCACAAGTTCCATGATTCAACAATCAGAGTCATTCTTTTGATGATTTGAACAAAAATATTCACTATTTAAATTTGTTGTGTACCTGGGTTACAACATTTAAAATATGTATAAAACGTGTATATATATTTGATATGATTCACTATAATCATATCGCCTCATTGAGACGTATTAATAGTGCAAATTTATTATGATTATTTTTATTACCTGTTAATTTGTTAACTGCACTTGATTTTACCTTTAGTGTAATTTAGCGAGTTATTATCATTATATTGATATTATTACTATGCGTTGATCGGGTATAGATATTCAAGTATATTTAGTTATAGATATTCAATCTCAATGTCTTTCAGTATATTTTTGTGTGTACACAATTGCTTACAGCCATGACTCCGCTAACCTGAAACTGTATTACAAATTACTTGTTTTATATGTTCATTTTTGTATATTATCTATGTATATATGAGGAGGGTGGTCAACTGGTTAGAGCACAGGACTGTTGATTGAGAGAACAGTGGTGTGTATATTATCTGTGTATGTATGAGGAGTGTGGTCTAGTGGTTAGAGCACAGGACTGTTGATTGGGAGAATGGTGGTTTGTATATTATCTATATATGTATGAGGAGGGTGGTTTAGTGGTTAGAGCACAGGACTGTTGATTGAGAGAACAGTGGTGTGTATATTATCTGGGTATGTATGAGGAGTGTGATCTAGTGGTTAGAACACAGGAATGTTGATTGAGAGAATGGTGGTTTGTATATTATCTATGTATGTATGAGGAGGGTGGTCTAGTGGTTAGAGCACAGGATTGTTGATTGGGAGAATGGTGGTTTGTATATTATCTGTGTATGTATGAGGAGGGTGGTCTAGTGGTTAGAGCACAGGAATGTTGGTTGAGAGAATGGTGGTTTGTATCCACCTGCTACCGTTTTGAAATTTTGGCAGTTTCGTTCTCCTCGCTTCGCTTGTGTCTTTCGGAGGAGACACTAAAAGCCGTTGGTCGCTTCTGTCTGGTGTATATGTTAGGGGAAGTAAAATATCCCACGCAGGAAAATGATTGAAACCTGTCGTGGATTCACTAACTCTAGAGAAGGAAAACTTGAAGTAAACCACTCCTATGTTAGCCCCAGACAGGCCTGTTTGGGGCTGAATGTCATATGTCATAAATGCTCTCTGTGTCATGGCAACAGCTGTCGGGCGACCCAATGGCCCAGGTGTGCAGTGGAGCGTCTGTCGAACTGATCTACCCGAGCCACAGTCTCAGCATGTTCTACACCAGTCAGTGGCGCACCCTGCTGGAGAGGGTTGGCAACAAGAGACTGATGTATCTACTGGAAAACAGGGCGTTCTTTGTTAAGGTTGCCCCTAGCAACTACCTCCAGGTTGCAGGTAGGTAGTCGCCATTTGCAACAAGACACTATTTTTACTTGCATAAGGATCATTCTGTGTCAAATCAACCAATTTTCAGGAAATTAAAAAAGTTGATGTCTCATAAAAATTCAACATGTGCAACTAACATCAAGAATATCATGCCAATGGTTTACTCAGAATCTGTTCTGATCTGTTCAGAATCCGACAAGCGCATGCACAGTTCTATGAAATCACCTAGACTACCACTGTGACATATTAAACACAGCGGGTATATACACAACCAACCCATCATCTCGGTCAAACAGGCTGCTATGTCAGAAACAGAACTAGTTTAATAAACAAAGGCTAAAATATGTTACATTAGTTGATTTTTAAAGCAAACAGGATAGCCATATCCTATTTTCAAGTGTATGAATAGGTATATGCAAATATTTTTTCATTTTATGAGCGAATATTGCTGCAATACTACACTCGTGATATAGTGTTATCTAACAGTATGGCGTGGCCCATGAAATTAAGATGCATGTTCAACAAGGTTTTCCTAGTAAACTACTTGCATGATATTCTGAATTGTAGTTGCAGATGGTTCTGTTTTAGTAACTCTTATAGGTGCATAGGCCCAAGACCATGACTTGTTTTCCTTTAGATGAAGTACAGGTGTTACAACTCAGGAAATAAGTACAGGTGTTACAACTCAGGAAATAAGTACAGGTGTTACAGCTCAGGAAATAAGTACAGGTGTTACAGCTCAGGAAATAAGTACAGGTGTTTCAACTCAGGAAATAAGTACAGGTGTTACCACTCAGGAAATAAGTACAGGTGTTACAGCTCAGGAAATAAGTACAGGTGTTTCAACTCAGGAAATAAGTACAGGTGTTACCACTCAGGAAATAAGTACAGGTGTTACAGTTCAGGAAATAAGTACAGGTGTTACCACTCAGGAAATAAGTACAGGTGTTACAGTTCAGGAAATAAGTACAGGTGTTACAGTTCAGGAAATAAGTACAGGTGTTACAACTCAGGAAATAAGTACAGGTGTTACAACTCAGGAAATAAGTACAGGTGTTACAGCTCAGGAAATAAGTACAGGTGTTTCAACTCAGGAAATAAGTACAGGTGTTACCACTCAGGAAATAAGTACAGGTGTTACAGTTCAGGAAATAAGTACAGGTGTTACCACTCAGGAAATAAGTACAGGTGTTACAGTTCAGGAAATAAGTACAGGTGTTACAGTTCAGGAAATAAGTACAGGTGTTACAACTCAGGAAATAAGTACAGGTGTTACAACTCAGGAAATAAGTACAGGTGTTACAGCTCAGGAAATAAGTACAGGTGTTACAGCTCAGGAAATAAGTACAGGTGTTTCAACTCAGGAAATAAGTACAGGTGTTACCACTCAGGAAATAAGTACAGGTGTTACAGCTCAGGAAATAAGTACAGGTGTTTCAACTCAGGAAATAAGTACAGGTGTTACAACTCAGGAAATAAGTACAGGTGTTACAGCTCAGGAAATAAGTACAGGTGTTTCAACTCAGGAAATAAGTACAGGTGTTACAGTTCAGGAAATAAGTACAGGTGTTACAGCTCAGGAAATAAGTACAGGTGTTACAGCTCAGGAAATAAGTACAGGTGGTACAGTTCAGGAAATAAGTACAGGTGTTACAGCTCAGGAAATAAGTACAGGTGTTTCAACTCAGGAAATAAGTACAGGTGGTACAGTTCAGGAAATAAGTACAGGTGTTACAGCTCAGGAAATAAGTACAGGTGTTTCAACTCAGGAAATAAGTACAGGTGTTACCACTCAGGAAATAAGTACAGGTGTTACAGCTCAGGAAATAAGTACAGGTGATACAGCTCAGGAAATGAGTACAGGTGTTACAGCTCAGGAAATAAGTACAGGTGTTACCACTCAGGAAATAAGTACAGGTGATACAGCTCAGGAAATAAGTACAGGTGTTACAGCTCAGGGAATAAGTACAGGTGTTACAGCTCAGGGAATAAGTACAGGTGTTACAGTTCAGGAAATAAGTACAGGTGTTTCAACTCAGGAAATAAGTACAGGTGTTACAGCTCAGGAAATAAGTACAGGTGTTTCAACTCAGGGAATAAGTACAGGTGTTACAGCTCAGGGAATAAGTACAGGTGTTACAGCTCAGGGAATAAGTACAGGTGTTACAGCTCAGGAAATAAGTACAGGTGTTTCAACTCAGGAAATAAGTACAGGTGTTACAGCTCAGGAAATAAGTACAGGTGTTACAACTCAGGAAATAAGTACAGGTGTTACAGCTCAGGAAATAAGTACAGGTGTTACAGCTCAGGAAATAAGTACAGGTGTTACAGTTCAGGAAATAAGTTAAAATAGTATTAAATGACAACCAGTAGCGGACCATCAGACTGTGTTATAAACTTGTAAAAATTTGAATCTTAGTTTTCTTGAATCAGCAGGTATGACTTAACCCAAACAGCTGATTGGTGCAGTCCAGCAAATTGAATGTTGTGCAATGTAAGAAATTTAGGGTTTACAACATACCACAAGTTCACCCACATTCTACTAAAACTTTATAACATAGCTGCCCTGTGTTTAGCTATTCACAAAACTTGCTTACTCTCGGTGCAGTAGAGAATAGAGCTTAATTTGTTAAAAAGTCGGCCAGTAAAATTCAGTTCAACAATTTTCTTTAATATTTATGAAACTATCCTTATTTGATAAAATTCAGAAAGTTGAATTTCTCTTTCGTTGGTTGATTTATTTCAAAGGTATTCCTATCTATGAGTTGTGGCCGTTGCAAGACAAAATGGCTACAGTGGCTCATCCTGGTGGCAAAGTTGTGCATCGAAGAAGAGTTGACCGAGTGAGGAGAGTCACTGAACGACAGAAGAGAAAGAGGAGAAGAATTGTGAGAGAAATAACCGGTGATGTGACAAATCGTGACTGTGTGACAAATGACAAAAAAATTACATGTCACAGAGGGACAAGTGAAACTGTGACAAATGACATTAGTGTGACTTGCCAGAATGTGGCCGGTGACGTTGCAATATATGATAACATTGTGACAAATGACAACAATGCGACAAATAGCAACATTGTGACAACTGACAACAGTGTAACACGTGACAGTGATATGAATGACCACAGTTTGACATGTCACAAAGTAGTGAAAGGTGCCACAACGACCAATGACAAGAAAGTGACCAGAGACATTGCACTAGATCACAACAGTGTGACAAATGCCAGTAATTTGAGTGACAACAATTTGACTTGTCATAGATCAGTGACAGTTGAGAGTGTGGCAAATGACAACAGTGTTACCTGTCCCACTATGACAAACAGTTTGACAGTTGACAATGTTACTACTCGCAAAGTGACATGTGCTGGCATGTCATGTGACAATATGACACACGACTGTATCACTGACACAGAGTTGACACAGACACGTGACGTGGAACATGTATCACCACTTCCAAGGAAACGATCTTGTGGCATGTCATGTGACAATATGACGCACAACTGTATCACTGACACAGAGTTGACACAGACATGTGACATGGGACATGTATCACTGCTTCCAAGGAAGCGATCTTGTGGCATGTCATGTGACAATATGACACACAACTGTATCACTGACACAGAGTTGACACAGATGCGTGACGTGGGACATGTGTCATCACTTCCAAGGAAACGATCTTGTGACACTTTGGAAAACATGGGAAGCAGCAGGGAAGGAGGGAGAGGGAAGGGAGAAGGAAGGACTGGGGAGTCAACCCAGCCCCGGAAGAAGAGGAAGAGGAGACGGCATGGAAAGACTTGCGGGAGTGAATTGGGACAGGCCTACAGGTGAGTGTTATAATCTGCCCCTAGGATACAGGGGGTTGTAATGCTGTAGAGGGGTGAGCAGGGTGGGGAAAGGCTCTTCCCTATTGTCCCAACTGTTGTTGTTTCATCCTCCCACTGTGAGGGATAAGTTCGACACAGGGAAGTCTACAGTGGTTGTACATTGTGGATATTGTGCACGCAAGAACTCGTGCATGCACGCACTCATGCACTCATACACCCACTCATGCATGCATGCACACACTCATACACGCACACACTCATGCATGCACGCACATACTTTACAGATCTACGGCTGTTGTTTGGTCTGGTCATCTGTGAGTTCTGTTGTAAGCTTCCTGAAGACCATTTGAACGTGGATGGATATTTATATCTGACACTGACCCTGGTTATTGTAGCTTGACTTTGTTCTTAATCCTTATTTACATAATATATTAACTCACAGGGCCACACAGAACTGATGAACCTTGAATAGCGCATATTTAAAGGTTTGCTTCAGTGTGACAAATTATTGTTTCTTTTCCTTATATCTGATTTCACGGTATTGTGAAAGCTGTTGAATGTTGACTACCCCCTTGGGGAAAAATTGAACAAAATCCTGCAACATTTCTGTGTAAAAAGATAGATCTAGACACATGTATACTACTGGTTGGACGTTTGTGTTTACCATGGGAACTGTCTGATGGTAGTGAGTGCCTGGGAACTCTGCCTGATGGTAGTGAGTCCCTGGGAACTCTGCCTGATGGTAGTGAGTGCCTGGGAACTCTGTCTGATGGTAGTGAGTCCCTGGGAACTCTGTCTGAAGGTAGTGAGTGCCTGGGAACTCTGTCTGGTGGAAGTGAGTGCCTGAGAACTCTGTCTGATGGTGGTGAGTGCCTGGGAACTCTGTCTGAAGGTAGTGAGTGCCTGGTAACTCTGTCTGAAGGTAGTGAGTGCCTGGTAACTCTGTCTGATGGAAGTGAGTGCATGGGAACTCTGTCTGATGGTAGTGAGTGCCTCGGAACTATGTCTGATGGTAGTGAGTGGCTGAGAACTCTGTCTGATGGTAGTGAGTGCCTGGGAACTCTGTCTGATGGTAGTGAGTGCCTGGGAACTCTGTCTGATGGTTGTGAATGCCCCATTTTCAAGAGCTG
This sequence comes from Lamellibrachia columna, assembly GCA_963662155.1. Taxonomy (NCBI): domain Eukaryota; kingdom Metazoa; phylum Annelida; class Polychaeta; order Sabellida; family Siboglinidae; genus Lamellibrachia; species Lamellibrachia columna. The sequence continues at coordinate 21,905,034 of OY759261.1, read as the reverse complement.
ATGCGACGGATGCACTGCATTGATAACAGTTGTTTACGTTTATATTTACCTTTATTAAAGCTGATTTTTATGTTGAATATCAATGAGTACAAGTTAGTGAACAAAATATTTTTCATATGTTTTTGTAATGTTTGCTTGCAGCTATCATATTGCATTTGATCGCCGAGGAATCTTCTATACGCGTGACTTGCAAGAAAAGTTACCAGGAAATCGTAAATATATTTGACGATACACAAAACCTCATAATTATACATTTTGTTATTCATTCCTGTTGAGCTATGGTTGTTATTGTTTCCATTGTGTAATATTTAGCACCAGTTTGTCAACCTTAATGTATATTCTTGGCATTAGGATAGTTTTTCAGAGCTTAGTAAGTTTAGTTATATTTTATTAAATGCACATTATTAAATTGTGCTTTTGTATGCAGTAAGTAAGCATTGAATATAGAGAACAGTTTATAGAAATAGCAAGAGTTATTCTAAAAGTCTAAGCACCTTATATTTTTGCACGTTGACAACACACTTTCTTAGATGTGTCCAATGAAATGAATTTGTATCATATGAATGCATATCTGGTGGTGTCACAGGTCATCTATGTACGTATGGGATCTTCCCAACAGTTTGTTATTGTGTTTTTAATGGGTGCATATTCTGGTCTATTTACAGATGTACTGTCAAAAGTCAAGGCGGATGACGTTGGAGTCGTGTTTCTGATGGACTGTGTCTTTGTCAAGACCGACGTTGGTGCGAAAATGACACAAGGCAGCACTGATGATGTCACTGTGTCAGGCAGTGACGCTTGTATGTATCCTCTCTCATAGAGGACAATAAATGAATGGAACAAACAAATGATCTACAGATTGTATAAATGCTAGCAGCTTGAATATGTTTAAAACAGCATTGACAAATATCTCATTAGGGCAGTTTACACATAGATGAATAAATACTGGACTAGATAAGTCAGTGGCTGCCATGTCCACTTACCATCTGGCTGCCTTGTCCACTTACCATCTGGCTGCCTTATCCACTTATCATCTGGCTGCCTTGTCCACTTACCATCTGGTTGCCTTGTCCACTTACCATCTGGCTGCCTTGTCCACTTACCATCTGGGTTCCTTGTCCACTTACCATCTGGCTGCCTTGTCCACTTATCATCTGGGTTCCTTGTCCACTTATCATCTGGGTTCCTTGTCCACTTACCATCTGGGTTCCTTGTCCACTTACCATCTGGGTTCCTTGTCCACTTACCATCTGGTTGCCTTGTCCATTTACCATCTGGGTTCCTTGTCCACCTATCATCTGGCTGCCTTGTCCACTTATCATCTGGATTCCTTGTCCACTTACCATCTGGGTTCCTTGTCCACTTATCATCTGGGTTCCTTGTCCACTTATCATATGGGTTCCTTGTCCACTTACCATCTGGGTTCCTTGTCCACTTACCATCTGGGTTCCTTGTTCACTTATCATCTGGGTTCCTTGTCCACTTAACATCTGGGTTCCTTGTCCACTTAACATTTGGGTTTTTTGCTTAGTATGGCAATCTAAGAATGCTTACCACCTGAATTCTAAATTAATTTGACACAATCAAGAAACCTTCACCAAAGTCCTTGAACTTGTTGGTGCAATAGATGCGAGTTGTAATGTAATGTTGGATATGAATGTTAGCATTAAATGTTGATTAACACACTTAAATTATCAGCAATACATAATCAGAATGTAGATTTTATTGTTATATTGTTATTGTTGCACATGCAAGAGAATTATCATGTTGAAAAAAAGTGACATGTTGCAAAATGTTCTGTCAGTGTTGATGATACTTTATGAAGCTTAAACAGATATGGATTTCAAATATACACACATTGAAAACTAATTTACTATTTATATTAAAAAAACTTGTAAAATCAGTGTCATTACATATATATCGAGCAAACTGCAGAATGAACATTGCAGCCGTATGGACCATGGGGCCTGAAGTGGTAGGTAGGTAGTTGGTGATGTAACAGAACATTGCATAATCTTAAGAAGTCTTCATGGAGAACAGATCATTAGTGATGTTTCTCTGCTGTATAGGTCCAGAGTGCCATCAAGAGTATGACTTGACTGACATCTACAAAACACTGTCGCCACATTTCAAGCTTCTCATCAACAATCACAAGTAAGGAATATGACTTAAAGTTATGACATAAATAACTATATTGTCACTATCATGTTAACCAGTGGGGAAGTCTGGAGTAGGCTTCTTATGCCTCATGAGTCATCTTTGACAATCTTGTGATGTATAAATGATCTCCCATCATCATATTGTTGCTGCATTGTGATTGTATGTATAGACTTTAGTATTACATTATGTTTGTATATGTAATATCTAAATTTCTAATTGCATCGCAACCTGTAACAACCCAGCTCTGAATAGTCACCTCTGTTATCCAGTGCTCAGCCTCAGACATTGTTCATTCAGAGTCCTGAATGTGTCCGTCTGTCTGTCTGTGTGTCTGTCTGTCACCCTGTCTGTCATTTCAGGCAGTGTAGATACCGTCAATTGCTGCGGAAATTTGCTCCACTCCAACATTCACAGCAGCAGCCACTGATTGCCATGACAACAGCTGATTCACTTGTTGCTGAGACTCCTGCGTCAGTTCCACAAGTCACAAGTGGGAATTGTTTTATAACCTTACAACTCACTTTTATCAGACCAATGGTGTTTTATAACCTTACAACTCGCTGTTATCAGACCAATGGTGTTTTATAACCTTACAACTCGCTGTTATCAGACCAGTGGTGTTTTATAACCTTACAACTCACTGATATCAGACCAGTGGTGTTTTATAACCTTACAACTCGCTGTTAGACCAGTGGTGTTTTATAACCTTACAACACACTGTTATCAGACCAGTGGTGTTTTATGACCTTACAACACACTGTTATCAGACCAGTGGTGTTTTATAACCTTACAACACACTGTTATCAGACCAGTGGTGTTTTATGACCTTACAACACACTGTTATCACACCAGTGGTGTTTTATGACCTTACAACACACTGTTATCAGACCAGTGGTGTTTTATGACCTTACAACACAGTGTTATCAGACCAGTGGTGTTTTATAACCTTACAACACACTGTTATCAGACCAGTGGTGTTTTATGACCTTACAACACACTGTTATCACACCAGTGGTGTTTTATGACCTTACAACACACTGTTATCAGACCAGTGGTGTTTTATGACCTTACAACACAGTGTTATCAGACCAGTGGTGTTTTATGACCTTACAACACACTGTTATCACACCAGTGGTGTTTTATGACCTTACAACACACTGTTATCATACCAGTGGTGTTTTATGACCTTACAACACAGTGTTATCAGACCAGTGGTATTTTCAAAATTTTTACTTTTTACTGTAACCCCCAACTACATAATACCTTTCCCACGCACATACAAGTGTTCTTGATTGCAATTCATAATTATACATAAATGCACCACATTTTTTATTAGTTTTTCTCAAGTATGTGAGCCATGGCCAGTCAATTATCAATAAATATTGAATCTGCTTAGTTTTCAGTAAAATCAAGTAAAAAACGCAATCAAGGTGTGACTTTTGACTATTGAATGTCAATGCATGATCATTGTTTTTATCCTGGCTGAGTCAGGCAGTGAGTGTGACTTTTGACTGTTGAATGTTGATGCATGATTATTGTTTTTATCCTGGCTGAATCAGGCAGTGAGTGTGACTTTTGACTGTTGAATGTCGACGCATAATCATTGTTTTTATCCTGGCTGAGTCAGGCAGTGAGTGTGACTTTTGACTGTTGAATGTTGATGCATGATTATTGTTTTTATCCTGGCTGAGTTAGGCAGTGAGTGTGACTTTTGACTGTTGAATGTTGATGCATGATTGTTGTCTTTATCCTGGCTGAGTCAGGCAGTAGGTGTGACTTTTGACTGTTGAATGTCGACGCATGATCATTGTTTTTATCCTGGCTGAGTCAGGCAGTAGGTGTGACTTTTGACTGTTGAATGTTGATGCATGATTATTGTTTTTATCCTGGCTGAGTCAGGCAGTGAGTGTGACTTTTGACTGTTGAATGTCGACGCATGATCATTGTTTTTATCCTGGCTGAGTCAGGCAGTGAGTGTGACTTTTGACTATTGAATGTTGATGCATGATTATTGTTTTTATCCTGGCTGAGTCAGGCAGTAAGTGTGACTTTTGACTGTTGAATGTCCATACATGATCATTGTCTTTATCCTGGCTGAGTCAGGCAATAGGTGTGACTTTTGATTGTTGAATGTTGATGCATGATCATTGTCTTTATCCTGGCTGAGTCAGGCAGTAGGTGTGACTTTTGATTGTTGAATGTTGATGCATGATCATTGTTTTTATCCTGGCTGAGTCAGGCAGTGAGTGTGACTTTTGACTGTTGAATGTCCAAACATGATCAGTGTCTTTATCCTGGCTGAGTCAGACAGTAGGTGTGGCTTTTGTCTGTTGAATGTTGATACATGATCAGTGTCTTTATCCTGACTCAGTCAGGCAGCAGGTGTGGCTTTTGACTGTTGAATGTTGATACATGATTATCTGGGATTTGTCTCAAAGAAACGTGAAAGTTAAGTTTGTGTTGATTGTATTGCTCTTGGCTAAATCATGAGCTAATGTTATTTGCTTTGACAGACAGTGCTCGGAGGAAGGTTTTTGTGAGAAACTCGTGGGCTCACAAGATGCAGACGAAGGACATTGGTACATTGCTGGAGTTGTATACTACACCAGGCCAGGTTAGTTGAGTTCTTCAAGAAGTAGGTTGTTCTAGGCAAGGCTGCTTCAGATACTGAAATATATATTTTGTATTTTCACTGCCAAATGTACAACTGGGTTAGTTTCAGAATATGCAGGAAAATGCCAAAGCTGTGTTCATGATTCATTTATCTCAACACAGATAAGGTCTGTGTTTGTTATTCTGTAGACCGCAACACAGCCAGCTAATATTGGTGTGGCCGTTGTGTTGTAGAACACAACCAGCTAATATTTGTGTCCGTTATGTTGTAGAACACAGCCAGCTAATATTGGTGCGGCCGTTGTGTTATAGACCACAACACAGGCAGCTAATATTGGTGTGGCCGTTGTGTTATAGACCACAACACAGGCAGCTAATATTGGTGTGGTCGTGTTGTAGAACACAGCCAGCTAATATTGGTATGGCCATTGTTTTGTAGACCACAACACAGCCAGCTAATATTGGTGCGGCAGTTGTGTTGTAGACCACAACGCAGCCATCTAATATTGTTGCGGCCATTGTGTTGTTGACCACAACACAGCCAGCTAATATTGGTGCGGCCGTTGTGTTGTAGACCACAACACAGCCAGCTAATATTGGTGCGGCCGTTGTGTTCAACTTTTCTTCCCCAGATCTTCCTCTTCCTGCGGGCAGTGTGCACAAGGGTGATACCCCCCGCCCTGTGGGGGTGCACAGGCAACAAACGGGTGTTTCTTACCAGTATCCTTCTTTGGTGTGACACAAAGTTACAGGTCAACTTGACCACATACTTCACATGTCAAGTTGACCACGCACTCCACAGGTCAACTGGACCACACATTCCACTGGTCAACTTGACCACACATTCCACAGGGCAACTTCACCATGCACTCCACTGGTCAACTTGACCACACACTCCGCAGGTCAACTTGACCACACACTCCACTGGTCAACTTGACCACACACTCCACAGGTCAACTTGACCACACACTCCACATGCCAACTTGACCATACACCATAGGGCCAATTTGACCAAATGCTTAACTGGTCAACTTGACCACAGACTCCACTGGTCAATGTGACCACACACTTCACTGATCAACTTCACCATACATTCCACTGGTCAACTTCACCACACACTCCACAGGTCAACTTCACCACACACTCCATAGGTCAACTTAATCATACACTCCACAGGTCAACTTGACCACACACTATACAGGTCAAGTTGACCACTCACTCCACTGGTCAACTTCACCACACACTCCACAGGGCAACTTCACCACACACTCCACAGGTCAACTTCACCACACACGCCACAGGTCAACTTCACCACACACCCCATAGGGCCAATTTGACCAGATGCTTAACTGGTCAACTTGACCACAAACTCCACTGGTCAACTTTATCATACACTTCACTGGCCAACTTGACCACACACTCCACAGGTCAACTTAACCACACACTCTACAGGTCAAGTTGACCACACACTCCACAGGTCAACTTAACCACACGCTCCACGGGTTAACTTGACCACACACTCCATAGGTCAACTTAACCACACATGCCACAGGTCAACTTGACCATACACTCCACAGGTCAACTTAACCACACATGCCACAGGTCAACTTGACCATACACTCCACAAGTCAACATAACCACATATGCCACAGGTCAACTTAACCACACACTCCACAGGTCAACTTAACCACACACTTCACTGGCCAACTTGACCACACACTCCACATGCCAACTTGACCATACACCATAGGGCCAATTTGACCAAATGCTTAACTGGTCAACTTGACCACAGACTCCACTGGTCAATGTGACCACACACTTCACTGATCAACTTCACCATACATTCCACTGGTCAACTTAATCACACACTCCACAGGTCAACTTGACCACACACTATACAGGTCAAGTTGACCACTCACTCCACTGGTCAACTTCACCACACACTCCACAGGGCAACTTCACCACACACTCCACAGGTCAACTTCACCACACACGCCACAGGTCAACTTCACCACACACTCCACTGGTCATCTTAACAACGCACTCCATAGGGCCAATTTGACCAGATGCTTTACTGGTCAGCTTGACCACAGACTCCATTGGTCAACGTGACCACACACTTCACTGGTCAACTTCACCACACACTCCACAGGTCAACTTGACCATGGATTGGTCAACCTTGTGTTATTCAATGTTTCCTTCTCTCAAGCCACAGATGTCCGACGTTTTCTTGAACTTGGCAGATTTGAGAGACTGAGCCTGGGCCAACTGATGAAGAAGATGAAGGTGAGTGTGATGATGTGATGTACTTATAACAAACAAGCCCAGGTCTCAATAACATTATTTCCCCTGGGGTGGCTCAGTGGTTAGAACACCGGACTCTCAATTGAGAGAAGCCGATTTTCAATCCTCTTGTTGCCGTTTCGAAACTTGGGCAATTTTGTTCACTCCTAGTTGCCTCAGTGGATATGTGAACAAATAGGCTTTGTGTAGTAATTACATCAAAGCTGAATGCTTCCAAGATAAATTCAGTTGATGTTGGAGTGAACAGGTCTGCCAGGGGGTGAAGTGTAAAGTGCTCTGAAAGTCATATAGAGATTTAACAAGATTTAACAAGATTTGCCATCCAAGCCAAAGGCCCAGATGGCAAGTGGACAAGGAAGCCATTGGCTTATCGAGAGTCCAACAATGTTCATCTACTTATAGCCCGCCCTCCTGAGATATGTGTCAACCTTGTTTTTAAACATATTCACGCTGCTAGCGGTTACACAATCTGTAGACAATTTGTTCCATTCATTTATTGTCCTCTGTGAGAACGAGTGCTTCCTGATGTCCAATCTACATTGATCCTTTACTAATTTTACCTCATGTCCTCTAGTTCTGCTATCCTTCTTGAGTGAGAAAAACATATTTCTATCAATATTTTCATACCCATTCAATATCTTAAAAACTTCAATCTGATCTCCTCTTAACCTCCTAGTCTCTAGAGTTGTTAAACCACATTCTTTCAGGCATTCTTCATAACTAAGGTCTCTCAGTTCTGGAATCATAGAGTGGATACTTTGGAGATGTTTGAGTGATATAGTTAGTAATTTCCAATAAAATAAGTGTGCTTGTTGTTCATTGAAACTCAGTGACATTCTGATTTTTTACTTCCACGTCAGTTGACCAAAATGACAAAAAGTACCACCCATCCAGGGATGGGGTCAAATAACCTCCTTGTCTCTAGAGTTGTTAAACCACATTCTTTCAGGCGTTCTTCATAACTAAGGTCTCTCAGTTCTGGAATCATATAGAGTGGATACTTTGGAGATGTTTGAGTGATATAGTTAGTAATTTCCAATAAAATAAGTGTGCTTGTTGTTCATTGAAACTCAGTGACATTCTGATTTTTGACTTCCACGTCAGTTGACCAAAATGACAAAAAGTACCACCCATCCAGGGATGGGGTCAAATACACTTGGCCAAATACAACTACAAATACAAATACAGCACTTTTAAAATTATCAAATACAAATACAGCACTTTTAAAATATACAAATACAGTGCTTTTTAAATTGTCAAATACAAGTACAAATACATTTCTTTAAATGCAATGCTTGGCATTGTCTTCTGTGTAAATTATATTATCATTAAATTCACACTCATTACAACTTCACAAGTCCTGGTTACATTTCACAAACATCAGCTGCTGAAAGCGGTCATCACTGAGGTTGCACCAGTCAGGTCCGAAGATTTTTCCAGCTACACTGATAATGACTGCACAGATGACCTGGCCATTATAGCATGACCACTGATTGACCAGTCACATGTATAAAATGCATGCATTAAATATTGGCTTCTATGGTAAAGTTAGCCATTTGTTTCACTTCCCATTGAAATAGAAAGACATCACCAAATCAAGATAAAGCCCCCAGCTCAGGCAGCTTAATTATTCTGTATAGTTGCACCATTGCCTTGATCTCCAGGGGAGTCACGGCTGAGTAAACAATGTGCAAGGAAACCAAGGGCACTTGTTTCATTGTGCCTTTCCTACAAATCTCATCCAGGATGTCTGTCTGTTACTAGTGATGCTGTGAAGCCTGTGATTGCAGGTCAATGTGCTGGATCTTTATCTCAGACTTTAGCTAAAAGTGGTGTATTTCACCTGTATTTGAATAAAATACATCAAATACAAGGAGCAAATACAAATATGTCACTTTTGCAACAGGCAAATACAAATATGAACTTTCCTGTATTTCAAATACAAATACGTATTTGACTCCATCCGTGCACCCAACCCTACATGATTTAATGTGTTGGCAAAATATTGTTTTTTTTTATTAATGAATGAATAATATTGCCTTTATCCTTGTTTTCTTTTCAGTTTTGCCAGCATTATAACCATGTTTTTCAGTGTCCACCAGGTTTTACCAGTTGTTACCAGGAAAAAAATGGTAAAAACACATTTTTGCCAGGTTTTACCAACTGTGGTTTTTCCTGGTAAAAACTCAACCCTGAGAGTAACCCTAGTTGACCGGTGTGCACTCCCTCCTGAGACATCAATAAGTGTTGTCATGTGACAGGTGACAGAGTGCACATGGCTGGAAGGTGTCCACTCTCACCTGAGACGTCAAGAACTGACCGCCAAGTTCCTACACTGGGTACTTAATGACTATGTCATGGTGCTACTGAAGGTAACCTTACTGTATCCATCAACACCCCAACAACAGTCACCCCAATGACAAACACCCCATCCATAGACACCCTGCCCACAATCACCCTATCATAAACACCCCCATCAACAATCACCCCAATGACAAACACCTTATCCACAAACTCCCCATCCATAAACACCCCATCAACGATAACCCCAGTGACAATCACCCCATCCACAATTATCCCACCCCAAACCATCCAAAATCATCCCATCTGCAAACAGAAAAACAAACACCCCATCACAAACAAACACCCCACCAATAATAGACGATATTCGTTTAAAAATATAAAACATTTTTATGAACGATTTCAAAATCTATGTGTTTCAGGCATTGCAGTGACATCACAAACATATCGCAGTGACATCACAAACATATCACAGTGACATCACAAACATATCGCAGTGATGTCACAAACATATCGCCGTGACATCACAAACATATCACAGTGATGTCACAAACATATCACAGTGACATCACAAATATATCGCAATGATGTCACAAACATATCGCAATGACATCACAAACATCGCAATGATGTCACAAACATATCACAGTGACATCACAAAGATATCGCAATGATGTCACAAACATCACAGTGACATCACAAACATATCGCAGTGATGTCACACATATCACAGTGACGTTACATACACAACCCGCAACCGTAGTTCTATTCTTAGCCAATAGGTGTACGTGAATATTGTCTATTAAATATTACGTTTATTCCTAACTGGACAAAGCCCCGTCACACATTAGTAGTTGACAGGAGATGTTCCTTTATTGCAGTGTTTCTTCTACATCACAGACAGCACACCAGGCAAGAACCGGGTCCTGTATTACCACAAGAGACTGTGGAGAGTTGTCAGGCAGAAAGCTATGGCAGGTTTGTAACTTATATGTAAAGGTTTGTTACTTATGTGTAGAGGTTTGTTACTTATGTGTAGAGGTTTGTTACTTATGTGTAAAGGTTTGTTACTTATGTGTAGAGGTTTGTTACTTATGTGTAGAGGTTTGTTACTTATGTGTAGAGGTTTGTTACTTATGTGTAGAGGTTTGTTACTTATGTGTAGAGGTTTGTTTCTTATGTGTAGAGGTTTGTTACTTATGTGTAGAGGTTTGTTACTTATGTGTAGAGGTTTGTTACTTATGTGTAGAGGTTTGTTACTTATGTGTAGAGGTTTGTTACTTATGTGTAGAGGTTTGTTACTTATGTGTAGAGGTTTGTTACTTATGTGTAGAGGTTTGTTTCTTATGTGTAGAGGTTTGTTACTTATGTGTAGAGGTTTGTTACTTATGTGTAGAGGTTTGTTACTTATGTGTAGAGGTTTGTTACTTATGTGTAGAGGTTTGTTACTTATGTGTAGAGGTTTGTTACTTATGTGTAGAGGTTTGTTTCTTATGTGTAGAGGTTTGTTACTTATGTGTAGAGGTTTGTTACTTATGTGTAGAGGTTTGTTACTTATGTGTAGAGGTTTGTTACTTATGTGTAAAGGTTTGTTACTTATGTGTAGAGGTTTGTTTCTTATGTGTAGAGGTTTGTTACTTATGTGTAGAGGTTTGTTACTTATGTGTAGAGGTTTGTTACTTATGTGTAGATGTTTGTTACTTATGTGTAAAGGTTTGTTACTTATGTGTAAAGGCGGATGAAATGAGGAGGGAAAAAGCGAGCGATGGATAAAACTATGTTAAAGGCAACTCTAAGGAAGAACATATATAAACATGTAAAAAATAAATTAGATTGATTCTGTTTAGTTACATATATCTGGTCTGTTGATAAGGGGCTAATACAGTTTGTTATTCAAAGGTCTTTATCTTGTGCAGATGTCTAGTAACAAAAATTTGGGGAAGCGTATGTATGATATAGAATAATGACATTGTGGATTTATTCATGGTTGGTGGTACAATTGATACGAGATTTTACATACTAATGAACATGGCTTTTGATACAACATTGTGGATACTTGACTTGAAACGTAAAATGTTATACCTTTGACTGGTGATGTAACGTGTTACATATTTCACTGGGGTTACACACTTATATAACTTCATGTAAAATGTTACACCCATAAGACTCATGATAAACATTGGTACGCCATGTTATGTGTATGGTATTTTACTAGTGATGCATATTGTAAAATGTTATGAACTTTACACTGATGTAACATCTTACACCCACGCTTAATGATACACCTTGATGTAATACATTACAGTTTGACTATTGGCCCATTCTGATGTATCGGTAGACCATATTGTCTAGTCCGATGCACTGATGTAACATGTTACACACTTGTTGATGACACATATGTGTTACAGCGTTACTGGGAAAAGGCATGCTGAGTCCTATTGATAGGGTGAGTATTGGTACTTAGAGATGACTTGATAAGTACGAGCGCAGGTACATTGGGAACATGTCTCATGTTGCAGGTACTTGGTAGAGAAGAACATCAGTTCAGCAGGTGATATGATTCTCCTGCTGAGATGTTTTATATTAGTTATGCTAACACGATACTTGTTGCAAGTAAAACTGTTGGAATGTCAACAATGTAACAATGTAATTTTAAACAATTCTGAACAATAAGGGCCATCAGTTTTGTGTGGTGCTGCGACACAGTGGTTGCAACATTGGACCCTGAATCGAGATAATCTGGGTTTGAAACCTCTTGGTGCCGTTTTGAAGCTTGGCCAATGTTGTTCTCTCCACGTTGCCTCAGTTCACTCAACTGTGTAAATGCGTACCTGGCTATAGACCGTGATGGATATGTGACCAAATAGTCTTCGTGCAGTAACTGCAGCGTGGCTGAATCCTTCCCAGAGAAATCATGTTGGTTATAAGAAGGAACACATCTGCCAGGGGTGAAGTATACATTCCTGTAATTCCTCTCCACAGTTATCTAGGTTGTTTTGGGTTGTTTTCATTTTTGTTTTCCTTTGGGGTCCACATGAGAATGTTTACAAATCATAGGCGTGTTGCCTATGGCAACAAAGGTGGTTTGCTTATGTTGTATAACAGTGACATATGTATTATGTTTATGGAATGTGACGGACAGTTGCGTATTACAAATTGTCGACATGATGGTGGACAAACCAGCCCCCTGGTCACTAGGGATTCTTCCAAGAGTTCCTACTAATCGGTGTCCTACTGGACAAGGCTACTTTACAAAATGTTGTCACAATTCTTACATTTCTTATCATTAAATGTCAACCGGAGCAACCTGAATCAACTGACAGAAATGTTGTGACATGTGCCTTACTTTGTCTTCCCTTAGGGAGCGGTCCACTCCCTACTGGGAAGGGGAGCTGCACTAGGAGTGTCATATCTGCGGTTCCTCCCCAAGGCTGCTTCCCTGCGTTCCATCGTCAACATGAGTCGCCGACAGTCTCCCAGGACACCTAAGGTCAGTGTCCTCACTGTTCTTGGTTCAGTCTCCTCACTGTCCTCAGTTCAGTCTCCTCACTGTCCTCAGTTCAATCTCATCACTGTCCTTAGATCAGTCGCATCAGTGTCCTGAGCTCATTGTTCTCAGTTCAGTATCCCCTCTGTCTTAGGTTCAGTGTCCTCAATTCAGTTTCACCACTATCTTCAGTTCAGTATCACCACTGTCCTCAGTGCAGTATCACCACTGTCCTCAGTGCAGTATCACCACTGTCCTCAGTTCAGTCTGCCCACTTTCCTCAGTTCAGTATCATCACTGCCATTAGATTAGTCTCCTCAAGAATAGAATGGGAATGGTTCAATATCTTCAGTGTCCTCAGTTCAGTCTCACCACTATCCTCAGTTCAGTCTCCTCATTGTGCTCAGTTAAATCTCGACACTGTCCTCTGTTCAGTCTCCTCACTGTCATCAGTTCAATACACTCACTGTCCCCAGTTCAATATTCTCATTGTCCTTAGTTCAGCCTCCCTACAGTCATCAGTTAAATATCATTACTGTCATGATTTCAATATCATCTCTATCCTCAGTTCAGTCGCCTCGCTGTCCTCAGTTCAATCTCCCCAGTGTCCTCAGTTCAATATCCTTACTGTCATGATTTCAATATCATCTCTATCCTCAGTTCAGACTCCTCACTGTCCTCAGTTCAATCTCTTCAGTGTCCTCAGTTCAATATCTTTACTGTCATGATTTCAATATACTCACTGTCCTCAGTTCAGACTCCTCACTGTCCTCAGTTCAATCTATTCAGTGCACTAGATCAGTTCAGTAATCTCACGTCAGTTTTATTTTTATTTTGGGGTAATGTTCAGAATGTAGTATATATCGCAACAACAACTGAAATTAACTTAACCTATTATTTTGTAACTGTTCCAATCCCAAACATCAGATCAAGACACTTAAAGAGGCACGAGTTGGACAGATTGTATTGTGAGGAAGCAATTTGGTGTAACATAGTTACCAGGAACTCAACATTAACAATAGGAGTAGTTTATCAACAAGAGGAAGATGTAAAATTGCAAAACGCGATAAGGGAGGTGTGCAAGGGGGAATGTGTTATAATGGGTGATTTTAACCATGGCCATATACAATGGGAATCATTAGAGAGTGCTGGAGGTGACGACCATCAGTTCCTACTTCTAACACAGGATTGTTTCCTTACTCAACATGTCTTGGAACCAACCAAAGGTGGGAATGTGTTTAATTTTGTCTTCTCAAAATGAATTAGTTGACAATGTTAAAGTACACGAACCTTTGGGTTCAAGTGACCATAACCAAATCCATTTTAATATAAAAGTAAAAACAGGGAATACATATAAAAAAACAATGGAGGAGGAACTTCAACAAAGGTAAATATAAAGAGATGAGAAAACATCTAGCAGATATAGATTGGAATAACTTGCTTGCTAAAGAACAAGACAGCAACAGAATGCTGGACTTGTTTAAAATATGAGATTGAGGGCATTATTGAGAAATTTTTTCCATTAAGAAAACAAGGGAAAAGGTCTAAGAAGAAACACCTGTCAAAAGAGGCTATTAGAAAAAAATTCACAAACAGATGCTGTGGAGGTTATATAAACACACTGGAAATGTAGAATACTACAGAAACTACAAAGAGGCACTTAACCTAGCTACAACTGAAATTAGAAAATCTAAAAGGACCTTTGAAAAAAAATTGGCAGGTAATATAAAAAATGACAGCAAGAGTTTCTATGCTTATGTAAGGAGTAAACAGAAAGTTTGAGATAAGGTCAGTGAAAACATAATTTCAGACGGGTTTCAGATGGCAGAGGTCCTGAATGAGTATTTCAGCTCAGTTTTTACCACAGAAAATATAAGCTCACTACTAAATTTGAAGGAAATAAATCAGAACAGTTGGGGCAGTTATGTGTAACTCCTGAAATGATAGCAAAGAAAATTAAGAAAATGAAAGATAATAAATCACCTGGAGTTGATGGGATACCACCAAAACTGCTTAAGGAAATTGTTGAGCGAATTAGCACACCACTAGCAAAAGTGTTTAACTTGTCACTAGAAGAAGGAATAGTTCCTTCAGAATGGAAAGAGGCAAACATTACACTGCTATTTAAGAGAACATCGAGGAACAAATCAGAAAATTATAGACCAGTGAGTTTAACATCTGTTGTATGTAAATTACACGAAACATTAATTAGAGACCACATGATGGCATTACTTGTAAAACATAAATGAATAAATACATCTCAACATGGGTTCTTAAAAGCAAGGTCATGCCTAACCAATCGCTTATGTTTTTTGGAAGAAATTACAAAGTGGGTAGATGATGGGTCACCAGTGGATGTTGTCTATTTAGATTTTCAGAAAGCTTTCGATAAAGAGCCACATCAAAGATTGTTACTTAAACTAAAAGCCCATGGTATAGGCAATGATGCAATCAACTGGATAGAAAAGTGGCTTACACACAGAAGACAGAGAGTAATAGTAGATGGTGAGATTTCAAACTGGAAATCTGTTCTGAGTGGCATACCACAGGGATCAGCATTAGGCCCTATACTGTTTTTAATATATATATATATAACTAATTTGGAAGATGACATATCTAGCAAAGTACTAAAATTTGCAGATGACACAAAAGTATTCAGAATTAATGATACAGATATACAGATAAACAAAGTTTACAGGATGATCTAGATAAATTAGTTAAATGGTCAGAAAAATGGCAAATGTTATTCAATTTTGGGAAGTGTAAATGCATACACATAGGACATGGAAACATGGACGAAGAATATAAAATGGGGGATGCTGTACTAGGTAGAACCACACAAGAAAAGGACTTAGGTGTAACATTTAGTGCTGACATGAAAGTTTCAGAGCAATGTGGGATTGCTGCTTCGAAAGGAAATCAAAGTCTAGGGCTAATTAAGAGAACTATCACGTATAAGGAGAAGCAGCTAATTGTACACCTGTACACAGCAATAGTTAGACCACATTTGGAGTATTGTATACCAGCATGGAGGCCGTATCGTAAGAAGGGCATAGACAAGCTAGAAAGAATAAAATGAAGAACAACTAAAATGATTCCAGAATTGAGAGACCTTAGTTACGAAAATCGCTTATTACAATGTGGTTTGACAACACTAGAGACCAGGACACTAAGAGGAGACCAAATAGAAGTGTTTAAAATAGTGAACGGTTATGAGGATGTTGATAGGAATATGTTCTTCAAACTTAAAGAAGGCAGTAGAACCAAAGGACACAAAGCAGCATTAGTTAAGGAGCAGTGTAGATTGGACATGAGAACGTACTCTTTATCACAGAGGGTGATAAATGAATGGAACAAACTGCCAAATGATTGTGTTAATGCTAGTAGTGTGAATATGTTTAAAAATAGAATTGACAGATATATGATCAGGGCGGGCTACACATAAATGATAAAATTGTTGGACTTTCGATAAGCCAATGGCTTCCTTGTCCACTTGCCATCTGGAACTTGTTGTTTGGGATGGCAATCTTGTCAAATCTTTTTAAATCTTTGCTCCACAACCCAGCATTCGAACGCCAATTATTTAAAAATTAACTATCTTCGCGTTTTCATTTGTTGATATATCAATGCGTAACTATATATATAAAGAGGTATAATTAACTTTTTTCCCTTGTATGTTATGTTTCTTCTAATCAATCCAAGAATTTGATTACCCTTTGAAGCTGAAATACCACACTGCTCTGAAACTTTCATATCAGTGCTTATTGTAACTCCCAAGTCCTTTTCTTTTACAGTAGTACCCAGAACAGTATCTCCCATTTTATAGTTTACATTCAAGTTCCCATGTCCTGTATGTAGGCATTTACATTTCCCAAAATTGAACAACATCTGCCATTTCTCAGACCATTTCACTAATCTGTCTAGATCGTTTTGTAAATGTTGTTTATCACCATCAGTATTAACCTTTCTAAACAGTTTTGTGTCATCCGCAAATTTCAGTACGTTACTTGTTATACTGTCGTCCAAGTCATTGATATAAATTAAGAATAATATAGGTCCTAATACTGATCCTTGAGGTACCCCACTCAAAACCGATTTCCAATTTGAAACTTCTCCATCTACTATAACTCGTTGTCTTCTGTCAGTCAGCCATTGTTCTATCCAGTCAGTTATGCTATCCCCGATACCATGGGCTTTTAATTTAAGTAGTAATCTTTGATGTGGCACTTTGTCAAAAGCTTTCTGAAAATCTAAGTAGATAATATCTACTGGCGATCCCACGTCTATCCACTTAGTGATTTCTTCCAAAAAACATAACATATTTGTTAAGCATGACCTCGCTTTAAGGAATCCATGTTGAGATGAATTTAATAATTTATGCTTAACGAGGAAGTCCACCATATGGTTTTTAATTAACCTTTCTAATAATTTACAAATCACTGACGTTAAAGTTAAAGTTGTATGTAAATTACTCGAAACATTAATTAGAGACCACATGGTGGAATTCCTTGTAAAACATAAATTAATAAATACATCTCAACATGGGTTCCTAAAAGCAAGGTCATGTCTAACCAATCTCTTATGTTTTTTGGAAGAAATTACAAAAGGGGTAGATGACGGGTCACCAGTGGATGTTGTCTATTTAGATTTTCAGAAAGCTTTCGATAAAGAGCCACATCAAAGAAACAGCTTTTGTGGCACTTTATCGAAAGCTTTCTGAAAATCTAATTAGACAATCTGCTTCACTTTTCAGTGTTATTTCATATGCTTGGATAGATTCTTTAATATATAAAATTACTCCACCTCCCCTTCTTTCTCGTCTATCCTTCCTAAACATTACATAGCCTGTCAGTGCTAACTCAGCATCTACTATATTTTATTTGCCCGTGATTCTGTGATGCTTATTACATGAGGATCAATATCTGCTACCATAATGTCTAACTCACTTTTTTATTTACTATGCTCCTGGCATTTAAGCATACACATTTAAGTTCATTGTCTGAAATTATTGGTGAACATTTCTTTGGATGTGTATTTGTAGTAGTACTCCTTTGAGTTTTCTCTGTCAGTTCCAACTGCGCATCTAGTTTAAATAATTTATGGCACCTGTGCCCTCGTCGACAACTGTGACAAACTCACACCCAAGAACTGCAGCACCCTTGCCTGTCAGATGAAGTCCATCTCTCATGAAAAAGTCATCTCTTCCCACAAAGTTTAACCACATGTCTACGAAGCCTACTCCCTCCTTCATACATACCTTCTGTACTTGTGTGTTGATCGCCATCCTCCTACGGTTCCTATATTCCTCACCCCTGCCTCCCATTATTGGTAATATCCCCGACAATACAATCTGTCCAACTCGTGCCTCTTTAAATGTCTTGATCAACCTCCTGTACTTACCAATGATGGCTGACGTTCCCTCCTTCTCGGTATTAAGAGATTAAGATTATATTTGTGGTCAGTGCAAACACCGTACACCCATACTTCCTCTCGGGGTGGACGGAATCAATCGTATGAGGTGACTAGAATGCAGGATTTTCTGTTTTACATGTCGGATTAGCACAAATGTTGTTTAGGCACAAAATCATTGTAAATCCAGAATGATGGCCTTGTTAAAATCTTTAGAAAACTGACTCCATGGACTAAATTTCTGCATGCTAGCATGCAAACACATGCATGTATGCACTCAAACACACGCACATGCGCATGCATGTATACCTTATTAAATGTTTCTCCCTTTGAATTGATGTAAATCATGCCTTGCTTTCAGAAAACGACAATAAACAGCCAGTTGAAAGAACTACTGCATGTTCTTCGTTTTGAAATGGTTCGTAGTCTTCATTCCTATGTAATGTAAAACTATTATTAATGATGTGTTTTAAAGATATTTTGTAAATCGGTCTTACAAAATGGAATTTGTCATGTTTGCTTTGAAACATAAAGTGTTGTCAAACATCA
Source organism: Lamellibrachia columna (assembly GCA_963662155.1). Lineage (NCBI taxonomy): Eukaryota > Metazoa > Annelida > Polychaeta > Sabellida > Siboglinidae > Lamellibrachia > Lamellibrachia columna. Next base: position 21,886,211 of record OY759261.1, on the reverse strand, counting down.
GATCAATTAATTTGCATTTTTGATGTACCTTAGTCTATGCGACTCAAACTCGACTGATACGGGGTCGACCAATTGTCACCATAGGCGTGAAATAATATGCACAGTCAATTAATAAGATTTGTTAATTTGTGGTCAATGCAAACAGGATGAGTGAAGAGAGTAGACTAGGGAAGAATGGAGGAACTGAGGGAGGTGGTTGGTGTGAGAGAGTAGACAAGGGAAGAATGGAGGAACTGAGGGAGGAGGTGGGTGTGAGAGAGTAGACAAGGGAAGAATGGAAGAACTGAGGGAGGAGGTTGGTGTGAGAGAGTAGACAAGGGAAGAATGGAAGAACTGAGGGAGGAGGTTGGTGTGAGAGAGAAGACAAGGGAAGAATGGAGGAACTGAGGGAGGAGGTGGGTGTGAGAGAGTAGACAAGGGAAGAATGGAAGAACTGAGGGAGGAGGTTCGTGTGAGAGCGAGTAGACAAGGGAAGAATGGAAGAATTGAGGGAGGAGGTTGGTGTGAGAGCGAGTAGACAAGGGAAGAATGGAGGAACTGAGGGAGGAGGTGGGTGTGAGAGAGTAGACAAGGGAAGAATGGAAGAACTGAGGGAGGAGGTTGGTGTGTGAGAGAGTAGACAAGGGAAGAATGGAAGAATTGAGGGAGGAGGTTGGTGTGAGAGAGTAGACAAGGGAAGAATGGAAGAACTGAGGGAGGAGGTTCGTGTGAGAGCGAGTAGACAAGGGAAGAATGGAAGAATTGAGGGAGGAGGTTGGTGTGAGAGAGAAGACAAGGGAAGAATGGAGGAATTGAGGGAGGAGGTTGGTGTGAGAGAGAAGACAAGGGAAGAATGGAGGAATTGAGGGAGGAGGTTGGTGTGAGAGAGAAGACAAGGGAAGAATGGAGGAACTGAGGGAGGAGGTGGGTGTGAGAGAGTAGACAAGGGAAGAATGGAAGAACTGAGGGAGGAGGTTGGTGTGAGAGCAAGTAGACAAGGGAAGAATGGAAGAATTGAGGGAGGATGTTGGTGTGAGAGAGTAGACAAGGGAAGAATGGAAGAACTGAGGGAGGAGGTGGGTGTGAGAGAGTAGACAAGGGAAGAATGGAAGAACTGAGGGAGGAGGTTGGTGTGAGAGCGAGTAGACAAGGGAAGAATGGAAGAATTGAGGGAGGAGGTTGGTGTGAGAGAGAAGGCAAGGGAAGAATGGAGGAATTGAGGGAGGAGGTGGGTGTGAGAGAGTAGATAAGGGAAGAATGGAAGAACTGAGGGAGGAGGTTAGTTTGAGAGAGAGTAGACAAGGGAAGAATGGAAGAATTGAGGGAGGAGGTTGGTGTGAGAGAGAAGACAAGGGAAGAATGGAGGAATTGAGGGAGGAGGTTGGTGTAAGAGAGAAGACAAGGGAAGAATGGAGGAACTGAGGGAGGAGGTGGGTGTGAGAGAGTAGACAAGGGAAGAATGGAAGAACTGAGGGAGGAGGTTGGTGTGAGAGCAAGTAGACAAGGGAAGAATGGAAGAATTGAGGGAGGAGGTTGGTGTGAGAGAGTAGACAAGGGAAGAATGGAAGAACTGAGGGAGGAGGTTGGTCTGAGAGAGAGTAGACAAGGGAAGAATGGAAGAATTGAGGGAGGAGGTTGGTGTGAGAGAGTAGACAAGGGAAGAATGGAAGAACTGAAGGAGGAGGTTGGTGTGAGAGAGTAGACAAGGGAAGAATGGAAGAACTGAGGGAGGAGGTTGGTGTGAGAGAGAAGACAAGGGAAGAATGGAAGAATTGAGGGAGGAGGTTGGTGTGAGAGAGTAGACAAGGGAAGAATGGAAGAACTGAGGGAGGAGGTTGGTGTGAGAGAGAAGACAAGGGAAGAATGGAAGAACTGAGGGAGGAGGTTGGTGTGAGAGAGAAGACAAGGGAAGAATGGAAGAACTGAGGGAGGAGGTTGGTGTGAGAGAGAAGACAAGGGAAGAATGGAAGAATTGAGGGAGGAGGTTGGTGTGAGAGAGTAGACAAGGGAAGAATGGAAGAACTGAGGGAGGAGGTTGGTGTGAGAGAGAGTAGACAAGGGAAGAATGGAAGAACTGAGGGAGGAGGTTGGAGTGAGAGAGAAGACAAGGGAAGAATGGAAGAACTGAGGGAGGAGGTTGGTGTGAGAGTGAGTAGACAAGGGAAGAATGGAAGAATTGAGGGAGGAGGTTGGTGTGAGAGAGAAGACAAGGGAAGAATGGAGGAATTGAGGGAGGAGGTTGGTGTGAGAGAGAAGACAAGGGAAGAATGGAGGAACTGAGGGAGGAGGTTGGTGTGAGAGAGAAGACAAGGGAAGAATGGAGGAACTGAGGGAGGAGGTGGGTGTGAGAGAGTAGACAAGGGAAGAATGGAAGAACTGAGGGAGGAGGTTGGTGTGAGAACAAGTAGACAAGGGAAGAATGGAAGAATTGAGGGAGGATGTTGGTGTGAGAGAGTAGACAAGGGAAGAATGGAAGAACTGAGGGAGGAGGTGGGTGTGAGAGAGTAGACAAGGGAAGAATGGAAGAACTGAGGGAGGAGGTTGGTGTGAGAGCGAGTAGACAAGGCAAGAATGGAAGAATTGAGGGAGGAGGTTGGTGTGAGAGAGAAGGCAAGGGAAGAATGGAGGAATTGAGGGAGGAGGTGGGTGTGAGAGAGTAGATAAGGGAAGAATGGAAGAACTGAGGGAGGAGGTTAGTTTGAGAGAGAGTAGACAAGGGAAGAATGGAAGAATTGAGGGAGGAGGTTGGTGTGAGAGAGAAGACAAGGGAAGAATGGAGGAATTGAGGGAGGAGGTTGGTGTGAGAGAGAAGACAAGGGAAGAATGGAGGAACTGAGGGAGGAGGTGGGTGTGAGAGAGTAGACAAGGGAAGAATGGAAGAACTGAGGGAGGAGGTTGGTGTGAGAGCAAGTAGACAAGGGAAGAATGGAAGAATTGAGGGAGGAGGTTGGTGTGAGAGAGTAGACAAGGGAAGAATGGAAGAACTGAGGGAGGAGGTTGGTCTGAGAGAGAGTAGACAAGGGAAGAATGGAAGAATTGAGGGAGGAGGTTGGTGTGAGAGAGTAGATAAGGGAAGAATGGAAGAACTGAGGGAGGAGGTTGGTGTGAGAGAGTAGACAAGGGAAGAATGGAAGAACTGAGGGAGGAGGTTGGTGTGAGAGAGAAGACAAGGGAAGAATGGAAGAATTGAGGGAGGAGGTTGGTGTGAGAGAGTAGACAAGGGAAGAATGGAAGAACTGAGGGAGGAGGTTGGTGTGAGAGAGAAGACAAGGGAAGAATGGAAGAACTGAGGGAGGAGGTTGGTGTGAGAGAGAAGACAAGGGAAGAATGGAAGAACTGAGGGAGGAGGTTGGTGTGAGAGAGAAGACAAGGGAAGAATGGAAGAATTGAGGGAGGAGGTTGGTGTGAGAGAGTAGACAATGGAAGAACTGAGGGAGGAGTTTGGTGTGAGAGAGAGTAGACAAGGGAAGAATGGAAGAACTGAGGGAGGAGGTTGGTGTGAGAGAGAAGACAAGGGAAGAATGGAAGAACTGAGGGAGGAGGTTGGTGTGAGAGTGAGTAGACAAGGGAAGAATGGAAGAATTGAGGGAGGAGGTTGGTGTGAGAGAGAAGACAAGGGAAGAATTGAGGAATTGAGGGAGGAGGTTGGTGTGAGAGAGAAGACAAGGGAAGAATGGAGGAACTGAGGGAGGAGGTTGGTGTGAGAGAGAAGACAAGGGAAGAATGGAGGAACTGAGGGAGGAGGTGGGTGTGAGAGAGTAGACAAGGGAAGAATGGAAGAACTGAGGGAGGAGGTTGGTGTGAGAGCAAGTAGACAAGGGAAGAATGGAAGAATTGAGGGAGGATGTTGGTGTGAGAGAGTAGACAAGGGAAGAATGGAAGAACTGAGGGAGGAGGTGGGTGTGAGAGAGTAGACAAGGGAAGAATGGAAGAACTGAGGGAGGAGGTTGGTGTGAGAGCGAGTAGACAAGGGAAGAATGGAAGAATTGAGGGAGGAGGTTGGTGTGAGAGAGTAGACAAGGGAAGAATGGAAGAACTGAGGGAGGAGGTTGGTGTGTGAGAGAGTAGACAAGGCAAGAATGGAAGAATTGAGGGAGGAGGTTGGTGTGAGAGAGAAGGCAAGGGAAGAATGGAGGAATTGAGGGAGGAGGTGGGTGTGAGAGAGTAGATAAGGGAAGAATGGAAGAACTGAGGGAGGAGGTTAGTTTGAGAGAGAGTAGACAAGGGAAGAATGGAAGAATTGAGGGAGGAGGTTGGTGTGAGAGAGAAGACAAGGGAAGAATGGAGGAATTGAGGGAGGAGGTTGGTGTGAGAGAGAAGACAAGGGAAGAATGGAGGAACTGAGGGAGGAGGTGGGTGTGAGAGAGTAGACAAGGGAAGAATGGAAGAACTGAGGGAGGAGGTTGGTGTGAGAGCAAGTAGACAAGGGAAGAATGGAAGAATTGAGGGAGGAGGTTGGTGTGAGAGAGTAGACAAGGGAAGAATGGAAGAACTGAGGGAGGAGGTTGGTCTGAGAGAGAGTAGACAAGGGAAGAATGGAAGAATTGAGGGAGGAGGTTGGTGTGAGAGAGTAGACAAGGGAAGAATGGAAGAACTGAGGGAGGAGGTTGGTGTGAGAGAGTAGACAAGGGAAGAATGGAAGAACTGAGGGAGGAGGTTGGTGTGAGAGAGAAGACAAGGGAAGAATGGAAGAATTGAGGGAGGAGGTTGGTGTGAGAGAGTAGACAAGGGAAGAATGGAAGAACTGAGGGAGGAGGTTGGTGTGAGAGAGAAGACAAGGGAAGAATGGAAGAACTGAGGGAGGAGGTTGGTGTGAGAGAGAAGACAAGGGAAGAATGGAAGAACTGAGGGAGGAGGTTGGTGTGAGAGAGAAGACAAGGGAAGAATGGAAGAATTGAGGGAGGAGGTTGGTGTGAGAGAGTAGACAAGGGAAGAATGGAAGAACTGAGGGAGGAGGTTGGTGTGAGAGAGAGTAGACAAGGGAAGAATGGAAGAACTGAGGGAGGAGGTTGGTGTGAGAGAGAAGACAAGGGAAGAATGGAAGAACTGAGGGAGGAGGTTGGTGTGAGAGTGAGTAGACAAGGGAAGAATGGAAGAATTGAGGGAGGAGGTTGGTGTGAGAGAGAAGACAAGGGAACAATGGAAGAACTGAGGGAGGAGGTTGGTGAGAGAGAGAGTAGACAAGGGAACAATGGAAGAACTGAGGGAGGAGGTGGGTGTGAGAGAGAGTAGACAAGGGAACAATGGAAGAACTGAGGGAGGAGGTGGGTGTGAGAGAGAGTAGACAAGGGAAGAATGGAAGAACTGAGGGAGGAGGTTGGTGTGAGAGAGAGTAGACAAGGGAACAATGGAAGAACTGAGGGAGGAGGTGGGTGTGAGAGAGAGTAGACAAGGGAAGAATGGAAGAACTGAGTGAGGAGGTTGGTGTGGGAGAGAGTAGACAAGGGAAGAATGGAAGAACTGAGGGAGGAGGTTGGTGTGAGAGAGAGTAGACAAGGGAAGAATGGAAGAACTGAGGGAGGAGGTTGGTGTGAGAGAGAGAGAGTAGAAAGGGAACAATGGAAGAACTGAGGGAGGAGGTTGGTGAGAGAGAGAGTAGACAAGGGAACAATGGAAGAACTGAGGGAGGAGGTGGGTGTGAGAGAGAGTAGACAAGGGAAGAATGGAAGAACTGAGGGAGAAGGTGGGTGTGAGAGAGAGTAGACAAGGGAAGAATGGAAGAACTGAGGGAGGAGGTTGGTGTGAGAGAGAGTAGACAAGGGAACAATGGAAGAACTGAGGGAGGAGGTTGGTGTGAGAGAGAGTAGACAAGGGAACAATGGAAGAACTGAGGGAGGAGGTGGGTGTGAGAGAGAGTAGACAAGGGAAGAATGGAAGAACTGAGGGAGGAGGTTGGTGTGAGAGAGAGTAGACAAGGGAACAATGGAAGAATTGAGGGAGGAGGTTGGTGTGAGATAGAGTAGACAAGGGAAGAATGGAAGAACTGAGGGAGGAGGTTGGTGTGAGAGAGAAGACAAGGGAAGAATGGAAGAACTGAGGGAGGAGGTTAGTGTGAGAGAGAAGACAAGGGAAGAATGGAAGAACTGAGGGAGGAGGTTGGTGTGAGAGAGAAGACAAGGGAAGAATGGAAGAACTGAGGGAGGAGGTTGGTGTGAGAGAGAAGACAAGGGAAGAATGGAAGAACTGAGGGAGGAGGTTGGTGTGAGAGAGAAGACAAGGGAAGAATGGAAGAATTGAGGGAGGAGGTTGGTGTGAGAGAGAGTAGACAAGGGAACAATGGAAGAACTGAGGGAGGAGGTTGGTGTGAGAGTAGACAAGGGAAGAATGGAAGAACTGAGGGAGGAGGTTGGTGTGAGAGAGAGTAGACAAGGGAAGATTGGAAGAACTGAGGGAGGAGGTTGGTGTGAGAGAGAGTAGACAAGGGAAGAATGGAAGAACTGAGGGAGGAGGTTGGTGTGAGAGAGAGTAGACAAGGGAAGAATGGAAGAACTGAAGGAGGAAGTTGGTGTGAGAGAATAGACAAGGGAAGAATGGAGGATCTGAGGGTGGAGGTGGGTGTGAGAGAGGTTCATTAGGAAGCTGGTGATCAGCCGGCTAAAGTGGGCTGGACACATGGAGAGAATGGAAGGGGAACAGTTGATGAAGAGAGCAGATGAACTTTGAGTTGAGGGTAGAAGGAGTAAAGGAAGATCGAGGCTAAGATGGGAGGACTGCGTGAAGCGAGAATTGGCTGGGGTATGAGGGGAATGCAGAGCGAGGAATGGGGGAGGGAGTGGAGACAGGTGGAGACAGCAGTGAAATAGGATTAGTAATGAAGAAGAAGGGGACAAAATTTGACAACCGGTATCAGTGCTAGCCTCACCCCAGACTTCAGGGATAAAGGATAAAGAGGAGAGCCGCCATTTAATCTATTACAAGATTTATAATGCATTATGTAATGTATTGCTAGATAAATACCATGTAACAGTGGACAGTGACAATTACACAATGTTACAGTCACATTACTATGACTTTCAGGGGGAAGACTCTACACTTGTTGGATCATCTGTCTTTGGCATTTCTGACATCTACGCCAAGTGGAAGATGTTCGTCCAGCGTCGACACGCAGCAAACGACTCAAGGTTACTGAATTCTTTACCTTGACCTTTGCATTTTTACTCCTCTCTTATATAATGTATGTAGGTCGTTGTTTAGACTTTGCCTTATTTGGGCAACAGACGTATCACACGGTTTCCTTCCACTAGTCAAGCAGCCACAAACTAAAACCATCCTGAAACCACATACTCAGATGGTTGACTGCAGTAAACAATGTTGAAGAGTTTTAAAAAATAGCTTGGCTATAAACCCAGTATTTGTCGATATACATCCTTTACCCAATTGAGGTGTAATCAAAAACCTGACCCATGGCTGGATAATTGTGGATAGTTTCAAGTTATTTGTTCTACTTAGGATTCATTCTGCATCATTATGTTTCACAAGACAATGGTTTGTGCTGTGGTGGTCAATTCTGTGTTGTGCATCACCTGGTGTGACACAAGAGCCCCACTCTGACATGACAGTCTCTGTCACACTTGCTGCAAGTGAAGACATTGGTGGTCAACTCTGTGTTGTGCATTACCTGGTGTGACACAAGAGCCCCCCTCTGACATGACAGTCTCTGTCACACTTGCTGCAAGTGAAGACAGTGGTGGTCAACTCTGTGTTGTGCATTACCTGGTGTGACACAAGAGCCCCACTCTGACATGACAGTCTCTGTCACACCTACTGCAGGTGAAGACATTGGTGGTTGGTAGACCTCTGTTTCCTGTGGTCCCTCTTCTCAGCCAGTCGTGTTGTTTGTTTCCCTTCTCCCAATGCCCTTCTGAACAGTCAGCCTCTAAATGTATGTTTTAACTACACTAAGATTAAGATAGGAACATGTTTTATTGATCATGTTACACTAAAGATCATTATGGGGACATTATGTTTTATTGTCCTAAGGATCATGTTACACTAAAGATCGTGATGGGAACATTATGTTTTATTGTCCTAAGGACCACGTTACACTAAAGAATATGATGGAAACATTGTTTTATTGTCCTAAGGATCATGTTACACTAAAGATCGTGATGGGAACATTATATTTTATTGTTCTAAGGATCATGTTACACTAAAGATCATGATGGGAACATTATGTTTGATTGTCCTAACGATCATGTTACACTAAAGATCATGATTGGAACATGTGTTCCATTATCCTAAGGGTCATGATAGAAATATCCCTACCATTACACTAATGACCATGATGAGAATATATGAGCATCATCCTATGGGTCATGATAGAAAAATACCTTCCGTTTACACTAAGGATCATAATGGGAAATGTTTACTGTTTGCAATGGTGAGAATTAGTCACATAGTTTGTAATTATGATGATGATGTTTTACTTTCTTACCACCAGACGTCTATACTGTGTCAAGGTGGACATCAAGGCGTGCTACGACACAGTTGATGCACATCGTCTGTTCTGTCTCATCAGTGAGGTCTTCAACAAGGTTTGTTACTGTTTCCTGTTATTCTCTTGGCTCACTGACAAACCATCCAAAATGTAACACCCAAAATTACCAGAGAATGCTTTTGGAAGATGGGTGAAGCTAAGTAACACAATGTGCCATTGATTACATACATTGTGCCATTGAGCACATACAATATTCCGTTGAGCACATTGTCCAATAACTTCTTAGCATAAGGCTGCATTGCTCTGTGGGTAATTATTTAATTTTCATGTACTGCAAATGATCTGGCATGGACATTTAATTTTGTTGTGGATCTTTTGAAAAAAGTCTCACATGTATTATTTATGTTGTGAATCTTTTGTAAGAAGTCTCGTGTATTAATTATGTTGTGGATCTTTTGTTAGAAGTCTCACATGTATTAATGATGTGTGGATCTTTTGTTAGAAGTCTCACATGTATTAATTATGTTGTGGATCTTTTGTAAGAAGTCTCACCTGTATTAATTATGTTGTGGATCTTTTGTTAGAAGTCTCACATGTATTAATGATGTGTGGATCTTTTGTTAGAAGTCTCACATGTATTAGTAATGTTGTGGATCTTTTGTCAGAGGTCTCACATGTATTAGTAATGTTGTGGATCTTTTGTCAGAGGTCTCACATGTATTAGTAATGTTGTGGATCTTTTGTTAGAAGGCTCACATGTATTAGTAATGTTGTGGATCTTTTGTTAGAAATCTCACATGTATTAGTAATGTTGTGGATCTTTTGTTAGAGGTCTCACATGTATTAGTAATGTTGTGGATCTTTTGTCAGAGGTCTCACATGTATTAGTAATGTTGTGGATCTTTTGTTAGAGGTCTCACATGTATTAGTAATGTTGTGGATCTTTTGTTAGAGGTCTCACATATATTAATTATGTTGTGGATCTTTTGTAAGAAGTCTCACATGTATTAATTATGTTATTAGCATTTGGGACAGTTGAAAAAATGTACTGCATGCTGTTACATTTTGATACAGATTCGATAAAAATATTGACTTTACATGGTAATATTGTAGTAAGTTCTAGAGATGGGTTATTATAAATATAATGCCTTATCAGGTCAAACTGAACTGCTGTGAGAAGATGACACGACTTCTTAAGATAAACACAATACTTTATCATTTTATCTCATCATTTCAAAATTATCAGCCAAAATTGTGTATGTGACATGTAAATACAATGAGTTATCATTTAAAAAATAATATGTAAACTTTACATTACAAAAACCAAATACGGCGTCATCTATTAGGGGAGGGGCACTAAAATGTCTACCTTGTGTACGATGGTTAGCAGTATTAACAGTTATGATTGACCCTTGACCTGCTGACCTGTAAACGTTGTGCTTTGAAGCGAGACTATCGCTATGTGATTCGCCACTATGTCACTGTCACCGAGGCTGGGGGAAAGTTGAAGCGAACGTTTCACAGCACAGTGGTGACAGAGGAAAACTTTGAGACAAACTTTCTCAATGCGTTGTTGCGCAGTGGTGACATCTTGAGGAAGAACATTCACGACGCGATCATTGGTGATAAGGTTTGCATAATTGTTTTGCTTTCATTTAACACATAACAGGCCTTCAGTTGAATGTCTTGTAGAGCTGCCCTCTTGTGATGTGACGTACCTGGTGCGGAGCAGAATGTCACTGTGTAGACATTATCTTACTATGATCCACCTAGAGTATGTTATGGTACTGTGTAGACATTATCTTACTATGATCCACCTAGAGTATGTTATGGCGGGCACTACATTTTTAGGGGTCCATCTACGACCTTAGGAAGGAGTCTTATGCCACTTTGATACTTTAGAATGTTTAATCAAGTTGTGGCAGTGGTGATATGAGTGGCGCCACTGTTGGCGAGTGTGAAAGACAGAGTGGGACGGTTTACTACCAAGTTATCCCGTCCAGAGAGTGGGTATTTTGGCTGGTACTTTTAAAGCATAATTTGAAAAACTTGGCAACACTTTTTATTTCATGCACTTAACGCGAAACAAAATTCATGGTTTTAGGCCTATGCGTCTATAAGAGTTACTAAAACATAGCCATTTGTAACTACAATTAAAAATATCATGCCAGTGGTTTACTAGATTTAACAAGATTGCCATCCAAGGCAAAGGCCCAGATGGCAAGTGGACAAGGAAGCCATTGGCTTATTGAGAGTCCAACATTTTTAATCTATGTGTAATCCACCCTCCTGAGATATGTGTCAACCTTGTTTTTAAACATATTCACGCTGATAGCAGTTACACAATCCGTATATAGTTTGTTCAATTTATTGATTGTCCTCTGTGAGAACAAGTAGTTCCTGATATCCAGTCTACACTGATCCTTTACTGGTGTTACCTCATGTTCTATTATCTTTCTTGAGTGAGAAAAAAATATTTCTATAAGTATTTTCATACCCATTCAATATCTTAAAATCTTCAGTTTTGTCTCCTCTTAACCACCTTCTCTCTAAGGTTGTTAAACTACATTCTTTCAGTTGTTCTTCATAATTAAGGTCTCTCAGTTCTGGAATAATTTTAGTTGCTCTCTGCATTCTTTCAAGCGTTTCTTTATCCTTCTTACGATATAGTTGTATACAGTACTTTAAATGAGGTCTAACTATTGCTTTATACAGAGGTATTTTATCCTTGTATGTTATATTTCTCCTAATCATCCCAAGAATTTGATTACCCTTTGAAGCTGCAATACCATACTGCTCTGAAACTTTCATATCAGCACTTATTGTTATTCCTAAGTCCTTTCTTTTACAGTACCGGCAGGCCCTTAACCAGGGACCCGTCTGCCTATCTTGAAGATGGGCAAAGGTCTTACGACAACGGGTAAAATAAAAAAACGAGTTTTTCTTTTTACAAGATGAGATTTTTTTATAATAAAATTGTTTGTACTGTCTTAGTGACTCGACGTGATTCGACGAATGTTGTTGGCGGCAGAATAGCAAATACCGCCGATCTATAAGACAATATATTTTTACCTTCACATCGTTGGAAAATAATGATACTGCGATTTATGTCTATTTATTGTAAACGTGTATGTCATTTGTTGGGAAACGCATTTCTATGGCCTTTCTCAGTGCCTATCCATTGGTGCTCTCATTTGAAGAAACAATCCCATGACCTGGATGTCGTGGGGCGAGTTCAAAATGGCACCTGCCAAGCGAGTGAATAGATGCGATATGTCAATGTCAAAGTTCACGACAATTGATGCCTTTTTCGTAAACGTATATAAAAGCAGCGTTCATGTGATTGTCCCTGAACAGTCCGAGTCAGCATCCTTCGTTACGTTGGTGGAGATCCATAATGTTGATGTGCCTACCGCTAGTAACCGAGACGCTACTGTATTGTCGCCCACCACTGGCACTCCGCAGTGGCCAAGCGCGATCGCAGTAAACAATTCACATACATAACCGGCGTGTAGGCCCTACTATCGGCAGCAGTTTCCTGGTTCCTCAATTCAAATGGCAGTCAAACCACAAACAATTAGGCTGTGCTCAGCCTAGTAAATTCATATTGTTTTTTGTCCAATAGGCAGTACCGAATCCGGATGATTGCTGTTTTATTAAAGTAATGCTTCAATGTATTACTTTCAAAACCAATTGTACTTAAAGTCTTCAGATGCTTCAAACATTACTTCCATGTTTATATATTTAAAATACAGTTTCAAGTTACTTTTTTCATAAACCTTCATGTGTTGGCTCGTCTTCTATTAGTATTACTGTGCAGGTGATAATGCCAACCTCGCTGCACAGCTAGTAAGACTCGATTGAATAATGGTTAAACTGGATTTGGCCTGCCATCGAAAAAAAATTATTTGGCTAATAATGGGTGTCATTTAACATTTGCTCAACTTGCAACTTGCTTACCAGTTCAAAAAACAAAAGGTCTAATAATGACTGTCATTATATCAACCAGCATTGGCTTGCCATTGAAAAAATCAGTTGGGCCAATAATGGCTGTCATAGACGAAGTTTTTAGAATGTTCAAAACTGGCAACATTTTATTTCTGGCTAAGGGCATGAGTACCGATAGTATCCAGAACAGTATCTCCCATTTTTTCTCAGGCCATTTCACAAATTGTTTTAAATATAGTTTATCACCATGTTGCTTGTTATATTATCATCCAAGTCATTGATATATATTAAGAATAATGAAGGTCCTAATACTGAACCTTGTGGTACCCCACTCAAAACTGATTTCCAGTTTGAAACCTCCCCATCTACTACAACATGCTGTCTTCTATCAGTCAGCCATTGTTCTATCCAGTTGATTATGCCATCCCCGATACCATGAGCTTTTATTTTAAGTAGTAATCTTTGATGTGGCACTTTGTCAAAAGCTTTCTGAAAATCTAAGTATATAATATCTACTGGTGATCCCTCGTCTAGCCACTTAATGATTTCTTCCAAAAAAACATAACATATTTGTTAAGCATGACCTCGCTTATAGGAATCCATGTTGAGATGGATTTAATAATTTATGCCTAACAAGGAAGTCCACCATATGGTGTTTGATTAATCTTTCGAATAACTGACAAATCACTGATGTTAAACTGACTGGTCTGTAATTCTCTGACTTATTTCTTGAACCCTTTTTAAATAATAGTATGATGTTTGCTTCTTTCCATTCAACAGGGACGGAACAACTCCCTCTTTTAATGACAAGTTGAACACTCTTGCGAGTGGTATACTAATTTGTTGCACTATTTCCATTAGTAGTTTTGGAGAAATTCCATCCACTCTAGTTGATTTATTTTCCTTCATTGCCTTTATTTTCTTAGCTGCCATTTCTGGAGTTACAATTAACTGCCCTAAATAGTCCGATTTAGCCTCCTGAAATTTAGCATCTGGAACTGGTAATGAACTAATATCCTCTGTGGTAAACACTGAACTAAAATATCCGTTTAGGTGTTCGGCCATTAAAAAACCTTTTGATATTATATTTCCAGCACTATCTTCTAGTGGTCCAATCTTGTCTCGTACGTTTTGTTTACTCCTGACATATGCATAAAAGCTCTTGCTGTAATTTTTTATGTTACATGCTAATTTTTGCTCATAGTTTCTTTTAGATTGTCTAATTTCATTCGTAGCTGCATTAAGTGCCTCTTTGTAATTTGTGTAGTCTTCGTCCTTTCTGGTACGCCTATAAACCCTCCACATAGTTTGCTTGTATGCTATTTTGTAATAGCTTCTTTTGACAAATGTTTCTTTCTAGACCGTTTTCCTTGTTTTTTCAATGGAACAAATTTATCCATGATACTCTCAATTTCATATTTTAGAATATTTCAACATTCAATTGTGGTATTATTCCTTAGCATGTTATTCCAATCTAGCTTTTCTAAGTATTTTCTCTCGTATCTTTATATCTACCTTTGTGGAAGTTTCTCCTGTATTTTTTTATTTGTACTTTCTGATTTTACTTTGATGTCAAAATGTATTTGATTATGATCACTGTTACCCAATGGTTAATATATTTTGACATTGTCCACGAATTGATGTTGTGAAGACAAAACTAAATCTAATACATTCTCTCCCCTGGTTGGTTCTAGCACGAGTTGAGTAAGGAAGTTATCCTGAGTTAAAAGTAGGAACGTTTGGTCCTCACCCCCTGTACTCTCTACAGATTTCCATTGTATGTATCCGTGGTTGAAATCTCCCATTAAGATACATTTCCCTTTACTCACTTCCTTTATAGCGTTTTGTAATTTTCTGTTATCGTCTTCGTTTATGTTTGGACTTCAGTAAACTAATCCAATAGTTAATGTTGAATTTCCTGTAACTATATTGCACCATACAGCTTCATCGCAATTTACTTCCCTTTCTAATTTTATTTTGTAAGCCTGAATAGATTCTTTAATATATAAAACGACTCCCCCTCCCCTTCGTCCTATTTGATCTCTCTTGAACATTGCGTATCCTGTCAGTCCTAATTCAGCATCTGATATCTTTGTTGGCCCATGATTTTGTTATACCAGTTATGTGAGGGTTAATATCTTCTACCATAATGTTTAATTCATTTTTCTTATTTACTATGTTCCTTGCATTTAAACACACATTTTTATACCCTGTTTCAGAATTTTTTTTCAGACATTTTGTTATTGATTTGTGTATACTAATAGCCTCTTGTTCTTTCTGAAGCACCTCTAAATAACCCCCCCTGTGCTTTTAGTTTAAACATTGCTTGCTACCAAAAATATTTTTATGCTTCCCATGCCACTTTCGACTGCTGCTGATAGTTCATCAGCAATTTTTTCCACCCTCTCTGTGATAGCCTCTTTTTTTGCCCCTGGAAAGCAAACCACCATGTCATCCCCCTTGTTTAGCACTCTGTCAATCTTCCTGACTATTGAATCCCCCTCAAACACCCTCGCTCTCCTCGGATCCCTTCCATCGCATTCTGTCCCCAGGCAGCATGTTGTCCATCTCCCTCTAACCAATCGACATGTCACCTTTCCCTCCCATCTCCCAGCTCCTGTCTCCTTCAGTCCCGTCTCCTTCCCTCCCATCTCCTTCTTTCTGATCATCTTTCGCCCCCATCGCCTTACGTCCACTCTCATTCCGTCCTGTCTCCTTCCATCCTGTCACCTTTACCTCATAGGCTGAGGTGAGCTATCCCTAGCATCTTTCCCATCACCTTACCCCACTTTATCATCCACTGTCCCCCCACCGGAACCACTAGCACAACCCACCTCTTCCCTTCCCACCAATGCCACAACGAGCTGCCTCAGCTGTTCCATCTCCATCTCTAGTCTCTTTATCTTCGCACATCCCCTACCCTCAAAACTAAAACTATCCGCCTGAACCCCAGCCCAGGACTTCTCACACCCGGACTTGACGAAGTCTACCCAGTTGCTACAACTGCCGCATACTAAATGCCTGGTGGCCTTTACCTGCCGTTTGGACGACGCCATCACATCATTTAGATTGTGGTAGATTAAGGTTGTTCACGATGTTTTCACTTTGCTACGTTAGCCTTGAATAAGGCTGTTTTTGTCTTCAAAAGAACATTTTATTATTAAATAACTTATATTTAATTTAATTTTGATAATAATGTACTTGCTAAATATGTTTTATCTACTAAGTTCGCATGAGCTAAAAAAAAGCCTGCCACCTGCGAATACGCAGAACATTGTGTAACCAAAACAATAGGACTCGGTGTATACCAATTTACGCTAAAATCCTGCTGCTAGTTCCTTTTTACCAAAAACATTTATATCAGATATTACCTTATCTTAATTTATGTAAATTTATCGCTTTATCTCATATATATTCTACAATGTGAAGGATAGTTTGATGTACCAATTTAATTCACAAACTGTAAACAAACCCCTTTTAAAACTCGTTGAATTTGAGTCCAGGAATCCGAATTGCTACCTCAAAAATACTGCCTCTGACTAAATGTTAAAAAAAAAAACGGTTTCTTAGTATATGTCTATAACAGGTTTTGTATAATATATGTGTAATAGTAACACTCGCCGACAATTCACTGTGCTACCTTAATTCTCGAACTGTAAACAAACCCTAGGAAAACCTTGCTGAACACACATCTTAATTTCATGGGCCGTGCCATACTGTTAGATAACACTACATCACGAGTGTAGTATTCTAGCAATATTCGCTCGCCAAATGAAAATATATTCACTTACACGTATTCCTATTCTTGCCAATAGAATATGGCCATGCTATTTGCATCCAATCTCAACTTATCTAACATAGTTTGGTCTTTGTTTACTAAACTAGTCTTCGTTCTTGCAAAATAGCACGTTTGTTTGAGACTACATTGGTTCTGTGAATGCCGGCCTCCCTTAATAGAACTACCTTAATAGAGCTACCCCAATTTCATAGAACTGCGCATGCGCTTATCGGTTGCACTGTTTAACATGTCAGCCCTCGGTCATTCAGAAAAATGACCGGAATCTCCCACTTTTAGAATACATTCTGAGTAAACCACTGGCCTAAAATTCTTGATTTTAGTTGCACATGGTTAGTTTATATCATCTATTTTAGGTGCATAGCCCCAAAACCATGACATTTGTTTTAATGGTTAATGCCAACTATTATTCTCAGGAAAGTATTAAGCCATGCTGTGAATAGTTCTTTATAGTTATTATTTGTTCACAAAATTCCACACCTAATTATGGCTTTCTACCAATGTAGACATCTCAGTGAACAGTTTTCTATACAAAAGTGGCAACATCACACTAGCAGTACCCAAGCACGGCAAGCAGGGTTTATTCATTAAGCCAGATCATTTATGTCATTCAGAAATGCTACCGTCACTTAGAACATGCTGCAGTTTAGCTCATACAATGTATGTGTTTGTTCAGGTGAAGTTCTACTACTGTGAGAAGGAGAAGCTTTTGAAGACACTGAAAGCCCATCTGTTTGGAAACATCATTAAGGTAATTAGTGGAAATGTTCATCAATTTGGAAAATAAATATAAAAAAAAATTTCTTTTGAACAGAAATGTTAAAGTTAACTCACTTCAGTGTTTTGTTTTCTTCAAAAACTGTATTCTGGGACGTTCTGCTTTGTCTGTTGCCACGTATGGGACAGTCTGCTTGTCATGCTATCTGGCGAGCAGAAGAAGAACTAACTCCCATAATTCAGTTCCTGATGGTTGCTGAAACGTTGACATGAGTAAATTTTAATAATTGTGTTCACTATTCAGAAGAAAATGTGTATTGAAGCATTAAGGTCAGTTGCATTGTCTTGTGACTGCAAACCCACCAGGTGAGACACCTGCTGTGTTATGACTCACTGATTGGTGCAGTGGCTCAGTGGTTAGAGCACTGGACTGTCAGTCGAGGGGACAGGGGTTTGTTATGACTCACTGATGGGTGCAGTGGCTCAGTGGTTAGAACACTGGACTGTCAGTCGAGCGGACAGGGGTTTGTTATGACTCACTGATGGGTGCAGTGGCTCAGTGGTTAGAACATTGGACTGTCAGTCGAGCGGACAGGGGTTTGTTATGACTCACTGATGGGTGCAGTGGCTCAGTGGTTACAACACTGGACTGTCAGTCGAGGGGACAGGGGTTTGTTATGACTCACTGATGGGTGCAGTGGCTCAGTGGTTACAACACTGGACTGTCAGTCGAGGGGACAGGGGTTTGTTATGACTCACTGATGGGTGCAGTGTCTCAGTGGTTAGAACACTGGACTGTCAGTCGAGGGGACAGGGGTTTGTTGACTCACTGATGGGTGAAGTGTCTCAGTGGTTAGAACACTGGACTGTCAGTCGAGGGGACAGGGGTTTGTTATGACTCACTGATGGGTGCAGTGGCTCAGTGGTTAGAACACTGGACTGTCAGTCGAGCGGACAGGGGTTTGTTATGACTCACTGATGGGTGCAGTGTCTCAGTGGTTAGAACACTGGACTGTCAGTCGAGGGGACAGGGGTTTGTTATGACTCACTGATGGGTGCAGTGGCTCAGTGGTTACAACACTGGACTGTCAGTCGAGGGGACAGGGGTTTGTTATGACTCACTGATGGGTGCAGTGGCTCAGTGGTTACAACACTGGACTGTCAGTCGAGGGGACAGGGGTTTGTTATGACTCACTGATGGGTGCAGTGTCTCAGTGGTTAGAACACTGGACTGTCAGTCGAGGGGACAGGGGTTTGTTATGACTCACTGATGGGTGCAGTGGCTCAGTGGTTACAACACTGGACTGTCAGTCGAGGGGACAGGGGTTTGTTATGACTCACTGATGGGTGCAGTGGCTCAGTGGTTACAACACTGGACTGTCAGTCGAGGGGACAGGGGTTTGTTATGACTCACTGATGGGTGCAGTGTCTCAGTGGTTAGAACACTGGACTGTCAGTCGAGGGGACAGGGGTTTGTTGACTCACTGATGGGTGCAGTGTCTCAGTGGTTAGAACACTGGACTGTCAGTCGAGGGGACAGGGGTTTGTTATGACTCACTGATGGGTGCAGTGTCTCAGTGGTTAGAACACTGGACTGTCAGTCGAGGGGACAGGGGTTTGTTATGACTCACTGATGGGTGCAGTGGCTCAGTGGTTAGAACACTGGACTGTCAGTCGAGGGGACAGGGGTTTGTTATGACTCACTGATGGGTGCAGTGGCTCAGTGGTTACAACACTGGACTGTCAGTCGAGGGGACAGGGATTTGTTATGACTCACTGATGGGTGCAGTGTCTCAGTGGTTAGAACACTGGACTGTCAGTCGAGGGGACAGGGGTTTGTTGACTCACTGATGGGTGCAGTGTCTCAGTGGTTAGAACACTGGACTGTCAGTCGAGGGGACAGGGGTTTGTTATGACTCACTGATGGGTGCAGTGTCTCAGTGGTTAGAACACTGGACTGTCAGTCGAGGGGACAGGGGTTTGTTATGACTCACTGATGGGTGCAGTGGCTCAGTGGTTAGAACACTGGACTGTCAGTCGAGGGGACAGGGGTTTGTTATGACTCACTGATGGGTGCAGTGGCTCAGTGGTTACAACACTGGACTGTCAGTCGAGGGGACAGGGGTTTGTTATGACTCACTGATGGGTGCAGTGTCTCAGTGGTTAGAACACTGGACTGTCAGTCGAGGGGACAGGGGTTTGTTATGACTCACTGATGGGTGCAGTGGCTCAGTGGTTAGAACACTGGACTGTCAGTCGAGGGGACAGGGGTGTGTTATGACTCACTGATGGGTGCAGTGGCTCAGTGGTTACAACACTGGACTGTCAGTCGAGGGGACAGGGGTTTGTTATGACTCACTGATGGGTGCAGTGTCTCAGTGGTTAGAACACTGGACTGTCAGTCGAGGGGACAGGGGTTTGTTGACTCACTGATGGGTGCAGTGTCTCAGTGGTTAGAACACTGGACTGTCAGTCGAGGGGACAGGGGTTTGTTATGACTCACTGATGGGTGCAGTGGCTCAGTGGTTACAACACTGGACTGTCAGTCGTGGGGACAGAGGTTTGTTATGACTCACTGATGGGTGCAGTGGCTCAGTGGTTAGAACACTGGACTGTCAGTCGAGCGGACAGGGGTTTGTTATGACTCACTGATGGGTGCAGTGGCTCAGTGGTTAGAACACTGGACTGTCAGTCGAGCGGACAGGGGTTTGTTATGACTCACTGATGGGTGCAGTGGCTCAGTGGTTACAACACTGGACTGTCAGTCGAGGGGACAGGGGTTTGTTGACTCACTGATGGGTGCAGTGTCTCAGTGGTTAGAACACTGGACTGTCAGTCGAGGGGACAGGGGTTTGTTATGACTCACTGATGGGTGCAGTGGCTCAGTGGTTAGAACACTGGACTGTCAGTCGAGGGGACAGGGGTTTGTTGACTCACTGATGGGTGCAGTGTCTCAGTGGTTAGAACACTGGACTGTCAGTCGAGGGGACAGGGGTTTGTTATGACTCACTGATGGGTGCAGTGGCTCAGTGGTTTGAACACTGGACTGTCAGTCGAGGGGACAGGGGTTTGTTATGACTCACTGATGGGTGCAGTGTCTCAGTGGTTAGAACACTGGACTGTCAGTCGAGGGGACAGGGGTTTGTTGACTCACTGATGGGTGCAGTGTCTCAGTGGTTAGAACACTGGACTGTCAGTCGAGGGGACAGGGGTTTGTTATGACTCACTGATGGGTGCAGTGGCTCAGTGGTTAGAACACTGGACTGTCAGTCGTGGGGACAGGGGTTCCAGTCCACCTAAGGCTGTTTCAAAAGTCAGGCAACTTAATTTACACCACTTTGTGTCTTTTCGAAGAGACAGTAAACGCTGTTCGTCCTTTCTACTTGGTGTCTGCCATGGATAGTAAAATAGGCTATTCTTGGGTAAAGATATCATTTTATTGTAGGACAGTACGGAATAGTCACAACATATTTTGTTAAAATATGCAGGGAGAGACATTGATACAAAGCCTCAAAGCTTAGAAATAAATGCCTCAGTGCATAGAAATGGCAGAGTCACCTAGCGGGATTAAATCATTTCCACAAAACTTACAGCAATACTGATGATTAGTGATGATTTCAACTTCTCGATTGTTGTTGGCTCCAGTTTGATGGCGCGTACTACCTACAGACCCGTGGCATCAGTCAGGGCTCCATTCTGTCAACGCTACTTAACAACTTCTACTATGGCGACCTGGAGAAGCGCCATCTAGTGACACCTCAGAATAGTGAATTACTGATGCGTCACACAGACGATTTCCTGTTCATGACACCGCACCTCGACCGAGCGACCACATTACTCGACACGCTCATTCCTGGTGGGTTCTAGCTTTGTTCCTCGTTTAATTACAGTTCTAAGACTTCAGATACTCCCCATCGCTAATAACAAAGTTGATTTTCAGAATGTACAATGTTTTTCACATGTGTTGCTAACTTTATTTCACTGAAATCATCTTAAAAGTGTCAATAAAATGATTAATTATGTCACTACCCAGCTAGCTGCTAACACTGTTCTGGAGTATGGACTTTTAAATCGGCCAACTTTTAATGTTCTCAAACATAAACATCACAAGGCAGCCATGTTTGTTGTCATCATATCAGAAATGAACCCAGCTGTGTGATGCTGTGATACATAAATTGATACATAATTTATGAATAACTACAATTATGAAAGTTCAAGCACTAATTGGATATCTTTTATTTCTTCTTGTCACCACCACCATCGTCAACGTACGAGCGAGAGGACATTAATGTGTGGGATATGTTTATTCCTACTGTTATATTTATTCCTACTGTTACTGCCTATGTACTGTTTTATGTACTGTTTTCCTGTATTTTATATGACCACAAAACAAAGTTCTCTTTTGAGAAATTTAATAAAGTATCTTGTATATAATGTGTTTTTGTGGATAACCTATATAGATTTTCACAATTGTTTATTCAGTGTCTACATTAATAGGTATCCCAGAATACAACTGTCACATAAACACGGAGAAGACATTGTGTAACTTCAAATATGGCAGCATCGCCACACTGCCCCCTACTGGTAGGAACATTCATTAATATGATAATCACTTGAAATGTCACTAAGCATTGGTTGACAAAATATTGTTCTGCAGTCCTAAGTGGAATATCATAAATAGTAGTTTCTGTAGTTGTTGCAAATATAAATGTAATCTAGACTGTGCATAACGCCTTTTGTTTCTGTGGCCTTCATTAATAATAATTTTATGCCACTGGTTTTTACTTTGTAAACAGGTGGGGTGTTGTGGCAGGGTGGTTAGAACATCAGACTCTCAGTCGAGAGAATCCGGGTCGAATCCTCTTTCTGCTCTTTCGAAACTTGGGCAGTTTTGTTTTCTCTGCATTGCTCCAGTTCACTCAACTGTATAAAGAAGTACCTGGCTATAGACAGTGGTGGATATTAATGATTGAGTAGTCTTTGTGTAGTAATTGTAGTGTGGCTGAAAGCTTTACAGTTCACTCATAAAGGAGTACCTGGCTATAGACATTGGTGGATATTAATGATTGAGTAGTCTTTGTGTAGTAATTGCAGTGTGGCTGAAAACTTTCCAGTTCACTCGGCTGTATACCCGGTAAATGAGTACCTGGCTATATACAGTGGTGGATATTAATGAATGAGTAGTCTTTGTACAGTAATTGCAGTGTGGCTGAAAGCACTCTGAACAGTCCTACATATTGGATACTGCACATTATAAGAACCTTTACCTTTCCTCAGCCCTGTTTCCCTGGTGTGGGCTGCTGCTTGATCCCTATTCCCTGGAAGTGAAACCAGACTACACCCGAGCCCTGACACAAGGTACGGGATATTGTGTCACAATATTAATCTTTCAAGGTATAGGAATTATTTCAAAGCTCCACAGTGTTGATGTAATACAACTACACAGGGAATGTCAAGCGGGCAAAACATGATTAGTTTAGTTTGTGACAAGTGTAAATTTAACATAATTTATTGTGAGCAAATCCTGAAAATGAAAACGTATATTATTTTCAGAATAAGCTGTAAATACTGGATATTATTAAACGGTTTGATATGTGAAGTGTTTATCCGCTGTATCAGCCAAAATCACAACTCAACTTATGTGATTTTGGCTGCCGTCGAGTTGATAGTGGTGGAGATAAGTGTTTTGTGCTGCCGTCGAGTTGATAGTGGTGGAGATAAGTGTTTTGTGCTGCCGTCGAGTTGATAGTGGTGGAGATAAGTGTTTTGTGCTGCCGTCGAGTTGATAGTGGTGGAGATAAGTGTTTTGTGCTGCCGTCGAGTTGATAGTGGTGGAGATAAGTGTTTTGTGCTGCCGTCGAGTTGATAGTGGTGGAGATAAGTGTTTTGTGCTGCCGTCGAGTTGATAGTGGTGGAGATAAGTGTTTTGTGCTGCCGTCGAGTTGATAGTGGTGGAGATAAGTGTTTTGTGCTGCCGTCAAGTTGACAGTGGTGGAGGTAAGTGTTTTGTGCTGCCATCAAGTTGATGGTGGTGGAGGTAAGTGTTTTGTGCTGCTGTCAAGTTGATAGTGGTGGAGGTAAGTGTTTTGTGCTGCCATCAAGTTGATAGTGGTGGAGGTAAGTGTTTTGTACTGCCGTCAAGTTGATAGTGGTGGAGGTAAGTGTTTTGTGCTGCCATCAAGTTGATAGTGGTGGAGGTAAGTGTTTTGTGCTGGCATTAAGTTGATAGTGGTGGAGGTAAGTGTTTTGTGCTGCCGTCAAGTTGATAATGGTGGAGGTAAGTGTTTTGCGGCAAAACACTATACGGCACGCTGTTGACTGGTGAAATAACTTTTTTCATATCTATCAAAAACATAAATATAAATGTCTTGTGGATAAATGTGTCATATGTAGATTGAATATTAGTTATTTGAACAATTTACCAGTGTTTATCTTTCCAGCTATGAAAGAGTCTCTGACAGCGGAGTTAAGTCACTGCCCAGGAACTGCCATGAAGGATAAACTCGTATTGTAAGTGACCAGACTATCACTACCATCGTCATGTTATGAAAATTAATGAGTTCTGTCTCTCAGCAGTCAACACCTTAAGAGGGTCTTTCATGTAGGCCCGAGGCTGTTATTTGACAAAGGAGGACATGACCGCGTATTACTGAGTGATATGCGTATTTCATCAAATGATACAGTATGATCACTACATCAAATGATACAATTTGATCACTACATCAAATGATACAGTATGATCACTACATCAAATTATACAGTATGATCACTACCTCAAATTATACAGTATGATCACTACATCAACTAAAGGCTCCCAGAGGGGGTTGGAATTAAATTGTTTGGTTATTTTTTTCTAAACTTTTTTCATAGTGTTGATCTTAAATTTGATCAGCCTAATGCCATACACCCTGGATCAATATACTGATTATGGATCAATATATTGATTAAGGCCACAGCTTGATAACAATGTGACATTTCCTGGTTTTAGTTGCTTGAGGAACAAGTGCCACGCCCTCTTCTTTGACCCACAGGTGAGAATGTCCCTGTGTCTGTGCTAGTTGCTTCTCCTCAAAGATACTTTGACCCACAGGTGAGAATGTCCCTGTGTCTGTTCTAGTTGCTTCTCCTCACAGATACTTTGACCCACAGGTGAGAATGTCCCTGTGTCTGTTCTAGTTGCTTCTCCTCAAAGATACTTTGACCCACAGGTGAGAATGTCCCTGTGTCTGTTCTGGGAGGAAGCTGAGAGGAGGGAAGGTGACAGGTCATAGGGAGACAGGACGTAAGGAGACGGGAAGGAAAGGAACGGAAGGGAAGACAACCAGAGTGAAGGAGATGGGAGTAGGGGAGACAGGAGGGAAGGAGAAGGGAGTGGGGGAGACGGGAGGGAAGACAACCGGAGTGAAGGAGAGGGGAGTAGCGGCGACAGGAGGGAAGGAGAAGGGAGTGGGGGAGACGGGAGGGAAAACAACCGGAGGGAAGGAGAGGGGAGTAGGGGAGACAGGAGGGAAGGAGAAGGGAGTGGGGGAGACGGAAGGGAAAACAACCGGAGTGAAGGAGAGGGGAGTGGGAGAGACAAGAGCAAAGGAGTGGGAAGTGGGGGAGACAGGAGGGAAGGGGTCAGGACAGAATGTGATGGAGGGGATCGAAAGGAAGAGTTATTCTGCAGCAGTGATAGAGGGGGTGAGGAAGAGAGCGAGGGTGTTTGTGGGGGATTCGATAGTTAGGAAGACCGACAGAGTCTTAAACAAGGGAGATGATGTGGTGGTCTGCTTGCCTGGAGCCAAAATAGAGGCGATAACTGAGAGGGTAAAAAACATCGTAGGCTCGGGTAAGGGTGGATCTGTTTTAGTACACGTAGGGACAAATAACGTAGAGAGGGAGGGTACAACTGCCATAGTTAGGAAATATAGGCAGTTGGTCAGAACACTAAAACAGACGCGGGTTGAGCAGGTAATACTGTCAGGGATTTTACCTGTAATGGGCAGGAGGGGTCACAAATATCGAAATTGTCGGGGGATGGCAATTAACATGTTAGTCCAGAGGCTGTGTAGAGAAGAGGAAGTTGGATTTGTGGATTTATGGGAAAGTTTTGTTGGGAGGGCAGATATGTACATGAAGGATGGGCTTCATTTAAGTGGAAAGGGGGCGGCAGTATTCGCGGACAAACTTTCAGCAGCAGTAGATAGCGACTTGGGTACAATGACAAATGTTTTTGGAAGTAAACATTCTTTAAACTAGAAGTGCAGGGGGGTTACCTAGAGGTGTCTCAAGCAGAACAAGAGGCCACTAGCACAGATAAACCAATATCAAATCATCCGAAAAACATCTCTGAAAAAGGTTATATATGCGTATGTTTAAATGCAAGGAGCATAGTAAATAAGAAAAACGAATTAAACATTATGGTAGAAGATATTGACCCTCACATAATTGGTATAACTGAATCATGGGCCAACATAGATATTACAGATGCTGAATTAGGACTGACAGGATACGTAATGTTTAGGAAAGATCGAATAGGAAGAAGGGGCGGGGGAGTTATTTTATATGTTAAAGAATCTATTCAGGCTTATGAAATAAAACTAGAAAGGGAAGCAGATTGCGATGAAGCTGTTTGGTGCAAAATTGTTTCAGGAAATTCAAAATTAACTATTGGATTAGTTTACCGAAGTCCAAACATAAACGAAGAGGACAACACAAAAATAAAAAACGCTATAAAGGAAGTTAGTAAAGGGGAATGTATCATAATGGGAGATTTTAACCATGGACACATACAATGGAATTCTCTAGAGAGCACAGGGATTGAGGATCAACAATTTCTATGTTTAATCCAGGATAGCTTTCTTACTCAGCACGTATTAGAACCAACCAGGGGAGAAAATGTATTAGATATAGTTTTGTCATCACAAAAAGAATTAGTGGACAATGTAAAAATATTTGAACCATTGGGTAATAGTGACCATAATCAAATACATTTTGACATCAATGTAAAATCAGAAAGTAAAAATAAGAAAACGTACAAGAGAAACTTCCACAAAGGTAACTACAAAGATATGAGAAAATACTTAGCACAGCTAGATTGGAATAACATGCTGATGAATAAGACCGCAATTGAATGCTGGAACATTCTTAAATATGAAATTGAGAGTATCATCGATAAATTTGTTCCCTTCCGAAAACAAGGAAAACGGTGTAGAAAGAAACATTTGTCAAAAGAGGCTATTAGAAAAATAATGCTAAAACAAACTATGTGGAGGGTTTATAGGCGTACCAGAAAGGAAGAAGACTATGCAAAATACAAAGAGGCACTTAATGCAGCTACAACTGAAATCAGACAATCTAAAAGAAGCTATGAGCAAAAACTGGCATGTAACATAAAAAATGACAGCAAGAGTTTTTATGCATATGTCAGGAGTAAACAAAACGTACAAGACAAGGTTGGACCTCTAGAAGACAGTGCTGGAAATATAATATCACAGGGGTTTTTAATGGCGGAAGACCTAAATGGTTACTTCAGTTCAGTGTTTACCAAGGAAGATATTAGTTCATTACCAGTTGCTGATGCTAAATTTCAGGGGGCTAAATCTGAATATTTAGGACCGTTAGTTGTAACTCCAGAATTGGTAGCTAAGAAAATAAGGGCAATGAAGGATAACAAATCACCGGGAGTGGATGGGATTCCTCCAAAATTACTAATGGAAACAGTAGATCAAATCAGTATACCACTTGCAAGAGTATTCAACTTGTCATTAAAAGAGGGAGTTGTTCCGTTTGAATGGAAAGAAGCAAACATCATACCATTATTTAAAAAGGGTTCGAGAAATAAGTCAGAGAATTACAGACCAGTGAGTTTAACGTCAGTGATTTGTAAATTATTAGAAAGGTTAATTAAAGACCATATGGTGGACTTCCTCGTTAAGCATAAATTATTAAATTCATCTCAACATGGATTCCTTAAAGCAAGGTCATGCTTAACAAATATGTTATGTTTTTTGGAAGAAATCACTAAGTGGATAGACGTGGGATCGCCAGTAGATATTATCTACTTAGATTTTCAGAAAGCTTTTGACAAAGTGCCACATCAAAGATTGCTACTTAAATTAAAAGCCCATGGTATCGGGGATAGCATAACTGACTGGATAGAACAATGGCTGACTGACAGAAGACAACGAGTTGTAGTAGATGGAGAAGTTTCAAATTGGAAATCGGTTTTGAGTGGGGTACCTCAAGGGTCAGTACTAGGACCTATATTATTCTTAATTTATATCAATGACTTGGACGACAGTATAACAAGTAACGTACTGAAATTTGCGGATGACACAAAACTGTTTAGAAAGGTTAATACTGATGGTGATAAACAACATTTACAAAACGATCTAGACAGATTAGTGAAATGGTCTGAGAAATGGCAGATGCTGTTCAATTTTGGGAAATGTAAATGCCTACATACAGGACATGGGAACTTGAATGTAAACTATAAAATGGGAGATACTGTTCTGGGTACTACTGTAAAAGAAAAGGACTTAGGAGTTACAATAAGCGCTGATATGAAAGTTTCAGAGCAGTGTAGTATTGCAGCTTCAAAGGGTAATCAAATTCTTGGATTGATTAGAAGAAACATAACATACAAGGGAAAAAAGTTAATTATACCTCTTTATAAAGCAATAGTTAGACCTCATTTAGAATACTGTATACAAGCATGGAGACCATATCGTAAGAAGGATATAGATACGCTTGAACGCATACAAAGGAGAGCAACTAAAATGATTCCAGAACTTAGAGACCTTAGTTATGAAGAACGCCTGAAAGAATGTGGTTTAACAACTCTAGAGACAAGGAGGTTAAGAGGAGATCAGATTGAAGTTTTTAAGATATTGAATGGGTATGAAATTATTGATAGAAATATGTTTTTCTCACTCAAGAAGGATAGCAGAACTAGAGGACATGAGGTAAAATTAGTAAAGGATCAATGTAGATTGGACATCAGGAAGCACTCGTTCTCACAGAGGACAATAAATGAATGGAACAAATTGTCTACAGATTGTGTAACTGCTACCAGCGTGAATATGTTTAAAAACAAGGTTGACACATATATCAGGAGGGCGGGTTATAAGTAGGTGAACATTGTTGGACTCTCGATAAGCCAATGGCTTCCTTGTCCACTTGCCATCTGGGCCTTTGGCTTGGATGGCAAATCTTGTTAAATCTAGTTGCTTCTCCACAGAGACACTTTGACCCACAGGTGAGAATGTCCCTGTGTCTGTGCTAGTTGCTTCTCCTCACAGATACTTTGACCCACAGGTGAGAATGTCCCTGTGTCTGTTCTAGTTGCTTCTCCTCAAAGATACTTTGACCCACAGGTGAGAATGTCCCTGTGTCTGTTCTAGTTGCTTCTCCTCAAAGATACTTTGACCCACAGGTGAGAATGTCCCTGTGTCTGTTCTAGTTGCTTCTCCTCAAAGATACTTTGACCAACAGGTGAGAATGACCCTGTGTCTGTT
The DNA here is from genome assembly GCA_963662155.1 of Lamellibrachia columna. NCBI lineage: Eukaryota > Metazoa > Annelida > Polychaeta > Sabellida > Siboglinidae > Lamellibrachia > Lamellibrachia columna. The sequence goes on along the minus strand of OY759261.1, from coordinate 21,857,833 downwards.
CTAGCTGCTTCTCAGAAACACTTTGACCCACAGGTGAGAATGTCCCTGTGTCTGTTCTAGTTGCTTCTCCTCAGAGACACTTTGACCCACAGGTGAGAATGTCCCTGTGTCTGTTCTAGTTGCTTCTCCTCAAAGATACTTTGACCCACAGGTGAGAATGTCCCTGTGTCTGTTCTAGTTGCTTCTCCTCAAAGATACTTTGACCCACAGGTGAGAATGTCCCTGTGTCTGTTCTAGTTGCTTCTCCTCAAAGATACTTTGACCCACAGGTGAGAATGTCCCTGTGTCTGTTCTAGTTGCTTCTCCTCAAAGATACTTTGACCAACAGGTGAGAATGACCCTGTGTCTGTTCTAGCTGCTTCTCCTCAGAAACACTTTGACCCACAGGTGAGAATGTCCCTGTGTCTGTTCTAGTTGCTTCTCTTAAGAAACACTTTGAGGTGCACATAAAACCAACATCACTCACTCAGTCCTCTTCGTGTCCAGGTGACACATACCTGGTGACACTTACCTGGTAAGGGGCCACTCAATTGTTGACATTTACTATTCCGCGGCCAGTCATCATCACAGCTTTACAAAGCATACTAATTCTCGGTCTTCGCTCCCTGAATATATACTTTAAAATGTCGATAATTTTCCAGATTGAAAATTTCAAGCATAGATGTAACGTAATAATGTTATGACATAGTACATATTGTACTAGTATAGTACATAGTACGTATAGGACATATAGTACTAGTATAGTACATAGTACGTATAGGACATATAGTACTAGTATAGTACTAGTATAGTACATAGTACGTATAGGACATATAGTACTAGTATAGTACGTATAGTACATATAATACTAGTATAGTACGTATAGGACATATAGTACTAGTATAGTACATAGTACGTATAGGACATATAGTACTAGTATAGTACATAGTACGTATAGGACATAGTACTAGTATAGTACATAGGACATATAGTACTAGTATAGTACATAGTACGTATAGTACATATAGTACTAGTATAGTACATAGTACGTATAGGACATATAGTACTAGTATAGTACATAGTACGTATAGGACATATACTAATAACTGTAAGAATAAAGTTGTTAATTTTACAAACACAATTCAAAACAATAGTAGTTCAGTAACAGTTCACCACGCGGCGCTGCATGACACAACAGTGCCAAGTCATATTTCGCATGTGACCGACATTTATTTAATATTAGTATGCAGGCCTTGACCCTTGTGAGTACACTTTGTTTGTACTGGTAAATGCTGACAATTAAGGCTTCCAACTTCCAGAGATCATTTCCTTTCCGACTGTCCATCCCAGTGTTTCTCTCGTGTGATCCTGTCTCCGGCCTCCAGCCGCTGTCCAGCATAAAGCTGTCTTGGTCAGTGCACCAGACATTCGGCACACAGGCCGTAGCCTTGTGTGATGCAGCAGCACAAGTGTTTAAAACATCAGACTCAATCAAGAGGACCAGGGTTTGATTCAACTTGCTGCCAATTAAAAGCTTGGGCCATTTAGTTCATTCCATATTGCCTCAATTCACTCAACTGAATACATGAGTAAATAAATGGTGGATGTATGTGACAGAATAATCCTCATGCAGTAATTATAGCATGGCTGAATGCTTCCCAGAGAAGTTGAGTTAATGTTGGAATGAACAGGTCTGCCGGGGGTGAAGTGTAAAGGAACAGGTCTGCCGGGGGTGAAGTGTAAAGGAACAGGTCTGCCGGGGTGAAGTGTAAAGGAACAGGTCTGTCGGTGGTGAAGTGTAAAGGAACAAAGCTGCTGGGGGTGAAGTGTAAAGGAACAGGTATGCCGGTGGTGAAGTGTAAAGGAACATGTTTGCTGGGTGAAGTGTAAAGGAACAGGTCTGTCGGTGGTGAAGTGTAAAGGAACAGGTCTGCCAGGGGTGAAGTGTAAAGGAACATGTCTGCTGGGGGTGAAGTGTAAAAGAACAGGTCTGCCGGGGGTGAAGTGTAAAAGAACAAGTCTGCCGGGGGTGAAGCGTGAGCCCATCAAATCTTCTTCCTTGAATATTTTATCATGCCCTTTCTCTTTCCAACCTCCACCGCCTTCCATTGTCTTTCCTTGTCCCGTGAAAGTTGTAAAAGAAGTTATTAGCAATCATATTTGTATTGTGTTTTTCAGATCAACTCGCCAGATGTGATAAGGACAAATATCTACAACATATTCCTTCACGTGGCAGTTATGTTCCAATGCATCGTGGGCAAGTTTCCCCCCAACCAGGGAGTGCAGAAAAACCCTCCATTCTTCTTTGGTAAGAAACAATGATGCGATTATAATATAAGTTCATAAATGTGGGAAATATTTATGCTTTAACAAACTTACTGGACTTTTTCTCAAATTAAATCTAGTTTAACATTGCTTTGTACAAGTACAGTTAATTAAACCACAAAATTAGTTTTTAAAGATATAAAGAGAACATTGAGGGAAGAATCATTTCACTGTGGATGTGGATAGCAACTTTGAGTTACCTTGCATATCCTTGTAGAACTAACACTAGCAATACAGGAGTGTATGCACATTTTAAGTTTAGCTGAAATGACACACCAATGTTTACAAACTTGCCAGTTCATTTTATGTAAAATATTAATCATAGGAACTGTCGGTTGACGAGACAACATTCAATGTTTGCTCTGCTATGTAAATTGGTCACAGAATGTTGCAATAGAGAGACATTTTCTAAAATTGATGCAATAATTTGGAACAGTATTTCTGATACAAATTGATATGACAATGTTTATTTTCATTGTGAAGATTGAGGAGTAGGCTTAAATAACTGACAACAACACTTTGAGATGGTGTTTCAGATTAAATAACATACCTAGTATATCTGATGAGCAGCATGTTTCTTATAAGCTACACAGTAATAACATATAATATTACAGTGATTACTTAGGTAGTCATTTTGAAGTTTTGGTTGTTATATGAATGTCAATCAAATACACCAGATTTTACATATAGTTTACAGTTCTTTCAGTGGTTTGTTTTAGCAGCTTAAAACTAATCATTACTATCCCACGGCCAGTCATCATCACAGCTTTACAAAATGTAAGTTATTGGAAATGGATTGTTCTGTTCTACAGTTTGAAATACTAGTCAACTTTTCTGTTGTTATATGAGATTAATTATATTTTTAAAGAAGAAAACGCTAATATGCTACAAAGCTGTATTCAGTTATCATGCAGTGTTTTCTGTCATCTGAGAATATACAACAGATGTAAACTGTATATGTGTTTGTGTCTTGCAGGAGTCATACAGCAGTTGTCTCAATTTCTTCTCCACCGGTGTCAGATGATTGCTGAGGTAATTGTCTTTATTTGTGTCACCTACAATGTTGTCTGATCAAGAACATTTTCTAATTATTATGGCAAAATAACAAGTTCTTAAGAACTGAATTACATACTAGCTTGAAATAAACACAAAGCACATTAGCAATGCTCAAAACCAACACTGGACATGACGAATTGTCTGGCCTAGTTTCAAAATGTCCTTGTGGCTGAGTAGCCAGACTAAATGAAACGGCTGCCAACTCCCTCTCACAACATAACCAATGTTGTGTCGTACATCAATGTTTCAAGAACTTCCCTTAGTTGTCAGACTACTTATAATCATTTCTCTTAAAGGTGATGTTTGTGTTGCCAACTTGTAAGACAACTAATAATTGTTGACTGCATCAACATTGATCATGTGACATACTGGCATTGACAACTATGGTTCTTGTTACAGACAGATGGCAGCACTGAGGTATTCAGTAAGACTGTCATAGAGTGGTAAGTAAATTTACAAGATCCACAGCATCAGAGACGTCCAACAAATGAAAAGACAACAGAACATAATAAAATATACAGGGAATTCATAAATTATCTGTCCAATTTTGAATGTAAATAGATACATAATTAATAGACATTGGCGCCTGTAGTTTGTACAATTTTGTAGCCCAATTCAAAGATTTTATGTTTACACAGTTTTCTTTTGAGACATCTCCAGTGAATAGAATAACCCCGAAAAATGAACACGACGCATTCAGCGTTCTCTTATACGGTTGCCATTTGTCGTTTTTTCAGTTTAGCAGAAAAGAAAACTATTAATTTAACAAGATTGAACAAGCTCTTGAGTTGTTATTCAGCTTACCAGAAAAGAAAACTGTATTAATATAGTTTAGCCACAAGATGGGACAAACTGCATGCTTGTATGTCTATTTGTTATTGTTTTATTTGCATTTAAAAGTAGGAAATATAATTTAGGAACACCCTATGCTCATATGTTGAGTGAGTTGTACTAAAATTATACATTTGTATATACCAGGTATATGCATTCAGCCTGTTTAATGGACAACACTTTTAATGACATGGACCTTTTGTAAATTATTTTTTTTACATGTTTTAACTTATTCTGGGCTTATTTTACTGAGTAAATGTCTAATTTATTAATTTTGTGGTGCAATTCACATACAAATGTCATATGTGAAACCCACATGCATAATTCACTTCAGTAACAAGAAAATGTCCTTTTCTATTATTAATTATTACGCTAGCCACAGTTTTATCTGTCATGTTGCTCAAGTAGTTCATGGTTTGTCCACCAGGTTGTGCTGCATGGCTTTCCAGCAAACATTGCAACGACATCAGTCTGCCTACAGATCAGTGTTGAAGTGTCTTAATAGGTGGCGCTCCAGGCTGGAGAAACATTTGGTGCGACAAACTTGATCTTGATGATTTGTTGTAAAAATATTTCATAATCTAACACTGTGAGCTCGGCAAACAGAGCCTGTTTTCTTTTATGGTGATCACTAGGTTAGTATAAGAGTATATACTCTTATACTAATCTAGTGATCAGTTTAAATCTTCTCAAATACTTTGTTGCATATACAGTAGTCCTTCGTTCTTGGTCCAAGATATCGGACAGCAATATTAATGAGGCACATAATAGTGTTCCCAAACATGCCACCAAGGAGGCAATGGGTTTGTTTGTGGGTCTTATGAATTTCTGTCAACAGTCTTACAAGTGTCCATTGCTCAGTTTTATGCTAGTTTGATGTGATCACAGTAGTTTAGTTTTATTGAAAGTGATCTACCATATTTATAAATTCAAAGTATTTTGGATATTTCAGTTAATAAATCTTGCATTTTTGTTGCCAGGGCAACACGACCAACGAAGAAGTCATCAAAGCTACAAAGCATGCTGGGATAGCAGAAGAACTAACAAGAATGCTGGATTAAAATGCATGCCTGAACTTGTGGAAATTAAATAACAGTCATTTCCTATTGAAACATATATATCTGATGAAAATGTGAACATGAAAATGTGGAAGTGATTTAATAGTCACAATGTATGTGATTTTTGTAAAGAACTACAAACGCTAGTATTCAGCATCTTGATGTTTTCTTGTAAGTAATAATTACAGATAACTTATAAAAATGATAACATGCAACATGTATAAACACTAAAACACATTGCCAGGCCATTGGTTGGTGTCGCAATAAATGTATGTCAGAAAAAGGTGTGTCTTGTCAATTAGTTTGTGTGGCTGCAATATGCATGTTCAACGTTTATTTTGTGTTCAAAGATTGAAGATTTATTTATAGTCCTTTCAAAAGGTTAAGCCTGAAAAATGGGTTAAAAGTAAACAAAGCCATATAGTACATATACAAATTCGATTGTTGCTATTGATGCACTGTTATTTACATATCCATGTAATCCAGGCATTTACACAACCATCTAATTGCAACAGAAAGTTCAGTAAAGATTGAGTGATGGGGAAATGTGTAGAACAGCAGATCATCGCTGTCTATTGCTATGTAAGGCCTACTCGTCTGTAGAGGTCAGACCACAGTTGACCTTCCCGTTTATTGTTTCACACGAATGTGGGGCGTATTAAATTGTGATATGTGAAATTAAACAATTCATATGATGTGACATGAGTGCAGTTGAACAGACACACTCACAGGTTTGTTTGTAGAAGCTATTAGCTGTGAAACTGCATTTTTAGAGTTTAACAGGCGGATGGATTTATGGGAATTTTTCTGTTATGGGCCACGTGAGCACATAAATACATGGATATTTCTTAAACATTGACGGGCATCGCAAGTGGGGGCGTTTAAAAAGAGCTGCGGGTATGTAATTTTTTTTTTTTTAATTTGGTCAGCATGTCAACGAGATGATGGCAGTTGCTGTGAAAATTTGTCAGAGTTTTTGATAGTCACGTTTTGCCAGTGGGCATCGTGAAGTTTTAGAATAATTGATCGTGTTTTTCACGCAAACATTCAAGTGGTCTGACTCTTACAACATGGATCCGTTACAGCCGTTAGTGCGACATGGCATGTACAATAGGCAACTATTTTACCATTTCTGATTTTCCCCGTTTTCGCTCATGAAACTACCATTTTTCCGCTGTCAGGAGCATAACATGTCGCAGAAAGCTCAATGTCCTTGGCAGACATTATTCGCCTGGAGTGAAGGCCCGTACTATGGTTATGTGCGTGACATGGACAGTGCCGTTAAGATCATACATATGTTTTCATACACCACTGGTACTTCGTACATTGTCACCCGTGCATCGAAACATTTCGGCAACTTCGATATCCTGGGTGAGTGTCTTGAACGGGCCTACGTCACATCCGTTTTGAATCGGTGCTAAGAACAGTAATTTAATAGTGCTGCCCATCAACGTTATTCTCAATGCTGTGATGTTATAATTACGAAACACAAAAGGCCCACTTTTGACTGTTGCCGTTGGCATTCGACTTGTCAACGATTGCGTTTCTGAATCAACATTCGTTTACCCAACAATCACATTGTCATTGTGTCCTGAGCCTAAAACTTAGTAAAAGGCGGCACAATGAAAAGGTGGACCAGGTGGACAAATACAGTCATCATGTTCTCATTTCAGGTCCACGTACATCCGTCAGTTGCATGGTGCACCCAACAACCGGCCCTGGGCAGTGTGCATCCAAAACGATTCTGGTCATTTATTAAGGCAAATAAACGAGAAAACATTCGCATTTCCACACTTCGAGTAAACGACCAGCCAATAATAAATGATCGTAATAAAGCAAATGCCCTTAATGCCCTACTTCATTACCAGCACTTCTTGTCCACTACCTGACAGATTCTAGAACTGTCTATTTACTGTTGACACAATAACATGCCTACCAGCTCCAAATCATGTCATGACTGGACACCAACAGACCATTGTAAATTACCTTTGATGAATAATCAAGATACACTGTACAGTGCACAAACCAGACGGTGCATCAAATAACACCATCTATTAGTCAGATATAGATCTGCGGATCTTCTATCAAAGTTCACACCAATTTGGTATTTTGAAACGACCCCTTACTATCCCATATGCAGGCCTTTAGCCAGAAATCAAATTTTGTCAGTCTTGAACATTCTAAAAGGTGTAACCTTAAACGCGCAAATGGCTTCCTTGGAAGCCGTTCGCTTCTATGACAGCCATTATTGGCCCAATTGATTATTTGTCACTGGCAAGCCATTGCTGGTTGATATAATTACAGCCATTATTGGCGCATTTGGTTTTTGCACTGGTAGGCCAATGCAAGTTGAGCAAATATCAAATAACAACCATTATTGGCCGAATTAGGATTTATCAATGCCAGGCCAAGTCCGAGTCTTATATCTGTGTAGTAAGGTATAATATAGTCATATGGATCGACAGTATTCGCTATTCTGCCACCAATAACATTCGTTGAAACACGACCGCGTGTGCTCTAAGAGTCACCAAGACAATTCAAACAATTTTATTATGAAAAAATCTCATCTGGTAAAAAGCACGTCTTTTATTTAAATTTTACCGTCGTCGTCAGAGAAGTTGCCCATCTTCAGGATGGGCAGACGGGTCTCTGGCTAAGGGCCTGTCACTAACCTGTCTTCAGGATGGGCAGACGGGTCTCTGGCTAAGGGCCTGTCACTAACCTGCATCCTCTGTAAAGTGATGGAACATATCCTAAGCAATATGTGGAAGCACGTGCACAAGCGTAACATCATTCTCCATGTGAACTTCCAATACGGATTCTAGTCAGGACTGTCTTGTGAATCTCAACTCATTGAGACAGTCCATGACTGGATGACTGCTATGGACAACAAGACCCAAATTGACGAAGTCCTGCTTGACTTTGCCAGAACCTTCGACAAAGTCCCTCACCTACGGCTTCTATCAAAATTGACCTACGGAATCACTGGAAACACTAAAAATTGGATCAAATCTTTTCTATCAAGCCGCAAACAGGGAGTCTCGGTTAACGGAGCCCTTTCGGACATCGCAGATGTCACATCTGGTGTCCCACAGGGTTCAGTTCTAGGACCTGTCCTCTTCTTACTCTACATAAATGATATAGATGGGAACATCAAATCTTCTATATGCCTTTTTGCAGATGACAGTAAAATTTCCAAAACTGACCACGAAATTTTTCAAACTGACCTCAACCAACCCCAAGCATGGTCAGACAAATGGCAAATGGAATTTAATGTATCTAAATGTGTCCACCTTACAATAACAAACAAAATTAAACCCAGCCCACACAAGTACTCCCTTTTTGGCCCGCCACTACAGTATCCAGCCACTCGTATCTCAGAGTAAAATTGGATTCCAATTCTCAGAGTAAAATTGGATTAACCTCAACAAATCATGTCACTGACATAGCTTCAACATCTTAAAAAAATTTAGGCATGATTAAACAAACTCTTGGCCCTTGTAAACCCGACTTTAAACGAACAGCCTACAAAAGCTGATCCGGCCAAAACTCGAGTATTCGTCACCCATATAGAATCCTCACACTATTTCACAAGTTAAAAGCCTTGAAAGAGTATAAAACTGCTGCCAGATTTGTTAAAAATTATTACAGACGGAACACAAATCCAACAGATCTAATTACTGCCCTTGGATGGCCAACCCTTGAATGAAGATGTATTATTAAACAAGCCACAACCTTCCACAAAATTCTAAATTACATTGAGATCCCCCTCCAGGCCTGCTAACCCGCTCTCGAACCTGTGGACAATACGTAGTCCCCAGGTGTCTTATAAATGCAAAGGTCTTTTCGTTTTATCGCCGAGCAGTTCGCATATGGAATATGATCCCACCAAAACTTAACAACATAAAAAACCCAAATCATTTCAAGAAGCTATCATGGAACTCCCTTTCATCACACATCCTCACTTAAACTGCCTATAAAACAGCACCATAAACTTATTCCATGGTGTGGAGACTGTCTATGTATGCATGATTCAAGACAGCGATAGTTTCCATACACCTAATCAAACCTATTCAAAATTTTCAACTGACGTCCTATACATAAAATAAATAAAAATACACTTACAAAACCTAACATTAAAGATACTAGTCTTTTAGTTGTTTGCACCACTCACAGCGCATGCACACAGACCACCACCTGCATTAGCCCAAGATTGGGTTGTTTGGAGTGTAACCACTTGAGACAAGACAACCTTTATACTAGGTTTCTTGATGTGTCCATGTGTAAACAAATTGATGTACCATTGCCAGGGCTGGGTCCAATTACACAAAATTATATCGATTACAATTACATTAATTTTTTTATTTCAATTACAATTACAGTCATAAAATTCCAAATCAATTACAATTACACTGTTTCAATTACAATTACATTATGCGGAACCAAATATATTCAGCATTTGTTAATTATGTATTTGTGCACGTTTTTTTGAATTTAAATATTTTGTACACAATTGATAAACAAATATAACGGTAATGTTTGTACATTTTGTTGAATTGTGACTTTGAATTATACAAAATAAAAAGATAGCCATTTAAAACATATTTTTATTATATAAAAATACAATGCACTATCCAGACATAATCCTACAGGACATATTCCAACGCAAACATTGCCTGCCCTTTGCTTTGTGTTGGGAATGGGGAGAGATGCCATATAAATGGTCCTTGCCACCTGACCTGTCTCCAGTCCACCACAACACAAGGGGTGTAATATCAGGCTACAGGTCTTTCCATGTTGTTTGAATACCAGCTTAGCCTTTGTCTGACAATGTCTGTGCATTGTTTATTGCTTCCTGGCTCTTACCAACTTACTGAAAAGGCTAATCACTAAGGCTACCCACCACTAGCACCACTGACCAGTACCCACCAGACAGTGAATACTGTGACTTAAATATAAATATATAAGCAGGTGTTATTATTAGTCTTGATTTTCAACTCATGTGAGACTTAAATTATATTTTTATTGACAATTCGTTTAGGTAGTTTGTGATATGAAACGTACTGTAATTGAAATACATTTTCAATTATACAAAATGTAACAATTACAGCAAAATTTCGAGACCATGATCAATTACAATTACACAATTTTGCTGTAATCAATTACAATTACATAATTGGACCCACCCCTGACTATTGCATGTTTTTTATGCACCCCTAGGAAAAATGTTAACGGTTCATTGCATATTTCTGATACACCCCTGGAGACATTTTGAATTTTTGACAGATTATTGTCAACCAGTGACTAATATTCAGGCGCCTTATCTGTTACACATGGGATATTTCGCTGGTGTTTGCAGACAGGTCGATTGTTTGCTGATGTGAATGATTGTTCAAATTAATGGTAAAAAATATAATAGCAAAATAATTAATATATACAATATAGTGATATATCATCCAACATGGCATTTATCAGGGGTAACAATACGTTAGAGACAATTAAGTGGCTGGTTACCATCATTATAATCATTTTGTGGCAAGATGTGCAATGGACATTGACAGACCTAGACGCACCCGTCATACATATTTGTGACCCACCAAAGTGGGAATTTGATGTACTACTGCGTCATTATTTTATGGACATGATGCACCTTCGATGCACATTGCCCGGGTGTTTTGAGTACATCATTAAATTGATGGGTGTATTATTACTCCAAATTATGCTTACAGAACAGAAGTAGTTGCGCAGTGCAGTCTGCAAATAGGTTTGGAATCTAGCAATCAGCAGATTGTGCAACACAATCCGCAGATTTTGCAGTGCAATCTGCAGATTGTGCAGTGCAATCCGCAGATTGTGTAGTGCAATCTGCAGATTCATAAAATGCACCCAACATTTGCCTATGTGTTATTCAAAGTTTCCTCTTGGGGAGGGAGGTCTGAGTTTAAATTACATTAGTTTTCTGTAGTGCATATACATTGATGATTTCAGAGGGTCCCTTACACATTTCTAATATTGATGTTTTAATATATTTCTGTTCATCATATTTTATCCCTGTATAGCTAATCAAATAAAAACTAGATATGTAAATTTATATGTCATTGCTGATTGCAGCTTCACCAGATCATTGTGTACTTTTTATACTTTGTAGAGTCTGGCACATGTTTACACACCATCAGATTTGAAGATAGAACAATCAAACATGGAACTAAGATCAATCTCGGTGGCTGTCCGTTTATGCTGGTTGGTGCTAAACTCATGGAATGCCATCAAGGACCTAGTCATAGACAGCAACCCATGAACAACAAGGTGGGTTATATTCATCCTAAATGCATGTTTACCAATATTTTTTAGGATATGTGACAACTGTTTTGGAATCTTGTGGATTGCCTCGCATACTGTGTTTTTCACTGATCTATCACTGATTGTGTATATGTGTTTTAAATTTGCATTCTGATGTATCTGCTGGTGTATGTTGTGTTAAAATGTATATTCTACCCAAAAACATTAAGAAATATATTAAAAGTTACAGTGGACTCTCACTATAAAGAACTGTTCCATATATCGGATGTTCCTTATATCGATGGGTACATAAACAGAGCTGGCCAGAATGGGGAGTTCAAAGTTGTTCCTTTTAAACATGTTCCTTACATTGTGAGTCTTTATGGCGATAGTCCACCATATGTTAGCATAGATTGTTATTAATTAATACAGTTTAGTGTTTTGTATTGTCCCAAAGAAGTGTAATTATAAGGTACATAACATATATAATTGGTCATATTTAAGGCTTTCTGCAGTAGTATACCATGATATGAGTGTGTACATAATGGAGCAGTGCGTGTGCATGTTAATTTGTTTATTGTTCAAGCCTTCTGACCACTCATATGAGCAACAGAGGAAGACGAAGAAAAATGTCTGTAATGCAGCGATACACCTGCGGGAGTTGATCACGTTCCCTCAGTATAAGGTGAGACCATCCTCATGAGCCAGTGGTAGGGTTACTGCTACCCCTGGCATATACCCTACATGATGTACAGAATCATTTGTGCTTTGTCCCACTTTCTCTCTTGTGACTGTTAACTAATGAATTCTACTGTTGCTCCTTTGATGTTGTTAACATGTTTATGGATATATTCATATATATATATATATATATATATATATATATATATATATATATATATATATATATATATATATATATATATATATATATATATATATACATATATACATACATACATGCATATACATATACATATATATATATCTATATTTAAATTCCACTAGTATAATTTTAAAAACCAAATCAAAAGTATTAGTCAAAATGAGTCGAATGAATACCGGTAGTCAATAAGGATGTGAGCTGCCCCCCAAAAGCTATATATTCATATATATGTATGTGTATATTCATGTATGTGTATGTATATGTATGTGTATATATATTTATGTGAATGTATATGTATATATATATATATATATATATATATATATATATATATATATATATATATGAATATAGTTGTAGTTATGATATATATATATATATATATATATATATGAATGTGGAGAGGAATATACATGGAGCTATAAACTATGAATTGATTATATCCAAATCATAGGCTGATCATAAATTAAGTTTGTTAAACTTTATTTTTTAATCAAGTGTTTTGGGTCATGAACCCTAAATTTGGTGTCACAGTTGGTTGAGTTGTCTTTATGTCTTCCTTTATGATCAGGCAGACGAGACATCACATGATAGCGTGATACTAATTCACTATTCTTACTATTCACTGAACCAGTTATACTATATATGACAACTGTTTCTGTCTATAGTATCAATGTGTAACACAGTACACATGTTGTAACGGTGATGTCATGTTTACACTTTTTATATTGCCAAAAAACGAATGCATTCAGCATTTCAGAGTTACAGTGGAACCTGCTAAACTTGAAGTTGAGTAATTTGAATATCCACCACAAGTTGATCCATGGGCTTGTCCCAGCAATATATTTATTGTGCACATTTAACTTGAATATGTAGAATATTCATACTTTGTCCATGGTCTTTCAAGTAAACCAAGTTTTGTTGTCTGACGTTTCCACTGCAAAGTCATTTTACAGTTCAAAGATGTTTTATGGTTTTACTTTTTCAGATCGAGACCTCTCTTGAGCTGTTTCGCAAGAGAAAAATAGAGAAATCTGAACAGCTAAGAACAGATATGCAGTCTACAAACTATGAAGAGATCGAGACAGAAAAACTCATCTTTATCAACCTCCCTTCTCCAGCCATGCACACTGGTCACGAAACGGGTGATGTGAGTCAAACATCAGTGTTACTGTGTGACTGTGTCTGATAGAAAGTAGAAAGTTAAGTGAAGAACAAATCTGTCTGTTTCCATCATCCGTATTCCGCTGATCTGTGTTAAGACATTGTCAAACAATGGACGACGGATAACAGGTGTGTGAACGGCAGAAGCAGACATGTGCATTTGCCACGTTAGGCTTCTAATTTAATTCAAGTGTGTGGTTGACAGAATTGACTGAGCCGCATCATAGACGCTTCTGCCAAGATTCATGTGGTTGAAATATACAGTCCACCACAGTTTACACATTTATCCCCTGTGTGGGATCTTTTACTTTCCCTGGCATAGACACCAGATAGAAGGGTCTAATGGCTTTTAGTGTCTCTCCTGAAAGACACAGGTAAAGTGGGGTGAATACAATTGTCCAAGCTTCAAAACAGAATCATAGCTGACTTGAACCCCTGACCTATCTCTTGGCAGTCCAGGGACCCTTCCCCTAAATTACTATGCCCCACAACTTGCAACTACATATGCTTTTACATATGTTATTGTTTAATCACTGTGCATCAGCCATGTACTTTCTAGTGCCCTGCACGGTCCACGCTTTGGGCCTGCAGCCCACAGCCGGGCTGGGCCAGGCCTCTACTAAATTTTGCAGGCCAAGCCTGGGCCTACATTTTGCAGGCCCAGGCCGGGCCTGGACAAATATTAAACACATCGGGTTTGGGCCGGGGCTAGGCCTAGTGTGAGCGGGCTGGGCTGGGCATGGACCTAATAAAAATATTAATACAAAACACAGAGTATTAATGTTTAGTTTAGAATTATTTGCAGAGGCAATCAAGCCATGATCAACCATCAACTCATCACCCTTTGACTCTACCAGTGGACATTCTATTGTCTAGGTCTTCCCTCCAAATCTTGCCCGCCTGAATGACCTGCCCACTGCCCAGTGCCCACCCAAATTGGTAGTTTTCAATTGTGTTAACTAGTGTCTACTGTTTAGTGTCTTACAATTTCCCCAGTACTGATTCATTCACACTTGTACTAATTCACACAAGTCTGAACCTGATCTGTCTCAGGCTAGTGACTGCAGGCTTGCTGGAAATGCCACTGGGTGTCAGTGCCAGTGGGTGACATTTAATACTTAATAGTAATGACAATAAAAACTATATTTTTCTTCAGGATATTCATCCGTTTGAAGCAGTGGTAGTCTAGCAGTTGGTAGTCTAGCAGTTGGATTTCTAGAACTCGTCCAGCACACTATGGACAATAGACAGCAGACTAGTAGACATTATACAATGTTCATATATTATTTTTTATTTATGTTATTTAACAACACAATACGTATGTATTACAGTTTTTTGTGTTTTGTTTTATTATAAGATAATAGGTTTATCTTTTCTAAATTTAGTGGGCCGCAGGCTTTCGGGCCACAGGCTTACCCATTTTTGGCCCGCGGGTATGGACTGGGTGTGGGCCGTGCCGGGCCTGGGCCAAACATTAATGGTCTGGGCCTAAACTCTAGTTTGCGGGCCTGGGCTGGGCTTGAAAAATTTTGCGGGCTTGGGCCGGGCCTGGATTCTAAATGCTAATTGAGGGCCAGGCTTGAGCTCAAATTATAGTCCTGTGTAGGGCACTGGTACATTCATCTCCACATGTTGTTTAATCACTGTGTGTAATCCATGTACATCCATCTCCACATGTTCTTATTTAATCACTGTGTAAACCATGTACATCCATCTCCACATGTTCTTGTTTAATCACTGTGTGTAAACCATGTACATCCATCTCCACATGTTCTTGTTTAATCACTGTGTGTAAACCATGTACATTCATCTCCACATGTTGTTGTTTAACCACTGTGTGTAAACCATGTACATTCATCTCCACATGTTGTCGTTTAATCACTGTGTGTAAACCATGTACATCCATCTCCACATGTTCTTGTTTAATCACTGTGTGTAAACCATGTACATTCATCTCCACATGTTGTTGTTTAACCACTGTGTGTAAACCATGTACATTCATCTCCACATGTTGTTGTTTAATCACTGTGTGTAAACCATGTACATCCATCTCCACATGTTCTTGTTTAATCACTGTGTGTAAACCATGTACATTCATCTCCACATGTTGTTGTTTAACCACTGTGTGTAAACCATGTACATTCATCTCCACATGTTGTTGTTTAATCACTGTGTGTAAACCATGTACATTCATCTCCACATGTTCTTGTTTAATCACTGTGTGTAAACCATGTACATCCATCTCCACGTTGTTTAATCACTGGGTGTAAACCATGTACATCCATCTCCACATGTTGTTGTTTAATCACTGTGTGTAAACCATGTACATTCATCTCTACATGTTCTTGTTTAACCACTGTGTGTAAACCATGTACATTCATCTCCACATGTTGTTGTTTAATCACTGTGTGTAAACCATGTACATTCATCTCCATATGGTGTTTAATCACTGTGGGTAAACCATGTACATCCATCTCCACATGTTGTTGTTTAACCACTATGTCTAAACCGTGTACATTCATCTCCACATGTTGTTTAATCACTTGGTGTAAACCGTGTACATTCAACTCAACATGTTCTTGTTTAATCACTGTGTAAATCATGTACATTATCTCCATTGTTGTTGTTTAATCACTGTCCATAAACCATGTACATCCATTTCCATCTCTCTCGGTGGCTTGAATAAGAAAATGTGTAGATACATAAAGTTTAAAACTGAATGTGCATCCACACTTCTACAAGTCTCACTTATATTCCATTGTATCCCCAGGCTGCTGATATCAAAGCACCCATCGACCGCCGTGTTGTCAACCACATCAATAAGATGGTGGACGAGGGTATTACCAATGTCACCGAGATGAAATCCCGCGTCAAGACATATGTCAACAACTTGTTTGAGCCAAACGATCTTCCCAGGATCACTAGCAGAAGGTTCTTTCCAAGCCGGGATGATGTGAGAAAACTCATGTACCGGAGGCAACGACAAAATCGCCACAACGCAGAACACACAGACACGCTTCGTCTTACCAAATCATTGAACCGATGTAGGGACATCTTGACCAAAATGACAGATTTGACATCGACAGTGGAGTCCGTGTGTGCTTTAGATAAAGCTGCGGAGGACTTATACATTATTTACAGACGTCTGCAGTCCTCTTGTCCGCCCGCTGCTATTTCAAAGAATCAAACGCCACAACAACAGGTTGTTATGGAAACATCCGTGGCAACAGCTGCATGTGTGATGACCTTGGGTAAAGAATATCAACTTCTGTGTTATTAATTATTATAATAGGTACTTTATTACCAAAAAATGTCTGGCAAGTGTGTGCAGTAATAAGACATTTCAATTAGAATGGTGAAGCTGACAAAATACATGTATTGTGGCCTGTTAACTACGATTGTTCAATCTCGATAGTGAGTTCTTTGTAAATACAATTTCCATTCACGCCTGTATGTGTCATGCACCTTTGACCACTAATTGTTTGCCCCTTTGGCAGGTTTATTCCCAAATACATGGCACAATACTATAACTGTTTTCTTTATAATTGGATAAAAGATAATAATAATGGCAGACAGTTAAAGCTAAAATGTAAATTAGTAATAGATTTTTTTCTTTATCATAACTACAAAGTTACTCCTACTATGACGTTTTGACAACCGCCGTTGGTTGCTGAAATGTTGTAGTAGTGAGTAACTTTATAGTTGTGATAAAAAAGAAAATCTATATTATATTATTCTCCAAAATTTATGACCATTTTCGTTAGATATAATTATTTTTATTTTCGGTTTGTAGAATTTGCTATGACTGTTGTGTTGTGATGTGTTCTCACATATGGATCGGTTCCCTACAGGTGTGAGTGGGAACGCTGCAGAGCAACACGTGGCCTGGCAGTTGTAGAGAGGAGAGTGGTACCATGTAGACAGTGGATGTCACAATCTCTCCCATCAAAACAACTTGCGCTGTGATAAGGTTTGTCAAGAGTTAATAAATAAAACACGATATGTATATAGCGCCATAATCGCCTAGTGCTCTATGGTGCTGCACAATACTTGAAAAATTAATATAATATGTATAAAAAACACAATAATATAACTAAAGGTATACATGGAATTAAACTGGTAAAATAATGAATTAAATTATGGGCAATACAACTAAAGTATACATTGAATTAAATAGTTAACATAATAAATACAATTAAATTAAGGGAAATACAACTAAATGTGTACATGAAATTAAATAATTAGCAATACAACTAAAGTGGGGCGTGGTAGTGCAGCGGTTAGAACGTTGGGCTCTCAGTCGAGAGAACCCGGGTTCGAATCCTCTTGCCGCCGTTTCAAAACTTTGGCAATTTCATTCATCCCTTGTTGCAAGTTCACTCAGCTGTATAAATGAGTACCTGGCTACAGACAGAGGTGGATATCTGAACAAATGTTCTTCGTGCAATAATTGCAGTGTGGCTGAATGCTTTCCAGAAAAGTCGAGATGGCTTTGGAATGAACAGGTCTGCCAGAGGATGAAGTGTAAAGTGCTTTGAGCAGTCCCGAGGACTGGATAATGTGCTATATAAGAATGTACCTTTAAAAGTTTACATGGAGTTGAATAATTAAAACAAAGAAAATAAAGTATACATGTATTTAAAAAAATAAATAACTAAAATTAATGCATGTAAATGTAACATTTTGTAAATATAAAAGTTTGCAATTATTCAATGATTCTTCTTATCCTTGCCTTCTGGAATCCATTTACAGGAGATAATATTTGCTGTTGGTGTATTTCAGTTTTACTGTAGTTGAGAATAAACTACATCATCCATGAGTGTCTAATTGACGTTTGTATGAATATACTACTATTATTATATAATGATTATATGATATTCCCTATGTATTCATGGAAATAGTAGGGAATAACACAATGACTTGGAGCTGTGTGATTCTGTGGATTATATTAGTATTTTATGTAATGTGAAAGTGTAGGTGGTGTGTTGTGATCATGAAGAGAAGATTTGACGCATTCAGACAAACTCTCCCTTGGGTCAACATACATATTAACATGATACATTCTAGTCAATATTTGGTTTACTCTTATATATTTTTTTGTGGATTCACTCTCACTGGTTTTGATGTTCAAGGTTGTCATGACACAAGACCCTCCATCCGGTCATGGTCCAGTGGTTGCTGTAACACAAGACCCTCCATCCGGTCATGGTCCAATGGTTGCTGTGACACAAGACCCTCCATCCAGTCATGGTCCAGTGGTTGCTGTAACACAAGACCCTCCATCCGGCCATGGTCCAATGGTTGCTGTGACACAAGACCCTCCATCCGGTCATGGTCCAGTGGTTGCTGTAACACAAGACCCTCCATCCGGTCATGGTCCAGTGGTTGCTGTGACACAAGACCCTCCATCCGGTCATGGTCCAGTAGTTGCTGTAACACAAGACCCTACATCCGGTCATGGTCCAGTGGTTACCATGGCTCAAGATCCTGTGTCCAGTTATGGTCCAGTGGTTGCCATATCTCAAGATCCTTCACCCAATCATGGTCCAGTGGTTGCCATGGCTCAAGACAGGATTGCCGTCATGGTCCAGTGGTTTCCATGGTTCAATATCCAGCAGTTGCTATAACTCAACATCCTGTTTCCAATCATGGTCCAATGGTCTCTATAACTCACCATCCTGCATCTAGTAATGGTCCAATGGTTTCCATAATATCCAGCATCCGAAGTACCAATGCTACAATTAGTACAGAACAAGTTCTGCACCAGATGATAAACTTGTATCCTGTGGTTTCAGTTCAGAGTGAACATGTGAATAAAACAGTGCCTTTATCATCTGCCTACTTGTGTTTCATGTGCTAGTTCAGTATTCTATGTGCACACTCACACAAACACGCATGTTCTGAATTTCTTGGTTCTTTAGAGACAGTCTAATAGTTTTGTTTTATCGTAAAATGTTACATCCTCTTGGAAGCCCACCAAAAACTGAGCATCAGAAACTAATTAAATGTTCAACACATGATATAAGATATAGTAGGCCCTATTAAAAATATATATGTTAAGTGATTGGTCATTTGTTAATTAATTACACATTAATGAAAACAATAAAAAAATAGTATGGAATACCAACCACTATCTTAAATCAACATACTATTAAACTAGGATGCTGTAGGCGGTAAGCCATTGGGTTGAAATTACTTCCTTTCATGAATTCCGCCGTCCAGTCATTGCAACAACACAAAATCTTGCTCGTTAAAGAGAAGTATTGCTCGTTAAAGAGAAAAGTGTAATTTTTGGGTCAATAGGTAAATTTTTTGTTTTGACACTGGCATCGTGGTTGGCACCCATTTAAAGCTGATGATCTGAACAAAGCTAGGTATAAAATATCAAGTATGGGAAATATACGTACGACGGTAGGATAGATTTAAGGTAGAAAGGTCACAATCCTATCTTATCTGAACACCCCACACCTGCCTCATTAATTTTACATCTTCAATAATATTGATTTGTTTTGGTATTATTACCTTCGCCCACAGAGAGATGCCAAGTTGCTCCACATGACCAGGAATACTGCCAGTGGGTGTCACATTAGCAAAACAAACAATTTAATATGGTTGAAGTGGTGCAATTAATGTGAGGCAGGTGTAGGGTGTTCATATATAGACCAAATCGTTGTGCTGAATGGAGTAACATTAAAATATAAGAGCAAGGTTTCAGAAACTGGTAAAAGAAAATAGCAACAGCAATTTTATTTTAGTTAAGACATCTGAAAAGATATCCAGACCAGATGTCACAAATGTTTTTTTCCTGTTTACGGGAATGCATAGGGCCCATAATTGTTTCTCTAAAATTGGATTTTGACCTTAAATATGACCTACCTAGTTACACATATTTCACATATTAGAAATGTTTTACAGCCAGCTTTGCTCAGCAGATCATCATCTTTAACTTGATACCAACCACGCTGCCATAATATAAACAAATTGTGTTTGCCATTTGTGGTATAATGACAAATAGTTTTTGTCAATATTTCAAGTTGTCGCAATGACTAAACGGCAGAATTCGTGAACGAAAATGAGTTCCACCCAATGGCTACAGTCTATGATAGTTCTCACACATCTAGCATCGTTGTGATAAACGCACACGGGAAACAATGGACTGTTGATATGTTGTTCAATATGGTATTTTACAACTATCCTGAAAAAGTTAGCTTTGTACTATTTACTTCCATGTTCAACCCTAATGCTCCTGACCTATTTACTTCCATGTTCAACTCTAATGCTCCTGAACTATTTTTCACGAAACGGCTTTTCGTTGCTACACAATCGTAACTGTTTCAACCAAAACGTCTTTATAACACTAACAAGCAATATCCGATTTTGTTAAATTGCTCATCACTCAATGAGCTAACCAGTATACATCTGGTGTAAGTTGAAGTAGTAGGCACAACATGAAGCCAAATTGTATTTAACAGTGCATTTTCCGTTATGCAGATATTGAAAAGTCCTCACCAAGCAGATCCTCACCCAACAATTCCACAAACAATGAATTCCTACTGATCAAAAGTGTAGTTATAAAATGTATTAGATATTCCAAGTCCAAACCAAAAAGCCAAGTTTGTCTGATTATCTACGTTTACAACATGTGGCCATCAAAAATGATGCGTCATTTTCCGTTTTTTTTTTTACTGTCATGATAACAAGATTTACAACATTACTTGATACGATACGATACGATACGATACGATACGAGCTTATTGTCCAATAAAACATTGAATAATTGTCTTCTGCTTGCTGAGCATCATAGGTAAAGACGATGAAATGTTAGGTAAATGGCTTCTTGGAATCCAACTCTAGAAATTGCGACGTAATATTGGTAGTTACAGTAACATCTAGCGACGCCTTGCCCTTGTTTACGTAACTTGGGATAATCATAGAAAATACCCAATACGTTGCGAAGCATTGTACGTAATTGTACGCAACGTTGGGGATAAATGTACGTAATAACTACAAAGAGTAATTCGATTGTTCGTAGAAAGGTTAATAGCGGAGTGAGTCTCGAAAACATAAAAGTGTCACGTCACGTCTCCTTCCTGGGGTCGTAGATGAACCCCTGAAATGTTGGTACCCGAGATTCAAAGCGTCTAGTAGAAATAGCATAAGATAGATACATTCTGTAGCTGGATTATATTTAAGATGTCCTCTTAGCTATATATATTTATGTATGTGTGTATGTATGTATATATATATATATATATATATATATATATATATATATATATATATATATATATATATATGTGTGTATATATTTATATATATATATATATATATATATGTGTGTATATATTTATATATATATATATTATATATATATATATATAGCTAATATTGAAAAATTGAGGTTGCTTGAGAATTTAAGATAACGTTCATCTTGTTTTCAATTTTATAAGAAGCTTGCAAGCCGTAATAAAGATGATTTGTTGAAAAGCAGAATATTTATACGTGAAGCCACCAAAATGACGTCACGGCAATGTCAATGCTCTTCTCAACTTCTGAGTCGATACCTGCGATGTGGTTCTGGAGATGAGACGCACTTTGCGACACAAGACATAAGAGGTAATACAAAATGAACTGATTGCCATCATCGGGCAGCAAATTCAACCGAAATGTGAAATGTAGTGTTTTGTTACGTTACATCAGCGCAGACGAGTATGTGATAAAAAAAAACAACAAAGCCTTTTCCTACGGTTTGTAGATGAACAGTAGAAGATACTAGACGAATGTGTTGAGTTTATCTTCTACATTGTGTAATGAAGCTCGGCTTGGACGTCGGAAAGATGCATGTACCCGACGTGTGCATCGAGAAGGCTTCCGCCATGATTTCATCAGTAACAGTTTCTTCAATTTCTTCCCAAAGCGACAATGAAACACGAAAACATGACCGATTAGTTGATGTCCGAGGCCACTCGCACCAGTGCGTTGGTGGACATTGGGGATGTTCGCACAAGAATGTACACAAAATGCGAGATTAAGATTATCCACAAGATAAAGTCTGTGGATGTTGACGAAAGGTTTGGTGAAGTCTGTGATATTGATTGCTAGGGTTCATTGGTTCTCTTGACATTTTTCTGTAATGCGTCTGAGGAAGACGATTTTCTCGGGAGCGTTGTGGTCTACGCCCTACTTGTTCCTCACTCAGTTCGCCTTTATCAGGGCCAAAGTTATGTACACGTACATGTTATGTTGTAACGCAAAATTTTGTGAAAATGGCCAAACACGCATTTAAGGTCTCCCTCTAATTTGTTGCTACAATGGCCTTGCTACTTATAATTTTTTTTAAATCAAAATCAGGGTTTACTAAATTTTTGTACATCAGGTCAAAGTTCAAGGTCAGTGATCTTCGCAACAATTTTTTTTCGCAATTTACATGTTATGCATATATGTGGATAGGACAATGTAGCTTCGTTTTAAGACTAATATTATTGTCAAAACATTAGAGAAAAAATTATGTCAGTGTCTACATACGTGCTAAGAGGTAATCCAATTTGTTGCCATTTTTCATAATTTATATGCAATAATTGCCACATTTAATTAAAATCGGGGGATGTCGAGAACATTTTGGCCATTTTGAGATTGATTTCACATGGAATGACCCATCTGTAACTGCCGTAGTTCTAAACCGTGAGCTCGAACCAAGCTTACAGTCTTTACGACGACACCCATTGCGTTATGCAGTTTTACAAATTGTGATGCAGCGTCAACGAAGGTGTAGGTGGAACGTTGTGCTATTTATTTATTTTATATATCCACATTGCGGACCGAATTACGCACACTCTTGCTCTCGGTCCGTGGATTGGATGAAATGCCTGCGGATCCAATGGAAAAAACTGGCCTAAATTAGCATTTTTGTTTGAGGGAAATTCCCTGCCCGAATTCTCCAAAAGTTCCGTTTTTCCCATTAGCGCACACACCCAAAAATCACCCACGCTGCGGGCCTGCAGGACGATATATCAAAAGCTCAACTGTATGGTCATCGACCACGCACACCATTGTCCACAGGGCTAAGTAGGAGACGACTGCAATATGCTGGTCGCTGCGAGAGGCGATTCCTGCAACTAGTATCTAAGGTGATGTTGTGACCATGTCGTTGTGATACAGCTGGGCAGGGCAAGGAAGCCCTGTTGTATCCTCACCTGCTCGAAACAGGCCTTGAACCATCTTGTACAACGAGATATGTGGAGTTAACATTTACATGAACTACTTCTAACCGAAAACTACTTTGATTTTGTCCCTAATCATCGTGACAGTTTCCCGTTTTTGCATAAATTGATCAAAGGTCGGGTAGTGGTGTAATTTAGGCGTATCTCTTTGTGGGATTAGTCTGAGATAGATTACTCAATGGTTTCGAGTTGGGCCGTTTATCCCCAACGAATAAAAGCAAAACGTAAAATTTACATCGTGCCCTTCTATTGTTACTCAGAGCGGCCTACACTTTGCCCAGGCAAAACTGTTCACACAAACGCCATTTCAAATGACATTGAAACATCCAGCAACGCAGCAATTGATGCGCGAAAGCTGTTCTTATAATTCCATCACTGGAATCTCATTAGGTCTACTGTTTATCGCCATGTACTCATTTATACCACTGAATAAACTGAGACTAACGTGGGATGAAAGAAATTGCCTAAGCTTCGAAACGGCAGCACGAGGATTCAAACCCTGGTTTTCTCTCGAGACAACGATCCAACTAATATATTAGTCAAACCGTTCATTCCGTGTTCAACTCACGAAAGGTGTTTCATCGTCTTGTCATGACGACGGGTTTGCGTTTTCCTCTCTGGGTAGACATAATTCCTGGAATGGAAAGGGTCAAGTGGAAGGGAAGGCCTTTGCCGATACCAATTGTTCAACGACATATGCATCTGAATGCCCATCCTCAGTAACCACTCCTCCAAGGTACACAAAGCGATCCACTTGCTTGCATCCATATGCGTGTAGATTAATAAATGTTTGTTTAATTTGCTTCGGGCCAACACGTCTAATATAAATTGGCAATTAATTAAAATCAACGGCATGAACGTTGTTTTCCTTCGTTTAATGTCCTGCTTCGTGCTTGGAATGCGCGACACCAGTACGTGTAATTAGACTGTCAATACATGCTTTCATATACGCAATTACTGGCGTGCGTCATTCGACACGTGACAGGGCATGCGAGCCCATCCTTCGATGTGTGTGGTAGGTGTGGTAGACTGGTGATCCTGCGACAGTCTCGTGAGGCAGTCACCGGCGTGAGCAGGAAGAAATCGGTTCTTCCTAAGACAGAGTTTACTTCTTCGTCAAATCAGTGAGTGGCCTTCTTCTATAGGTGAGTTGAAACCTTACTCCATGATATAAAATTAATGGTTAATTCTAGATCAAACTTCGCTAGGCTTCAAAGTTATTTCTTTGCGTGATATCATAGTTACCATATTCTTAACAACACTAACAACATTAATAACACTGATAATGATATTAAGTGTAGATCAAATAAAAATGTATTTATGATATTAACTGGTTTGATAAAATAATATATCTCACTTAAGTTCACTGAAAGAAGAACTATGAGACACGAAGTAATTTTAGTGAAAGAGCAATGTAAAATGAATACCAAAACGCAGTTATTCTCTCAAAAGATGATAAATAAATGGAACATTTTATTTACTTATTGTGTAAATGCTAGCAGTGTGAATATGCCTAAAAACTAAATTGACACATATTATGGCGGGTTATATATAACAATT
The DNA here is from genome assembly GCA_963662155.1 of Lamellibrachia columna. Classification (NCBI taxonomy): domain Eukaryota; kingdom Metazoa; phylum Annelida; class Polychaeta; order Sabellida; family Siboglinidae; genus Lamellibrachia; species Lamellibrachia columna. The sequence continues at coordinate 21,832,475 of OY759261.1, read as the reverse complement.
AGATAGATCTATAATAGTTTTACTCTCAATAAGCCAACGGCTTCCTTGTCAATTTGATATCTGGGTGGTGTGCTTTGAATGGCAATATTGCCAAATGCAAGAAATTCTTAATGATTAACAAGATTGACACCCATTGGCACGAGAGTGCCAAATCTGTTCACCTATGCATCTCTCGTCTCTATACGATATATGTCAATTTTGTTTTAAGATATTTTCTCGCATCGTGTATGTTTTTCAGTTAGCGGATAACTTACTCCGGTATGGTAATTTTAGTGTGATAATGAGTACATTCTTATATCCTTTTCTTTCATGTTTTCCAGTTTTTCTACGCGGACTTTTTTTTAAGAAATATGATTTTATCTTGTCTCACTTGCCCCTTGCCTATCTTCCATTTCTGCGCTAATTTCGAACCCTGCTTTCTCAAATGCTCAGACGTAGCTTTCCTAAATACAAGCCTTATTCTGCAGACCAGCAAATACGGGCACCAAGCCGTCATGGAAAGCGCTGACACCGGTGAACCCGGTGAGCCGAAGCCCTCCTCGAGCGAATACGACACAGAAGCGATCAACGTATTTCACCGAATTGGCCGGAAGGCGAAAGGTATGTTAAGTCTCACATCTCAACCTCCGTGCAGTGTCTTCTGAGTCGTTTGTCACGTGACGGGTTCTTGATTCCATTACCGTCTCCTCCGATCTACCGTCTCCTCCGATCTACCGTTTCCTCCGATCTACCGTCTCCTCCGATCTAACGTCTCCTCCGATCTAACGTCTCCTCCGATCTACCGTCTTCTCCGATCTACCGTCTCCTCCGATCTACTGACTCCTCCGATCTACCGTCTCCTCCGATCTACCGTCTCCTCCGATCTACCGTCTCCTCCGATTTACCGTCTCCTCTGATCTACCGTCTCCTCCGATCTACCGTCTCCTCCGATCTACCGTCTCCTCCGATCTACCGGTCTTCTTCATTTTCTTCTCATTTTCGTCCGTCTTTCAGGCACGTTTCCTCCCCACTACTATTTTTTAACATTCCTTATGTTGCCTGCTTCAAAAGTCGCTCACGATATGTCTTAAACAGTCTATATCTCTTCTTCGTAAACTCAAGCAGTCGAGAAGAAAGAAATGCTTCATTCACCCCCGTGCGTTCAGGTGCACGAGGAAGAGAGAAATCGACGCCATCCATCTTCAACCATTCTGTCTAGATTGGGTATCTTTATTTTCTGGGTTTTTGTCTCTCTTGCTATTGTTCGTTGTGTGACGTTTCTTTTTGGCGTCCTCTTTTTTTTCTTTTTTCCAGGTGGTTTCCAGTACCACGCATTGTAAGAACACATTCGTCTTCTTTTCAGTGGGGTTGACTTAATTGGTTCTGCATTTGCTCTTTTGGGGATTGGTGATCAATTGGTTCCAATTGGTTGATGCTTAGGAGGAATACGCAAACATCTGGTCTGGAAACTTTTTTATTTCGGTTCAATTGTTTTGGTTGTTTTTTTCATGTTTCAAAGCAATAGATAGCACGAGAATAGCATTGCTTTTGAAATTGTTTATTTTAGTGCTTGTATTTATACCATTTGACCTCCTAATTTCTGTGAAAGTAGTATCTGCATTGTTGTTTCTTGGATACGCCTTTTAAATAATGTTGTACTTTCATAGCAGTGTTGCGAAGTGACTGCGACACATAATCAGTAACTTTGACCGTAGTATTTGCCATTTTTGTCCGGGGATTGGAACTTTGCAAACTATGAGCTAGCAAGATGACTCTTATTGGTGACGCAATATATCTTTAATTATTAATTAATTATTTAATTATGCTATATCATTATCCTTCATGGTAAAGTAGAAAATTACCAGAAAACCAATTAAAACATCAACAGCGGATCCAGGGGGGTCTTAGTGGTCTCAAGATCCCTAGGCCTTGGATGGGGGGTCGTAGACCTCACCTGTGTCCGTGACAAATATTACGGTAAAGGACAACGTTTATAAGCCTACACCGGAACTAGTGTCAATGTAAAGACTGAAGTATTAGCAGCCGGCTAATATTAACCCTTCTGTAAGTAGAACATGTGTCGTCCCGTCCCCCCCCGGTGGTTCGTAAGTAGAACGACATATGACTACGATTGACTGAGACCCCCCCGGCCAATAAGCCTAGATCCGCCCCTGAACGTGTTGTGCCATGTAACCCTATACAAACATGGAATATTTATAGTTTTTTTTACCGATTTTACCTCATGCAATTTTCTTAATTTAAATATTTTAAGATATTTAAATATTTAATCTCAACTCGTTCGGGAGATTATTGATGTAAACCGAATAACTTGATGAGGTGCTGAACAAGTTACAGTATCATGCGTTTACGGTAATGTGAACTCGGACTGTAATGTGAACTCGGACTTCTTCTATGTGTGAACGACACTACATTTTCACAAGTTGCAACACAGCCATAAGGAAGGCGTATAGAGATGTTCTATTGCGACCATTGTCATCTAACACAATCACGTAGGACTTTTGTTGCAACTAATGAATAACCGCATCCCCCAGTGCACCACCATTTGGTAGTGGAATGTTACCTGTTGGAGGTCGAAGTAAGCATTTCGGTCGACTCATTCATGCAGCAGATATATGTTTCCGTAATGTCCATCTGTACGGCTGCAAAAGTTCTTGGCCAGGGCAACATGCTTTGATGTTGCCCGACAGAAGAAGCATATATACTTATGTATCTTACTTTTCCATTTTCCTCATCGAATTAAACCTGCAATGGACGATGGTTTGTCAAAATATATTTCGTTCCTTCTACTTACTACCTATCGCCGCCTCACCTGTGTCCGTGGCAAATATTACGGTAAAGGACAACGTATATAAGCCTACACCGGAACTAGTGTCAATGTAAAGACTGAAGTATTAGCAGCCGGCTAATATTAACCCTTCTGTAAGTAGAACATGTGTCGTCCCGTCCCCCCTCCCGGTGGTTCGTAAGTAGAACGACATATGACTACGACTGACTGAGACCCCCCACCGGCCAATAAGCCTAGATCCGCCCCTGAACGTGTTGTGCCATGTAACCCTATACAAACATGGAATATTTATTGTTTTTTACCGATTTTACTTCACGCAATTTTCTTAATTTAAATATTTTAAGATATTTAAATATTTAATCTCAACTCGTTCGGGAGATTATTGATGTAAACCGAATAACTTGATGAGGTGCTCAACAAGTTACAGTGTCACGCGTTTACGGTAATGTGAACTCGGACTGTAATGTGAACTCGGACTTCTTCTATGTGTGAACGACACTACATTTTCACAAGTTGCAACACAGCCATAAGGAAGGCGTATAGAGATGTGCTATTGCGACCATTGTCATCTAACACAATCATGTAGGACTTTTGTTTCAACTAATGAATAACCGCATCCCCCAGTGCACCACCATTTGGTAATGGAATGTTACCTGTTGGAGGTCGAAGTAGGTATTTCGGTCTACTCATTCATGCAGCAGATATATGTTTCCGTAATGTCCATATGTACGGCTGCAAAAGTTCTTGGCCAGGGCAACATGCTTTGATGTTGCCCGACAGAAGAAGCATATATACTTATGTATCTTACTTTTCCATTTTCCTCATCGAATTAAACCTGCAATGGACGATGGTTTGTCAAAATATATTTCGTTCCTTCTACTTACTACCTATCGCCGCCTAATTCTGGTATGGGAGGAATATACAGTGATCCGGTCTATTCATCAACTCATTCACTTCTAATTGCAGGCAACCGGCCTTCAACACGTTGTATTGTGTTTGGTCCTGCGATCTGCTGCAATGTCTTATCGCCCATGCTTCCTGTCCGATTTTCCAGTGACGTCCTGTGAAGAATGTTTCCTTGCCTTGACTGTTGCACCTCCATCACAAGTTATTCAGGTGCAGCGAGGCCCTTTCTCACGTCATGTTTTGGAAGGGCTCAGTCCGTCCTTCCTCAGTATTACGTCAGCACGGCTTACTGACAATTGTGTTCTACAATTGTTGTTAGTGGGGGCATCGTCGGTCGTGACTCTCGTGTTTATTTTTTTTGATTGTCTGTGTTGCACTGGACATATTTCTCGAAAGCCCTGACATGTTATACAGAGCCTTCCTCCTCAAACCACTGAACTGCTTTGGGGCATAGCAGGCCCTTTCTCCTTTTCCTGGGAAGTCAGCAGTCGGTGTGATATCAGTTGTGCCAGCACATAACCTTATTGCTACTTGTGGGTGTAGCTGGGGTAAGTTAATATTCACCACAAGGTTTTCATTGAAGGAAATAAACAAGGACAAGTGTTGTCATTTAGGTATTAAAACTATGAATTCAGAATCTAAGTAATCTAAGTATTGATGGGTAACCCTAAATTGTATTGTCCTAGAAACAATTGTATATAAATATATGTTGTCTTGTCTTGTAATGTAAAAGTAATGAGTACATTTTACAATGCATCGTTACACCCTCCCCTAATTGCATATCCAGCGTCACCATCTGGTTTGAAGGCCACATTTAACCAAACACACCTTCCAATTTCATCGAAATTATATTCTAATGCTGCACCAACATTCCTATCTCGATTTTGCAATGTATGCTGAGAGCTCTTACGCAACAGCGGTGCGCGGTGGTCGTGTGGTAGAGAGTCGGACTTTTAAGTCGAAGGGACCGGGGTTCAAAACCACCTACTGCCGTTTCGAAGCTTGGACAACTTCGTTCACCCCACTTTGTTCTTCTTACCAGTAACGAGGAAGTTTCGTTCACCCCACTTTGTTCTTCTTACCAGTAACGAGGAAGTTTCATTCACCCCACTTTGTTCTTCTTACCAGTAACGAGGAAGTTTCGTTCACCCCACTTTGTTCTTCTTACCAGTAACGAGGAAGTTTCGTTCACCCCACTTTGTTCTTCTTACCAGTAACGAGCAAGTTTCGTTCACCCCACTTTGTTCTTCATACCAGTAACGAGCAAGTTTCGTTCACCCCACTTTGTTCTTCTTACCAGTAACGAGCAAGTTTCGTTCACTCCACTTTGTCCTTCTTACCAGTAACGAGCAAGTTTCAAGCATCACCACGTTTTGTTTTGAATATTTTTTTCTTACTAAATGTGTTAATTTCTTTCTTGTGTAGGAAGAGCAACATATATCTGATTATTGTTGTTCCCATGAGTCACTGTATGTTGCGCTCTGAACGGTGTTTATTCAGCCTCCCTCCCCCAGCAACGTTAGACACTCAGTATCGCTGGACACGCCCCAAATTCGTCCCCCTCCCAGACCAGAAAATATCTTGAATGTTGGTACCGCCATTGAGGTAGTTTTAGCGGGGAATTTGCTTGTATATATAAGATACTTAAAAAAACGGTGTAGCTTTCGTATTTGTGTGGTAGGCCTTTCCGTATTTTTTCTTCAGAATTCCTTCTTTTACCCTGTATGAAGGGATCGTTTGTCTATATAGGGGAGAGTTGCCGGGATTGGGACCCATAACGATAAACTTGAATATAAACGTGAAAACAAATGGAATTGATGTAAACAATATACTAACATCGAGTTTATGTTTTATTTTCAACAACAAGCTACTAATTACAAGAAAATCATTGATGAATTTTTTTAAATCTAAATAATATTTAACTAATTAATTAATTGATAAATCTAAACAAATTACAAAACTGTCCAATCGTGGCCATGGTTTCCTCGATTGGACCACACAATATCTTCGATTGGACCAAAAGTAAAATTATTACATTGGACTAAGCATAATTATGAATTGATACATAAGTAACATATCGTGTTCATTATAACAATACTAGTTATCAATAGACAAATACAATGTACTAATAAATACCAGTGTTTATAATCTCTGTAGTTCCGTCCACCCTACACAATGTCCCATGTCTTCTTCGACTGGACAAACAAACAAATTATGTAGAACAAACTTTGAATTAATACGTAAGTAAAATGTTGTGTTAATTATAACCATAAAATTAATCAACAGCCAAATGAAATGTTAACAGGGCCTAATGTTTATAGTCTTCTGTCAATGGCTCCGGATTAAGCTAGCGGAAATGATCGTCATCGTTTAGAGCCCATCACAACATGTTCTGCCTCGCAATTGCATGCAGTGACACCATAGAGTCTTTCATCATATCCATTACTCGTCGCACTGCCTGCATAGTGTCAACTGCAATTTGTATTCTGCTGTGTCATCCTTCAGAAGCCACCGGAACCTGTTCTGTCCCACAATTTACATGCAATGCACCGCCACAGTTTCTTTCGTCACATTCATTATTCTTCGCATTATGCCAGGGTAGATTTTACCATCGTACAAAATGGTGCACAATTGACTAGATCTGAAGCCTTCGATGTCATTGATGAGCTGCAAACGACTAGGTGGATGGATCAGAACTGTCGTGTGCTCTCGATTGAGTTGCAGTGGTCTTAGAAGTACTGGGCTATTGGGTGGGTGTAGGCATAGTAGACGTAGCTTTCTCCGGTCCGACTGTGCTTTCTTTAACTAGTTTCTTTCTTCGGTGGGCATAACTCTGGTACATCTTCCATGGCAACAACTTTTAATGCTGGAACTGCAACAACTGGTGTCAGAGGTGGTGTAGGGTTGTGCTCTTGTGCAGTCACCATGGCAACAGCTGTCAGTGCTGGAGCTGCAACAGTTGGGATCAGAGGTGGCGTAGGCTTGTGCTCTTGTGCAGCTTCCGTAATTACATTAGTTACCGTAGCAGCAACGAAGTCGGAATCTTGGAATACGCCTATGGTCAATAACCACAGACCTGCCTTCGTGAAGCCACTAACAGCATTTTAGATGGATGCCGCTTTTCTGTAAGCCACATTAAGAATTTCGGCGACTTGCCATGTCTGCCTACATGTTCTCTCATCCACATCCTCAATGCATCATCGTAGTATTTCCCAAACGGTCCGAAAAAGGCCACATCCAAAGGCTGGAGTCGGTGAATCGTGTGTGGCGGAAGTAAGACCACGACCACTTCAACTTCCCGGGCCATCTCAGTTGCAGCCAAATTCTTTGTCACGTGACAATCAAGTTTGACCACAACACTCTCCTACTTCGTTGGTTTAACAAAATCTACGAAATGTCACAGCCAAATAACAAACCCCTCATTGGATACCCAGCCTTTGCCCCCCCCCCCGGAAGTCCACCATTTGCCAGTTCTATTTTCATATTTATATAGGACCATTTGCACTAAATTTATGTTTTATAAATTTATATTTATGAATTTCACGTGTTAAAAATATTGCATTGTCATCACAAGCAGACGAAATCCACTTTAACATTCTTATTATCGCCACATACGTTGGGCTCCTATACTCTTGATGGACACACATTTTCGTCTGTACGTATGACCAAGGGTGCTGTACTGATAACTGATCACGGCCTGATTGTTATGTCAGGGACATAGAAACCCTACTTTCGGTGATAAATATTTAAAACGTACCGCTATTTTGTCGAAACTTACTGTGTCATCCGAATTGCCACTGATGAATGACATTATCGATAGAGGATGCCACGATATACAATAATATGGTATATACAGCACTGGTCCGATAGAGGAACTGGTCCAATCCCGGCAACTCTCCCCTACATATTAATGTGACACTGTCGCGTAATGGTCGTGTATACATAATACCATTGAAACTACAATAGCCAGATAACGTGTTTAATTTACATACATTAATGAATGTATATTACATACAATACATACATATAGAACTACACAATTACATATATAACTAAAACGTCGCTACACTACGAGTATAACATAAATAAAGATGAAATAACAATGAAACCGATTCATATTATCGCTCGATAACGATTCACCCATCGCTTGAACACGGTCCATACACTACTTGTGCCCCAGCACCCCTCGACTTGTGCCCCAGCACCCCTCGACTTGTGCCCCAGCACCCCTCGACTTCTATCCCAGCACCCTTCGACAGTCCATGCCTTCCTGCCGATTTCCAGCCACTCAAGTCCACCACCCCCTCACACGACGCCCCAGTTCGCCCTCGACTGCGCACGTTTCGCGACTATTCAGCCGAGATGGATGTGCTTGATATAATTTAATCCAACTGGTACAAGAAAATTACAATAAATGAACAAATAATATGTAATAAGTATTCAATATGAGCAGTGTAAACTGACTGAAGATGCCTACACAGAACCTCTGTGCAGTCCTTGTCTTCTAACTGTTACCCACACTATAGCAAACAAGAAACTTAGCAAGCACTCCATCATCTTGTAAACATAGTAAGAATAATTTGTGTCCTTTAATAACACACAGCTGCTTTGTTTAACAAGAGTTAGTGATATTGTGAGGCAGAGTTGCATCAACATTGTGAGGCAGAGTTGCATCAACATTCCTATTAGACCGGTTTCTTTCTCTCTTATATACACATTAACATGATTTATTGACTAGCAACGTAAAATAAAAAAGAATACTTACGCCAGTCGCTCAACCAATGTTCAAACCGTACAAATGCAATTTCAGTAGTCGCCTGCTCGAGATGTTCAAACCGTACTTATATAATTTCACTAGTCGCCTTCTCGCGATGTTTAAACTATACAAATGCAATTTCAGTAGTCGTCTTCTCGCGACATACCAATGGCCGACCCTGGTTAGATCAGTCCCCAGCGTATATATATATATATAGTCTACCAGTCAGTGATACGCTTCAGTGAACAGTATCGGCCTGTTACCTAACATAGTGCCCATTGCTAAGATTACCGCCTAGTCTGACTCAACAATAGCTATAGAAACCTGTTACATAAGATAGTGGCTATCACTACGACTGTAGTGTAAACATGAAATAAATGCATAATATTCACATTGTCACAATTAATAACATTCATAAATGGAAATGGTGAACAAAGACAAAGAACGATTGTGATCATTTATACACTTTTTTTGGACATTGACACCCTATGCTAGTATATGCGTGTCAGTTTGTATGTATGGTTCTCTTGAAATGTGATGGGGTGATAGGTCGCAGCCGAACGCAAGCATGTTTTTACAGGGAAACAAAAATCATGGTTTTGAGTCTATGCACCTATGAGAATTACTAAAATATAACTTTTGCAATTACAATGAAGAATATCACGCCGGTGGTCCACTATGAAAACCTTGTTGAATCTTAATTTCATGGGCTGCGCCATATTGCAATATAATCCTGCGAAATCTAGCAAATTTCGCTCGCCAAATGAACGTATATTTGCATAAACCTATTCCTATATTTGTTGATAGGATATGGCCATGCTGTTTGTGTCCAAATACAACTTATGTAACATAGTCTGGCCTTTGTTTACAAAACTAGCCTTCTTTCTGACAAAATATCACGTTTGTTAGAGACTGCATTGTGTTGTGTATTCCGGCATCACTTAATACGTCACGCCGGGTCTACGTTTCACGATTTTCATAGAACTGCATATGCGTTTATCGGTCGTTTATCGGTCGTGCTGGTTAACATGTCAACCTTCAATCAACCGGAAAAAAACCTGAATCTCAAACTTTTAGAAGACATTCTGAGTAAACCACTGTCATGATGTTCTTGAATTTTGTTTATTTGCAACCTTGAACAAATTTGACATACTGACTCTATTAGAATAACATACAGCTGTATACGAGTTACAGAAAACACAACAACAATAACAACAATATATTTCTCCACTAAAGAATGGCGGGTGCCGCCACCTACCGTCGTATAAGTGCACCAATGGGCCGCTCGCTGGACGACAGCAATTTCGATGGTTTCAGATTACAAGGAGATACTCAAGAACGTGACAGGAGGAGGCTGTAGTCAGCAGGCGAGGAAGTTGTTCACGACGTCATCCTGTGTCCTGCTACTCATCAGCATGGCCATCTACTTCACGTTCGTCAACGTCCGTGCGAGAAACCAAGCTCTGTCGGTTGGCATCGCTTGATTCTAATAGTGGCGCGCGGGTAGTTTGGGTCTTTCAATTTCAATGGGCGACGCGAAAATCTTATTGTCAATTCCGAAACTTGTAAGAAATTACAACACGCGTCCATCAAGCACTTTTTTTTACAGAAGAGATGCTTGAAAGGATATATATATATATATATGTATATGTATATGTATATGTATATATATATATATATATATACATATATATGATGTATATGTATATATATATAAATATATATATATATATATATATATATATATATATATATATATATATATATATATATATATATATATATGTATATATATATATATGATGTATATGTATATATATAAGATGTATATATATATATATATATATATATTTCAATATATATATATATATATATATATATATATATATATATATATATATATATATATATATATATATATATATATAAATATATATATATATATATATATATATATATATATATATATTAGAACACGTATGTGCGAATTTGAGGTCATTGTCATGGTTGGTTATAGTATAAGAGAGTAACTAATTTGTAATTCTAGACTGATCAACCATCCACCCGCTCACATGTGCCTTGCTTCGTATCACTGGTTCGGGCATATTCCACTTCACTGGAATTATTGAACGAATGCATTGTAATAGCAACTGCAATATATACATGTAACATAAATATATTTACATTGTCACGTGTTCACCATTGTCGTCGTCATCGTCGTCGTCAACGCTATGCGGGTTGTTGCAGCTCAATACAACGGTATATACGAGCAATGAGCTAGGTCAGGTGATTCACAAGCTACAAGCAGAACGCGATCAAACCGTCCTCTACCTCAGCAAGATTGGCTCGGACAGGTTAGACACATTTAAAGTTGAAAAATGTGAAAGAATTTTGAAAAGTCAAGCATTTGTCAAATACCCTTATTGCCTCCTAGAGGAATGTATTACGATTTATATATGTATTGGTTTTAAGTATGTTGCAAGTTGTAAATATATGTGATACCAAATTATGTTTAGCTTAATGTGGTAAACCCGGAAGTTTGCGACGTTTTAAAGCATATTTAATTGAATTTAGACAATTTGATTATCATACTGGCAAAAATTTGGAAATACCGATTTTACTTTTAAATATTATACATGAACTGTATTTGATGTCATGTGCGAAATTTGTTTAAGTGATTGAAGTATGCAATACATGGTACTTTTTCCGGAAACAAATTGTGCCGTTTTCCGCAATGCCCTTGTTGTTTGTCGACGTTGAAAATCTGTTCTTTTTCTTGGCCGCATTACTTTTCGACTTTGGTCAATCGTTCTGTACGCAACCCGAACTGACTACTTTGTCTGCGGCGCTTGTTTCAGCAAATTGTTTCTGGCAAAGAGCTATGTGAAGATGGACGCCTTACTGCACACACTGGTTCTTTGGCCTGTCAATCTACAGCGCGATGTCGCCACTGAGTTTGCCAACAAGTCGTCGTTCCAACACTACCTCGTGTACGTACATTGTATGCCTCCAGTCTCGCGGTCAGTGATAGCGCCACCTGCTGGAACTGACTTGAACTGGCGCCACTTTCTTCTTCACACTCATTGTTTTGTTGGTAGAAAACATCATCACGACCTCTCTCTGTATCTGTATATGTATATGCATATGTATATGCATATGTATCTATATCTCTATTTGTATATGTACCTGTGTTTATGTCTGTATATGTATATAACTGTACATCTCTCCATCAACATATAAAAGATAATAATACTTTATATGACGTTTTCTACGTTCGTAATTGAAATTAATACGATGATGGTTAATATAATATTTTATAGTCACAATCTCGATGCATTTCAGTGAACACCGCAAGGAATTGAACAAGACGACGAGCGAGGTTGCTGGTGAAATCGAGTTTTACTCAGACAGCATCAACGTGCTCATTCGCTGGCTGCACGACACCATCAAAGAAGTGACACTCAGCGCCTCGTGGCAGGGACTAGTCTCTTATCAGAAGCTAGTCAGGTGTGTGTGTGTGTGTGTGTGTGTGTGTGTGTGTGTGTGTGTGTGTGTGTGTGTGTGTGTGTGTGTGTGTGTGTGTGTGTGTATGTGTGTGTGTGTGTGTGTGTGTGTGTGTGTGTGTGTGTGTGTATATATATATTCATGTGCGCGTGCGTGCGTGCGTGCGCGTTTGTGGAATGTTCGATTGTAACGCTATTTTTTGGTTAAACAAATATGGCAGAATCTTACAATTTATTTGATAATTGGAAGAACGAATGTTTCCTACTGTTACTTACAGGTCCTTTTCCTTGCGTATTTCAATATTTTCTTTTGAACGGCAAAGAACAGTATTTATTCTGCCATTGCTCAATTATTTTGTTGGTGAGGTTGCAATGAAAAAGCTAATTCCATTGTTCTTGTACACTTAGCATCGCAATTCAATATAAGTTTAGCTACAATGTCGTCCCTAATATTATGGTCAACATCGATGTCGTTTACTCGTCACTAAAACAAATATTCCAAGTCCAAATGTGTTATTTTATGGCAACAGGGGAATTAACTAATTCTTTGTTTTATTGTGCAGCTGCACTGAAGAAGTGAGCATCATGACAGCCATCGGTATCTCTTTCTTCTCGAACGGTGGCTTCCTCGACCACAGCTCATACGTCTTATTCAACCGAGAGGCAGCAGCTTTCGTCACTAACTATGATGTTGCTCTCTCGTTCTCTGACCTCATCAAGCCGCTAAAGGTGAGCATACATGTTGTAATGTTGCCCGCAGGTGTAGTACACGAAAATTTACCAACGTGTAAAGTGGCAATGATTGTTTGAAAAGACGCCACCGCACTGAATCGTCATATTTGCCGAATTCAATATTGCATTTAGTGAAATGCAAACATCAGCTAACTTTTAAATCAAAGAGTTACCATTAGTATCGATTAATAATCTTACCTATTAAATACATGTTATTGCCCACAACCGCTGTAAAGGCGGCCATCTTAGACTTCTCCGGCGCCCTTCGTGGAAGCGGCCATCTTGGCGCGATCTGGTGTGCATCATGGGAGCAGCCATCTTGGATTTTTCCGGCACGCTTCGTAGCGGCGGCCATCTTGGCGCGCTGTGGCATACTTTGTGAAGGCGGCCAAATTTGATTTTCTGGCGCAAATCGTGGAGGGGGAATCTTTCATCTTTCTGACAACGTGTGCACATTTTGCTATTCACACTTGCGTGTTTTGTAAAAAGTGAACTTTCTAAATCTAGGTCTTGTTTGTAGTAAATGTGAAATTGTTGTCATGGTATGCATACGGTGAAAACATGTTGCGAATTGTGAACCTAATTTCAACTAATATCCATGTCTATTGTGGTTAGTTTGGGAAAGTTCCACTCTCTCAAGCCTCCTTGATGACGCTATGTGCTATTAGTAGTTTTTCACAGCCTGGTCAATAAGCAATGTGTACTTCTTAGTAATGGTTGTTGAAACCAGGTAGAACAGGTCAGAACCTGTATAACGTGACGAGTGTGAAACGTAGATACCGATAATGGAGTCGCCATTATGTTCTCCATTCACGCCAAACAACGAATATCTGCCTAGTTCATGAAGGTAACATGTATCAATCATTTGACGGTAGCATTCCTACTTAACAGTGACTTGACCATGTACATCCTAAAAACCCATAATGTCGTATCTCCCAATAGTTACGTGTGTCGTATCATTGATAGGATTCTCAGTTCCCCAGTTTCTGAAGGTTTTACTATTAGACATAGTCCTAAATACCCTAGCTCCAAATGTGAGGGCTGAACAACCGAACCCCCTCCCCGATTTCCATATTAAGATGCGAGTGCATGAATGAGTAAGAGAAACTGCCAACTTATCCTGTATGCTTCGACGCCAGGAAGCGGCCCGCGAGTTCAGCGGCTATGACCTGTACGCCATCATCGACAACTACACGCGCCAGATCCAACACACGAATGTCTCAGCACCGTCCATCGAGCACGCGTCCTACTGGTTCGACAACATGACGCTCTACCTGGACATGCTGTCAGAGAAGCAGGACGAGCTCTGGTGGGACCTGGTGCTGCAGATCGAGAAGCAGGCACGCGACGCCATTCCTGGGATTGTCATCAGCGTCTTCGTCATTATCATCACGGCGGTCGTTAGTCCGACCATGATCGGCGTCGTTTACATGTGCGTTTCTGGATTTCCTTGTTGACAGAGGCGCAACATTTTTAACGCAAAAAAGGACCAATGAGTCTTTATCGTTTGTGTAAGTTCGTCTGACTGCATATGCCTAAGCGTTAGGAATGGTTGTTGTCTTCATAGTTGATGTTTCTATACTCTTCTGCATATACTTATTCTAGTGTCATATATACGACTGAATTCATTAATCAATAACGTTATATGTGGGCCTAACATATTATGTTTGTGTTCCGCAACCAACATACAGAGGAGTATGTTTAAAAATAATAGACCATCGGGTAATTTCTTAGTATATTTCCGCCAATCTAGTATGTAGCTACATATGTAGCTCTGGCGAATAGCGTTATGTTAGTTTTAACCGATATGAAATCCGGTGCGTTGTCCTGGTTCCTTAGAGTATTACGTACGGGGAGCGAAAAAGAACCAACTATGGCGACACCATACCATAGCAGCTTGTTACAAAGTCTCCAGCCTGGGTCTCAGAGAAACTGGTTTACATTTGATTAACCAATAAGATAGCTGGTAGGGCGATATTATATAGATATATTGTTACCTTCGTGTTCCCACATAGTAACATTGTTGTTGTTTACAGTCTAGTGACGCACATCAAGCGCTACGCGATGGCCATCAATAAGACGGTGAAAAATATCGTCACCAGCCGTCGTCGGATGGCCGATCAGCTTCGATGCCGCGTGCCTGCCCCGCTCGCCAACCGCCTGCTTGCCGGCGAGGACCTCTCATCCGACTACTTCAACTGCGTCAGCGTCCTCGTGTGCCAACCGGCCGACGTTCACCGTCTCCCCTCGCGTTACTCGGCCGATGTTATCGGTCAGGTGGTGCGAGGACTGCGCTCAACTCTACGACAGGCGGCGCTCAATCGCGATGCATACGTCTTGTACTACGGAGGCGGCAAGTTTGTTGTCGTCTCTGGTGAGTCAAACTGTCAGAACTTGATTCGCAGCATCCGTCGTTTCACTCGTCTTCATAATCATGAGGCGGCGCGCCAGTTTCTTCTCAAATACGTTCTTGTTAGCACTGCAGAATGCAAAACTCCACGTTTTTATACACGTGTATACACGCTGTAAGAAGTGTGAATCAGTATCGTCATTTATCATGCTGCAAAATATACCTATATCAAACTAAACCGGCTGTTTCGCCTGAAATCTGACTAGTAACAAAAGCATTTGTGCTTCTACCACTATAATTTGTTATTCGATTTTACACTAAATACTATTCGATTCTATACAGCACCGTCTATCATGATATACGATTATCTTTTTACATTTACTTTTATTATATTAAGCTGACCATAGCATTCCGTTTTCTCATTAGCGTTACACGTATCTAGTTAATATTTCCCTGCGTCATTGCAAAACCTAGCCTTGCGGAAAAGAAACGTGTTTTTTACAGGTTATCGTGACCATATAGCGCATGACGTTCCACTAATGCTATTGCCGTTGTCTTTGAAGGAATATGCGAATCCAGCCGCCAACGTCACGCGTCCAACATAGTTCAAGTGGCGGCAGACGTGAAACGAATGATCGGTCGCAACGGCTTACGACCCGGGTCCAGCCGACGCATCGGCGTGTGCATGGGCATACACTCGGGTAGGTGACGTACACGTCGGAGTGACGTGAACTAGGTAATGCACAACTGCAAGTGACGTGTACAGGGTAATGCACATATCCATGTGTCGTGCACTAGGTGATGCACATATCCAACGGACGATGTGCACGCGACCTGTGCTAGATGATATACGCTTGCAAGTGACGTGTATTAAGGATATGTTGGTGTAGATGACTCACATTTAATTCTTTCACGTTTGTTTCACATTTTGATGCGTGTGTAACAGAGTCAGAATTTCATTCGGTGGGTTCTTGTAAAATCCTGCTTCGTAAATTGCCCTGACCTATTTTGTGTAATCACTCATATATCCTGAATATACCGGTATCCCTCAACAACTGTGAAAATAAATCTATAGATTGATATTGTTAGAGGTTGTACTTAGAGGGGATTCTTGAACTAATTTGTATTCTTTTACGACCTACCATGATACATCGCCGAATCTTGGTTCCTGCATTGAAATCACTGTATTACCATGCACCGCAGGTAGCGCTGGCTGTATGAGTTAATTAATTGATCTTCCGAAAACCTGTTATTTTGCTGAAATTGTCTTCGGTTTGAATACGCGTTGATATCTTTTAATGTGAAATATATCGAGTCGTTGCACGAATCAGGAAGTGCGCAACCTGTTGTTTAGTTGTGTCTCAAAACATGTATAAATCACTGACTTGTTTAGTCATGTTATTCCAATCTTCTAATGTGGATAAATGGTAAAGAAGAAGATTACGTTCATTGGTCTTTGTAGGCATGTGGACTTGGTAGGCATGTGGTCTTGGTAGGCATGTGGATTTGGTAGGCATGTGGTCTTGGTAGGCATGTGGTCTTGGTAGGCATGTGGTCTTGGTAGGCATGTGGTCTTGGTAGGCATGAGGTCTTGGTAGGCATGAGGTCTTAGTAGGCATGAGGTCTTGGTAGGCATGTGGTCTTGGTAGGCATGAGGTCTTTGTAGGCATGTGGACTTGGTAGGCATGTTGTCTTGGTAGGCATGTGAACTTGGTAGGCATGTGGTCTTTGTAGGCATGAGGTCTTGGTAGGCATGAGGTCTTGGTAGGCATAAGGTCTTGGTAGGCATGAGGTGTTTGTAGGCATGTGGACTTGGTAGGCATGAGGTCTTTGTAGGCATGTGGACTTAGTAGGCATGAGGTCTTGGTAGGCATGTGGACTTGGTAGGCATGAGGTCTTTGTAGGCATGTGGACTTGGTAGGGATGAGGTCTTGGTAGGCATGTGGTCTTGGTAGGCATGTGGACTTGGTAGGCATGTGGTCTTGGTAGGCATGAGGTCTTGGTAGGCATGTGGTCTTGGTAGGCATGTGGTCTTGGTAGGCATGTGGTCTTGGTAGGCATGAGGTCTTGGTAGGCATGTGGTCTTGGTAGGCATGTGGTCTTGGTAGGCATGTGGTCTAAGGGAGTAAAACAGGACATTTGGAGTGGAGCCTCGAAGGCGGTCTGTTGTCCACCTTGCCATTCTTCCGGCATTTTCTGCAGCCGAGCTGGTGACACGATCTTGACGACTGGCCAACCTAGAATATTCACACACTTTGTCCATACAGACTGGCGGAGAAACCTCAGTGGCGCGGACTATTGTCGTTCGAGACAGAAAGATGCCGATTTTTACAATTACGGGAAAGGAGGGTTGTTTGATCATAGGTTGGACAGCTAACCCTGTATATTTGTACAGACATGTATGACCAAATCCCCACAATATGCCGCTTCTGATTACAGTCTTCATGTGTTTTGTTCTTGTCTCTGCCACAGGAGGATGTCTGGCCATCATGCTGGGAGAGTCACTCATGGACAAGCGCTGTCAACTTGCTGGACCTGCGATAGAAGGCGCCGAGAAGCTCATGAACACGTGTCCGTCACGTCAAGGTAACGCATTCAACAACTGTTAGCTATTGTGCTATGTTGACCTATGATTTTACGATGTTCTGTGAGCCAACTGGTTAATCATCTAACGGACACACTGTACAAATAATATTACTTAGTACTACTTATTTGGACATCGTCGGGTCTGGCTGTTTCTGTGAAGTTTACCTATGTGAACTTCGACGGAATCGCTTCCACATGACAATTGGCAACATATATGAAGTAATTTTGTTACTATGAGATCTGTAGTCAACCGCTTAGAATATTGCATTGTTTTATAATGTTTTATCATTTAAACTTTTCCTGCCACACTGCACGGTTCAGCTTGTATCACTACTCGGCGTAATACGTTCTATTTTGCAGCTGTAGTCATCCGCGTGAGTGGCACGACGAAGCGCCGATTGGCTGAGCCCGACTCCTACCAATTCGACAGGGCATCAGACCTTGTCTTGCAAGTGAGTTCGTGTGTAGGAAGTACAAACAATACAAATTGGCGTTTCAAAGATAAACAGAATCAAGTGTTAAATTTACAAGCAGTAAGTATAACATGAAAGAAGTAACCTTTTTTAATAACACAGAAAGTGATAATTTAATTAATTTGTAATTGACCTAAATTTAACTGAAAAACAATAATCGTGAGGTTACTGTAATTTATCTGAATAAAATTTGTGCGGGTACTTGTATTTGATAATTTCTGAGTTAATGGTTAATTTTGCAAGCTGTAATTATAACATGAAAGTAATAGGCATTTTTATTAACATAAACAGTGATAACTTGATTCATTTGTAATTGACCTAAATTTAATTTAATCGAATTTATTAAGCAAATTGCCTGTCTGTCTGTCTGTTGCTACCTATGCATGGACGCACTTTACAGCTGATATGTACGAAACATTACAAGACACCCTTTTTACGGACATGGGTAGAACATTTCAAAATTGCCCGGGGGTGGGGGATATTACGAAAGAACATATGTGTACGTTTGAGGTAGATTATGTAGCTCGGACCAATCGGAGTTGTAAGCAATGCTATTCGTGCTTTCCATGATTGCTCCGGGTTACGTGATCTACGTCAAACGTCCACATTAGTTTCTTCCATTGGTACGAACGCTTCGCGAAAGAGAGAGAGAGAGAGAGAGAGAGAGGGAGGGAGGGAGGGAGGGAGGGAGAATGGAAGGGACACATGAAACAAAGAAGAGAGAGAGAGACAATGTAATCTAATCCATAAATCAAAGTGGCTTTTGTCTGTCTGTTTTTCTGTACGTCTGTCTCTCTGTCTGTCTGTCTGTATGTATGTATGAATGCATGCATGCATGCATGCATGCATGTATGTATGTATGTATGTATGTATGTATGTATGTATGTATGTATGTATGTATGTATGTATGTATGTATGTATGTAAGCATGTATGCATGTATGCATGTATGCATGTATGCATGTAAGCATGTATGTATGTATGTATGTATGTATGTATGTATATCTTTATGTCTGCCTGTTTGTCTGTCTGTATGTATGTCTGTGTGTCTGTATGTCTGTCTCTATGTCTGTGTGTCTGTCTGTCTGTCTCTATGTATGTATGTATGTATGTATGTATGTATGTATGTATGTATGTATGTATGTATGTATGTATGTCTGCACATTTGTATGTCTGTGGTAATGTATGTCTGCATATCTTTCAGTCTGCCTGTTTGTATGTTTGTTTGTATGTATGTCTGTTTGTCTGTATGTATGTTTGTTGTGTCTTATGCATAGCCGCATTCGTGGACCGATCCAGACGAAACTTTGTAAGGGAGGAACTGCTGACGAACATCTGGGGGGGGGGTCGAATGTAGAACCATACCCACGAGGCCCCTTGTTTTCTATGTTATTGTAAAGATAATAATTATGCCTACACATTATTCACTGGATGTATACAGCAATTTTGAATATAGTTGAAGTTTATGAATAGAAAGCGTCTACATATAGTATAACACACACTAGCTACATCATAGTGACGTCGTATCTACCCAGAGACGCTTCGTGAAAACGACGTGCTACATTGTAGAAACTCCCAACATCTCCCGACCAGCCACTGCAGGGATAAATAGCTCGCGCCTGTCTTGACGTGTTCTTGCCGGTGTGAGACCTCTATTTGCTCCCCGAGAGAGTGCCGCTAGTAACTTGCAAAAGCCAGCAGCACTTCAACACTTTTTGCAAGCAGCTCTCATGAAATGCACAACCGCACGAATTACCATACCGGACCGGTCGTCGCCCGGGTTACCAAGGACCGCGCTGCTCGACCTCATCTTCCGTCGACAGTGAAAAATCAGCTAGGAAGAAGAGAACAACTATCAATCGCTCAATGGAACGTCAGGACTCTCCTCGACCGAGAAGTAGCCGACCGACCGGAAAGACGTACTGCACTAGTAGCAATGGAACTCGCCAAGTACAATATAGACATTGCCGCCCTGTGCGAAACAAGGTTCTCAGAGTCTGGTAGTCTTAATGACTTGGAATACTCTTTCTTCTGGAGTGGCAGACCCAAAGGAGAGAGAAGGGAGGCTGGAGTGGGCTTTGCTATAAAGAAGGACATCGTGACAATGCTGACAGAAATGCCACGGCCAGTAAGTGACAGAATCATGATGATGAGACTACCTCTGAGCAAGGACAACTATGCTACAATTATCAGTGTTTACGCTCCAACAATGACAAACCCGGACGATAACAAGGAGGCTTTCTACAACCAGCTGTCAAGTACGCTCAGAGACATCCCTCGTACCGATAAGCTACTGCTGATAGGAGACTTCAATGCAAGGATAGGAAGAGACAATGACAAATGGACCATGGTCATGGGCAAATATGGGATCGGGAAACGCAACTCCAATGGCGAGCTTCTACTGGCTTTGTGCTCTGAGTTCGAACTGATAGTGACGAACACCATGTTCAAGCAGAAGGATGAACGCAAGACCACCTGGATGCATCCTCGTTCCAGACACTGGCATATGATCGACTTCATCATCACGAGGTGTCGGGATAAGATGGACATCCACAGTACTCGAGCCATGCGTGGAGCTAACTGCTGGACCGATCACCATATGCTGAGGTCAAAAGTGGCATTTAGAGTACGACAAAAGCACAACAGACAAGGGGTAAGAAAACCGACCAAGCTAAACACAGCAAAACTACGTACCATCAGTCATAGGGAGAGCTTCGAGCAGGAGATGGACAGCGCTCTCGCCCAATGGGAGGAGAAGGAAAGCTCAACACCAGATGAGGAATGGGCAGCTCTGCAACAGGTAGTATACAACACAGCTAAAACATTTCTCGGCAAGCCAGACAGAAAACACCAGGACTGGTTCGACCCCAACGACCAGGAGCTACAAAATCTAATAAGCAGAAGAGACCAATCCCACCAGAGAGTGTTGCAGACCAGGAGTACTAGATCCACCACTGCAGCGTACAAAGATGCCTGCAGACTGCTACAAAAACGCACCCGTGCCCTGAAGTCAGAATGGTGGGAAATGAAGGCAGAGGAGCTGCAGAGATCTGCAGACAGAAATGACATGAAGGGCTTCTACAATGGACTGAAGGAAGTGTGGGGACCCGCGAAAAAAGGACCTGTTCACCTGAAGTCAACAGATGGAATGGAGACCTTCTCTGACAGCAAGAGAGTTGTGGCAAGATGGAGTGAACACTTCCAAAAACTACTCAACGTCCCTGGCGACATAGAACATGAAGCTCTTGTCAACATCCAGCAGCGCATTACCAACACATGCCTTGATGAGATTCCAAACATGGATGAGATGGCTAGAGCAATCGCAGGCCTGAAAGATGGCAAAGCACCTGGGAGTGATGGAATTCCTGCTGAAGTATGGAAGCACGGAGGAGACAATCTGTCCAACAGACTGCACCAATTAATCACCAAAGCCTGGGAAGAGGGTTCTGTACCACAAGCGTGGAAGGATGCCAGCATTGTAACCATCTACAAGAAAGGAGATCGAACAGACTGTGGGAACTACAGAGGAATCTCTCTTCTTTCCATAGCAGGCAAGATCTTCGCCAGGATCCTGCTCAACAGACTATCTATTCACATAACACCAGAAGTAGTTCCGGAGACACAGTGTGGCTTCAGATCCAACCGGACCACAGCGGACATGATATTTTGTCTTCGACAACTACAAGAAAAGTGCATTGAGCAGGACCGACCACTATATATAGTATTTGTCGACTTCACGAAGGCGTTTGATACAGTCGGAAGGACTGGGCTATGGCAGCTACTGAGGAAATATGGATGCCCAGAGAAATTCACAACCATGATCGAGGCTCTACATACGGGAATGATGGCGAATGTGAGTGTTGGAGGGGAAGTCTCGGAAACGTTCGGTGTTACCAATGGTGTCAAGCAAGGCTGTGTACTGGCCCCCACGCTCTTCTCCATCTTCCTATCAGCAATGCTTGTCGAGGCTTTCCGAGGCATGGGAGATGGCGTCTATATACAGTCTAGACAGAGCGCTGACCTATTCAACATCGCACACTTCAGAGCGAAGACCAAGACTACCCAGATACTTGTGAGAGAGCTGCTATACGCAGATGACAGTGCACTGGTCGCCCACTCCGCTGAAGAGATCCAGAGAATAGTGGATGCTTTCTCCGATGCATCAAAGAAGTTCGGCCTGAAGATTAACATCAAGAAGACGGAAGTGCTGTACCAACCCAACTCTACAAGAACCCGAGAGGAGGATATCATGGTTGATGGAAACAAACTGAACTCTGTTCCGGAATTCACCTACCTCGGAAGCACTATATCAAGTGATGGACGCATTGATGCTGAAATACAGAGGAGGATGGCCAAGGCTAGCGCATCTTTCGGCCGATTACGCCAGAGACTCTGGAACAACCACCATGTGTCCACGCGGGTCAAAGGCAAGATCTACCGTGCAATTGTGCTATCCACCTTACTATACGGAGCCGAGGCCTGGACAGTGTACAGACGACAGGTGAAAAAGCTGCATGCCTTCATGATGCGACATCTGCGTTCGATCATGAGGCTAACCTGGAAGGACAAAGTGACAAACAAGGAAATACTCGGTCGGATAGGGCTGCCCTCTATGGAAGATCTTCTGATCAAAAAGAATCTCCTGTGGACTGGACACCTCATGAGGATGTCATCAGACAGACTACCAAAGCAGATCCTCTACTCTCAATTGTCTTCTGGTCACAGACAGAGAGGACGCCCTCGTCTCCGGTTCAAGGATACCATCAAGAGAAACCTCAAGCTGAGAGACATAAAGACCGACTCATGGACATCACTCTCACAGCAGAGAACTAAATGGAGTGCGGCGGTCAAGAAATGAAAGCAGTCTTTGTCGCATAGCGACTGACAGCATGATGATGATGATGACATTGTAGTAACATTGTAGCTGACCGTGGCTTCACATAGAAAGCACCAATGACCTATGTAATTATGTTGATCAGTGGAAAATATCAATGGCTGCCTTTTATCCCAGTGCAACGCCGGGTAACTCAGTTAGTTCACCATCATTATTCGATTATTTTTTTCTCCATCTATGACAATAACAACAACGTCAAAAACGCGACTGCTACGGAAATGCTCAGTGTTTGCATTTGTTAAATCTTTATATACGTACTGTAGTATCACTCCAGCCAGTACTTGATATGTAATAACTATTTATATGTGTGACATATATGTTATGTCAAATGATACATTGTAATGTTTGCTGCAGGATGGCGACGACGAAACTGACACGCATTTGCTACGAGGGTGAAGGAGACAGGGAATTCATCAACTTGCAGGCACGATGAAAGAAGAAAAACGTGTCTTGATGAAGAGTAGTAAAAGTCCGGACCGTCGTTCCTCTGTAAGGACAAACAGTTGTTTAACGTTAATGTTCATATTACTGCATTCGGCCGCGAATTACCGCTTTTGTTCCTTGGGCTTTTTGGACGAAATGTCCGGTTTTTTTCTCATTAAAAAAAACCCCCGGTAAAATCGATCCGTTAATGTCCGGCTCATTTCTCATTTTCAAAAACGATAATACGGTAAAATCGATCTGTTAATTGCATATCTGAATTCAATGTTTTCGCTCGATCAAACCTATCTAGTATCCACTACGACATGCTTGTTTGTTTGTGCAAATGTATTATTTACTTTTTGATGACCTTCTTCGGACAAACAATTACATTATTTTTTACCACATCCAAATTGTAGCAGAGAGTGCACGTTGTAGCAGAGAGTGCACGTTGTAGCAGAGAGTGCACGTTGTAGCAGAGAGTGCACGTTGTAGCAGAGAGTGCAGGTTGTAGCAGAGAGTGCACGTTGTCAAAATGTTCAGTTTTACCCGCCACAGTCGCGGCGATTCAAGATGAAACTATGTCACGTTGCGTAATGCTATTTCATTCATGTTATCATAAAGGTTTGCGTGAAAAACGTGACCTATACTTATCTAATTCAAAGATGACCCGGAGTTGCTATGAATAAGAAGACATTCTTCACAGGCCAATTTATTTACTCAGTCGTCACAAAAAGAAATGATTCTGTCTAGTTTTCTGCATTTTCTTTTCGCAAATGCCACACAAACAGGCCTGATGCGTTTTGTAACTAGTATTCACTAGAATACTAGAAGGACAACTGTAGTTGTACATTAATTTGTTTCAGAGGTTTATCTAATGTATTAATACCCCCGTGTTTCAACTGGCCCAGGTCTTTCTTCATTCAGTCACATCCACATAATTTATTTCGAAAATTCGCTTCATTGAATTAGTCACTTTGTTTGTTGATTGACTCTTGAGAAATCAAAAATATTTTCACATGACTATTTTAGTGCACTTCTTGTTTCGCGTGGATAGAGCAGCATGGTGGCATCTTAAGATTGTTCCTTACGTTTATGTTCTTATGTCATCCACTTAATGTGGTAACATGATGAATTCTTTCCAGCGGTTACGGTTTGTTGTGGCGTTTGCTAAATTATCTCTGGATCAGTTGTTTCTGGGACCTCTTCTCCAAGGGCCAGAGGGCTTCCAGAGCAATACATGACCTGCTCTACGAAGAAGACGTTGTCTCACGACGGAGGTGATCCGTGGGAGGGAACTGTACAGGTTGTTGACCCACTTGCTTACTCCGCTATCTAGTAGGAGAGCGAAAGCCCGGTAGAACGTATTGTGGCTGGGTTAGCTCTCAACACGAGTTACAAAGCTTTCGGAGGATGGAGTTCCGTGCATTTACTTTGTTTTATGTCTTCTCGGTTTGTGTTTTGAAGGACATGGTTCTGTCCGTGTCATCCCAATGTGTACAGGACTTGTGCAGTGGGCTAGCGGAACTCCGATCTAGTTGATGTTTAGTTGTATGTTTGCCTCCCGGTACCGGAGATGGAAGACAATCACTTGTCTTTCGGCTGGGTTAGCATGTAGTTGATTCCGGGTTTTGCAATATGCCATTGTGATTAGAGCGGACAATAGTGTGTTTTCTGGGGGCAAACGTGATGTATTGTGTAGTCGGCATAGATCATAGACAAAACTGTGTTATCTGGTGATTGGTCGTTTGTGTAGACATTGAAAAGGAATGGTGCAAGTACATTTCCCTGCGGTAGTCCAGTCCGTTAGTCGCACGAGGTGGTTTTCTCTCATCATGTTGTATATCGTTTCATGTAGTATTATATGGTTGACTGTGTCGTATGGAGCGGTTAAGTCCAAGAATCCAACACCAGCGACTGAAAGCGTGATAATTCAATGTGTTGAGTGATGTTCAGATTTTGACAGGCGCGAGACCGGAGAAAGGCGGTTTTGTATCATTCGCTTGTATCGTTTGTATAGTTCATCCCTATTGATATTGGTCTGAAGGTCTTAGGCATTGATGAGTAGTTGTCTGGTGTCAGGAGTGCTACGACAGATGCTTGCTGCCATATCATCAAGGGTTTATACGATCAAAGTTGAGCACGCGTTAATCGTTTGTAGGATCCATTTCCGGGTCGTAGGCCCAAACTACTTGATCAATTCAGTTGTAATATCAACCGGATCAGCTGTGTTGTTGGTCTCGTCTCCCTTAAGACTGTTTATCCAACCGTTCAGTTGGGATATTGTGAGGTTTGATCCTAACTGGTCCACCTCTGCGTGTTCCTCTCTCTTTAGACGTTTGTGTTGTTGGGTGTTCGATGTCTTTTTGTACAAGTTGGTGTGCGAATTGATCAGCGGTTGTCTGGTAGGCGCGGTTCGCAATGATCACGCTTTCAAACACTGATCCATTCAGTTGTTTTAGGGGAAGCTGAGTGAATCTCGTGGATATTCAACATGCGGCAGACGATGTGGCCAACGGTCTAAATACGCTGTGCGTGTACCGTGTCATTATAGATTCATATCGGTGTTATATATTTCGAATAATGAACATTGTAGTTGAAAGTAAAATACAATTGTTTAGAAAATTCGCCAAACATCACTTGTTTGAAAAAAATTAACCGGCATTACGTTATGAACATAAACCCTCGCTACAAACTAGGTTTCTGACGAAGCATCTGTTTTGTTTGTAAACGCAGTAGTCAGTGTTTATGTTTACACGATTGTTATTAGATGTATGTTACTAACACTGGTGTTTACATGTATCTCGTTCGTGGAAAGAACTGTTGGTTCAGCTGTACACATCTTACACAGAAATGTTTAAATCCGCGAAAGTATCGTTTCTAATCTGAAGGACGGATCGTGTGAGTTGTCATTCTCACGACATTCAATAATTGTGAAATTATTACTATCTCCAGAGTGCATTCTTCCAAATAAATATCCCAACAGAACGCCATGTAGTTGGGTCTAACTGTGTAAGCAATAAAGCCGTGCAGTTGGACAAAGTGTCGCAGTTGTTACACATGCTTAGCCCCGAATACCATGTTTACATCGTAATTTGAAAGGCAAGGCTGTCATACATTAACTGATCACGCTCAAAATGTGTCTTAACATATTTAGCTACGTGAAAAACGATGCATTGATCAGGTATCTTGAAAACAATTACAGGAAGAACGGAAAAAGAAAAGCAGCAATCGTGTACTGTTTGGCTGCATTAGAAAATTCTGCGAAATAATATTGACATGTACGTAGCTGCATGGAAATTCTTCAGATAATGTTGTATATATACACACACATACACATACACATACACACACACATATATATATATACATATATATATATATATATATATATATATATATATATATATATATATATATATATATATATATATATATATGTGTGTGTGTGTGTGTGGATATATATAACGTAAACGTGAATCGTATATAATATTATATATATATATATATATATATATATATATATATATATATATATATATATATATATATATATATATATATATATATATATATATATATATATATATATATGTGTGTGTGTGTATATATATATATATATATACAGTTATAATGTTGGTGTTAGTTATAATGTTGGTGTTTTGGATCACAGTATTGATATTGTATTTAAACGAAAATGCTGTGTGTCGCTTCATATAGGTATCAACATGGTTAAATGAATTAAGCAAATATATATATTTATTTAATAAACGTAATCTTCAATGTAGTCTGGGGTAAGGCTAGCAACAACGCATTGATTCAATATCTTTAAACAATTAATGAAATTGAATAAAACTAAAAAGAAACAGTTGTGAACTTTTGCATGCAGTACTATATCATGTTAATACTAAATTTGTTCAATAAAATGCGTGCCAGCAATGTACTGTGTTGATGTGCGTTTATGTAAATTCGACATTACGAAAGGTATACGTACGAAGAGAACAATAACGTTACAAACATTTTATTCACACGCCCGCACGCACGCACACACCCGCGCGCGCGCACACACACACACACACACACACACACACACACACACACACACACACACGCACCCCCCACACGCACCCGCATGCACCCACACACGCACGCACGCACGCACGCACGCACGCACGCGCACCCCCCGATCGATCGAATTAATGTGATCCCAGCTGTCCCAAAACAATACGTCAGTTGAAACTGAACTTTCAACGTCCAAAAACATATGTCTGACGAAGCGGAATTCTTCCGTCTAAGCGTTATATCTGACGAAGTTCAGGTCTGTAGCCAGCTTTTCACAAGGGGGTTCATATTTCCCAAAAAAGACTCCAGAGGCGCCACAACTTCATGCGGGGCCATATTTTTTTAATAGACTCAAGGGGGCGCCACACGTTTACAAGGGGGTCATATTTTTGTGATTGATATAAATGGTGTACTTACTTAAGACAGATAGTAGAACTATAGGACGCGAAGCAACATTAGTGAAGGATCAAATGAATGGAACAAATTATCTACAGATTGTGAAAATGCTACCAGCGTGAGTATATTTGAAAACAAAATTGATAAATATCTCAGACGGGCACATACAGGAGATATTTTGAACCCTCAATCCAATGTCTTCGTTGTCTTCTTGCCATCTGGGTGTTTGTCTTGGGTTGCAATCTTGTAAAATTGTTGCTAAATACTTATTATATCAAGTAGTGTAGCGGCATTTCTGATTGAAGTTACATACTTTTTTCTAAGGCGCAAAAAAACGCACGGTTACAAAATCCATTAAATTGATTATCGCCTATCAAAGAATGTGTACGGTTATTATAAATATGCATTGACTTCGTAGGTTAAGCAAAAAGGCCATAACGTAAATAAGAAAAATGCGCAAACTCGGCGAGTACACCGTGTTTGGTGAATGACACAGTGACACAGGATATCGCCACCTGATGTTAGATTAATGAACAGTAACAGGAACAGGAACAGTAGCGCTCTCTTGTGGAAGCTACACGTACCATACAGGGCAAGAAGAGGAAACACGTGTCATTTCAATTGCTGTTATTCTCAGATGAATGACATTTCTAACATACTGCCCTGCAACATGTCTCCTTTTCCACTACAGTTGTGCAGAAATTGCTGCAAGTCAGACAGTTGCAACGGTGGCAGACTGAACGGTCTGTTGGGGCTCACAGATGACGCCTGCATCAACTTGTTCAGTCTCCTCCTGATTACCACTGCAGCCTTGTTGCTGATTGTCAAAGAACTGCAGTAGAGCGTCGCAAAACCACGTGTCACTGTCACCCTGGTGTAGAGTGTCACTCAATCTGTTTGTTTGTATTTGTTCCACATACATCGCAACGTGTAATACAATGACAACTCATATTAACAACACGCAAACACAATCAACGAAACATATTGGCATATGTGACAGAAGACTCCGATTAAGAGTCAGGACACATTTTGTTGTTGTCGTAGGAGCCACCCATACGTTACTTTCTATCTTAATCAAAATCGTATTATTTTAATTAATTTCACAGACTGTCTAATAATATAACATCACTTCTCCAGAATATACATTCTTATGTCCTGATCAAATGCTATTGCTTGGCGCTAAACATTATATTTGGGGCACGAGTTTCAAGTATGACAATGTGATCTTTCACATTAACTTTCACATTTAACATTTGTCACTATATCTTTATATACAGCGTTTTTGGCATATGCCACAATTCTACGTTGACTGTGGGTAGGTATCTTATTGAGATGTTGTTTGTTGTGTGTGGTTTATATGTATTTCGTTTTGTCTGTGAATGTTGTAATTGTAGATATTATAGTTTTGACATAAAGGCGTTGACGTTGTTGGCACATCAGTAATTTATTATGTATGAATGTTTAATACAGTTTTCGTTCTTAAACTTGTTTAATTAAGTTAATTATGTGCATTATACATACTTAAATTGAATCTACATACTACTCTTTCGTATTAGTTTAATTATTTTGTCGTACCTTAGTCCCCAAGCCAATATTCCATAATTAAAATGGTGCAACATTAAGGAGTTATGTAATATAGTTTTGACATTGATTAGCAAAATTTTTTTCAGTTTATTAAGTATACCTAGCGTTTCAGAGCATTTACATGACATCTGTTCAACATGATTTTTCGACTTTATATGTTTACTCGTGGTTAAACATAAACATTTTAATGTGTGCAATTTTTCGAAGAAAATGTTATCTATCATTATCGTGAGAGGTTACAATCTCATTTGACCTATTTTAAACAACATATCATTTCATTTAGATTTCTTTATGTTTAATGATGCAAAAGTTAAATTGGTCTGTAATTTGTAATTTGCGTATCCTCTCCACTTTTCAACATTGGGATGATTTTTAGATTGACAGGAAAAAACCCTGCTGTTAGTGTTTGCTTGGCAAGTAACGTTAGTGGCTTAGATAAACATTGATTATATGCCGTTCAACAGTTGAGAAATGATGTCATCGTAGCCATAGTTGTTTTAAGAGGCGTCTGGTGTAATATTACACTAACAGTTTCTTCATTTAAGCATGTAAACTTAGAGATAATAATACGTTTTTGTTCGAGTAAAAATAATAGTTTAATTGTTTATTTTTCATTATTCAATTATCATAATAGTTTCACTATTTTATTTTTATCACGTATTAGCCAGATGTGGACCAATGTTATGTCGCCACGTTTTGTCGCACATAATGTTACCTCGGCGACTAATTGACCGAACTCGCTTCATTCGATTCGAGCACCACATTGCAGGCAAGAGGAAGAGCCTTCGGGGGGCACTCACTACATTTCTAATAAGCCATCCTTGAGACAAACTCCACGTGTTTCATGTGTGTTCTCTTTGTCCACCGCTAACACGCGCAATGCATTTACGTATAAAATCGCAAATCTCACTTGTTGGGTAATTAATTAATTTATTTTTTACATATAAAACGCGTTTTACGATAACAGTAGAAATAGAGAAGTGCCATTAATCTATGAGTCAAATAATATTTTCGTTAGTGAATTAATCTATATCATGGAACAATGCATATTTCACAAGTTAAATTGAACATATTTCAATCTACTCATTTTAGAAAGGGTTTCTCATATAAGTTTAAAACATGTTTAGGGTGGACCAGTTAGCCAAATTATCAAGGATGCTTTGCTGACAATATATTGAGTGGCCACCCCCTTCCCCCGGGAAACGAATCACCGTCGAGGCGACCGAGACTACAGAAGACAGTGGCCAACTTCGTCACACAGGCCTCCCTGTGCCTCTTCTAGTTCATCAACCGCTCCGTCGCCGTTCTTCAAGTTTACACATATTACTGTTTAATATAGAAATTATATATAATTACACACACACACACATACACACACATATATATGTATATATACATATATATATATATATATATATATATATATATATATATATATATATATATACATATATATATATATATATATACACACATAAATATATATATATATATATATATAATATATATATATATATATATATATATATATAATATATATATATATATATATATATATATATATATATATATATATATATATATATATATATATATATATTTATGTGTATATATATATATATATGTATATATATATATATGTATATGTTTATATATATATACGTATATATATGTTTATATATATATATATATATATTATATATATATATATATATATATATATAATATATATATATATATATATATATATATATATAATATATATATATATATATATATATATATATATTTATGCGTATATATATGTATATATATATATGTTTATATATATATATATTATATATATATATATATATATATATATATATATATATATATATATATATATATATATATATATATATACAAACATACACATTGTGTAGAAGAAAGGGAACCTTTAGTGGCTTGACCAGTTATTCGTTTTTTTTACTACAGGGTGCCATATATACTACAGGGTGCCATCTTTTACCCGGTGTGTGCACTTGCGTCTATGTGTTTGCGCATAGTTTGTTTTTGTTGCCAACGGCATCAGTATTACTTTTTCATTACGCTAAAATGGGTACATTGATTGATTATTTTAGCCAATAAAAGTAACGTATTCGACATATTAAGTGTTCATGCCCAAATTACCGTACAAACCGTTTTTAATCAGCAGGATCCATAATTATTGTAATTTTACTAATGTGGTACAACTGAAAAGTTTCGCCATCTAGTGTTTTTCGGTTGTCATCACATGTTGAGTTGTTCTACACTAGTCACCAAATTACACCACTAGTGTTAAACAGTTACCTTATTGTTTAAAGACAAACATTTTGGTATACGCTTATCAGAACAGATTCCTTGACATTTTCCCATGTACTGTCGGTCGAATACGGATGTCCATCTCTCACAACATCCTTAGCTAGATCAACAGCAATATATCTTTTTGTTTTTTACCATAATGTTTACTTGTACGTGGTCCTCTAAATAAACATGTTTACTAAAGAGATTGAATAATCAGTCCACTGTGTGAAGCAAACTAACTTCGCTGTCTGTCTCACTGGTAATCTCACGGTTACATTTGAGATTGATCCTGAATGACAGAAACCTTCCAGAAACAGTCACCTCCTTATTCCACCCAAACAAATCCACAAGAAATGAAAGCCCCATCTTCAAGTCATTTAGTGCATTGCGAATTGAGTGCGTTGATGTTCATATCGCCACATCACAGAACACTCGGACTTGCTTAACAAATCATTGAAACGATGTAGGGACCTCTTGACCAAAATAACAGATTTGACATCGACAGTGGACTATGTGTGTGCTTTGGAGAAAGCTGCGGAAGATCTATATATTACTTACAGATGTCTGCAGTCCTCTCGTTCGCCATCTGCTAGTTCAAAGATTCAAACGTCACAAGAACAGGTTGCTTTGGAAATATTAGTGGCAACAGCACCAGATATGATGACGTTGGGTAGAGAATAACAACTTCTGTTATTACTAATTATAATAAAACATGTTTACCAGCAACAATAAATTACACGCAGTATGTACAGCAAATTGCAAATATAAAAAACAACTAATTGTAAAATAATTGAGAATAATAGCAAGCAATAAAAAGCAAAACAAAGATATACCTTATTGCATGTACTTGATTATATTTAATCAATACCATTGCACGACGTAGGGAAGAACACAATATGTGCAATTAATTTGTTCTTTCAATTCCAGAAGGATTTTCTGGTAATTTGTGCAGTAAAGAGACATTTCGTTAGCTTGCTGAAGCTGACAAAATACATGTATTGTGACCTGTTAACTACGAATATTCAATCTGAATAGCGAGGTCTTTGTAAGTGCAATTTCCGTTTACGCCTGTATGTGTCATGCACCTTTGAGCACTGTTTGTACGCCCCTCTGGCAGGTTTATTCCCAAATACAGGGCATATTATACTATAACTGTTTTTTTACAATTATAAAAAAGATAATAGTAATGACAGTTCAAACTAAAATGTCATTTAATATAGATTTTCTTCTTTATCGTAACTATAAAGTAATTCACTACTATGACGTTTTAACACACGCCGGTGGTTACTTAAATGTTGTAGTAGTGAGTAACTTTATAGCTGTATATAAAATAAAAATCTATGTTATATTATTCTCCAAACATGATGAACGTTTTCATAAGATATAATTTTATATTTTCGGTTGGTTGCCCCAGTCTTTCTTCGTGCAGTCACATCCACATCATTTATTTCGAAAATTCGCTTGATTGAGTTAGTCACTTTGTTTGTTGCTTGACTCTTGAAAATCAAAAACATTATGACATGACTATTTTAGTGCACCGCAAAAACGCGATTGCCGCTGCGGCGCAAGGCTGTTGGAGCAACTCGGATTAGGACATACAAGCTGCTCAGTGCCGGTCCTGTTTCTGTGTGTGTGCCGGTCTTTCCCACACAAGGCATGCTTATTCCATTACCAAGTAGGAGAGTGAAAGCCCGGTAGAACGCATTGTTGCTGGGTTAGCTCCCCAACACGAGTTACCAAGCTTTCGGAAGATGGAGTTCCGTGCTTTAATTTTTACTTTTTATCTGTTGTGAAGGACAGGGTTCGGTCCAGTGTTACCGATGTACAGGATTCGTTCTAGTTGATGTTTAGTTGTATGTTTGCCTCCCGGTACCCTAGATGGAAGACGGTCACTTGTCTTTTGGTTGGGTTAGCGCGTAGTTGATTCCGGGCTTAGTAATTATGTCATTGATATGAGAGCGGACTATATTGTCTTTTCTGGGGGTGGGGGGTGGCAAACATGATGTCTTGTGTAACGATGCCTTTGTCGTCAGTATAGACAAAACTCGGTGTTATCTGGTGATTGGTCATTTGTGTAGACTGTGAAGAGGAATGGTGCAAGTACGGTAGTCCAGTCCGTTAGTCGCACGAGGTGGTATTCTCTCATCATGTTGTATATCGTTTCATGTAGTATTCTATGGTTGACCGTGTCGGATAGAGCGGTAAAGTCCAAGAACCCGACACCAGTGACTAGTCCCACATCAAACGCATCTTCAATGTGCTGAGTGATGTTCAGGATTTGACAGGTGCGAGATTTCCCTGGCAGGAAGCCAGATTGTTCTTGTATCACGTTTACAAGTGGAGAATGGCGGTTTAGTATCATTCGTATAGGTCCCAGAATAGTGATATTGGCCTGAAGGTCTTCGGCATTGATGGGTACTTGTCTGGCGTCAGGAGTGCTACGACGTTGCATTATCATCAAGGGCTTATACGATCGTTGTTGGTCTTGACTCCCTTAAGACTGTTTATCCAACCGTTCAGTTTGGATATTGTGAGGTTTGTTCCAAACTGGTCCACCTCTGCGTGTTCCTCTCTCTTTAGACGTTTGTGCCCTTGGTTGTTCGGTGTCGTTTTGTATAAGTTGGTGTGCGAATTGATCAAGCGCGGTTCACAATTATCACCAATATACCATAATTTATATGGGGAAGAATGAGAGAATTATACATTATAGACAAACTATTTAAAGGTAAAACATGTTTAAGTTTATTTAATATTCCAATTGTTTTGATGATTTTGTTAGCTATTTTGTTTATGTGGCTCTCCCAATTTAAGTGGATATTTATGGTGATACTTAAAACATTAAAATCATTTACACATTCAATGTTTGTCCCATCTATTTGCAATACAGGAGATTCGATTTTCTTTAGAGGCCTTCTTTAACGTTTAGAGGAAGTTTGTTGGCCTTTAACCATTTGCATATTTTTGTTAATTCGTTGTTTATATTTTGACTTTGGCTTTGGCCATCCAAAGATTTAAATTGTCATTATAGATATTATAGTTTTGACATAAAGACGTTGACGTTATAGGCACACCAGTAATTTATTATGTATGAATGTTTAATACAGTTTTAGTTGCTAAGGTAATTAGGGTGGCTATTATATGCTTGTTTTGAATTGAGTAGTTTCAGTAGAAGTTTTTAAGATACATTCACCATTTCGTCACATATTGTAGATGAAATGCTATATCATATTCCAGATTAGTACAATTTTTTTGGTAAATGTGAACAAATAGCCACCAAATGCGTAATTATATTGTTTTGAGAAAATCCCCATATAAAGAAATGACATACATATAAGTATGACAGTGTCACTAATAAGTTTTAGGTAGATTTTGGTAAACATAAACGAATTACGTCTGCTACACCACCGTGAATAAATTAGGCAAAACTTGAAAGGCAGCGTAAAGTGGCAGTGCATTCTTGACACAAACCCTTCACTAATCGTAATTCCAAACCGTTTATAGTTGCCTACATGTAAGACGTGTTCATACGCCAAATTGCAGCGTCGTAAGTGTTGTAGTTTAAAAAAATGAATAGGGTAACGTTTCTTGATTGTTAGTGATAACATAAATTTTGATAGATAAGCGTATCATGCTTGAAATGTGACGATTTTCACTGTCGTTTTACGTATTGGTGACAAACATAATGGTCATTTGTAATATTCATATGTCCCCTTAATTTGCCGCCACAATGGCTCTTGAATGTGCATTTATAACATGTTGTCGTCTACGATATCAGGTACACCATCTGACAAACACGTGGCAGACTTGCTTACGATCATTTTAATTGGCCCGTTGTTTTTCCAAGAGTTGCACAAGTTCTTCACAACGCATTTAGGTATCAAATCACAAATCCCACTTGTTTGGTAATTAAGGGAATTTATTTTTACATATAAAAACCCATTTTACCAAAATGGGCAGAAACTAAGAGGTACCATTAATCTATGAATCAAATAATATTTTCATTAGTGAATTAATCTATCTCATGGAACAATGCATATTTTAAATTCGTTAAATTGTGTTTCTCACAGAAGTTTAAAACATATTTAGGGTGGACAAGTAAGACAAATTATCAAGGATGTTTTGCTGACAATGTATTGAGTGGCCCCTCCTTCCCCCGGGAAACGAATCGCCGTTCTTCAAGTTCACACATATTACTATTCAATACAGACATTATATATATATATATATATATATATATATATATATATATATATATATATATATATATATATATACACACACACACACACACACACACACACACACACACACACACACACACACACACACACACACACACACACTTTGCATATATTTACCACGTGAAACACAATCATTAGTTGTATCGAATCACAACCGACAGCCTTGCGCTGTTAGAGGTGAATTGAACCAGAGTTTAATAAACTTTTTCAGTGGACCCCCCAGTTTTGTGCTTCACATATAATGTACCCTTTCTAAAATAATGATAGCTGAGGCCCCTTGGGACTAGGTGGCGGCGCCAAGGGTTCTAAGACCCCAGTTTGAGCTTTATACGTATACACCACGTTGCTTAAATGTTGAAGTAGTGAGGAACTTTATCGTTGTCATAAAATACGTCGATATTATATTATTTTCCAAACTTTATGAATTTTTTTCTAAAATATGATTAATAAGTGTTCTCGCGTATGGATCGATTGGCACTATGTATAGTAGTACTATGTAGAGTAGCACTATGTAGAGTGGCACTACGTAGAGTGACACTACGTAGAGTGGTACTATGTAGAGTGGCACTACGTAGAGTGACACTACATAGAGTGGCACTACATGGAGTGGTAGTATATAGAGTGGCACTATATAGAGTTGCACTATGTAGAGTGGCACTATGTAGAGTGGCACTATGTAGAGCGAAACTATGTAGAGTGGCACTATGTAGAGTGACATCATGTAGAGTGGTACTATGTAGAGTGGTACTATGTAGAGTGGCACTATGTAAAGTGGCACTATGTAGAGTGGTACTGTGTAGAGTTGTACTATGTAGAGTGGTACTATGTAGAGTGGTACTATGTAGAAGGTGGATATCACAATATCTCCCATCAAAACAACAACTTGCTCCGTGATAAGGTTTGTCAACAGTTAAATATAATAAATAAAATACGATATTTTATATTACGCCATAATCACCTAGTGCTGTGTGGTGCTGTACTATACTCAACAATTAATATAATATGTATAAAACACAATAATACTAACTAAAGATATATATGAAATTAATCAGCTAAAATAATGGATTAAATTAACGGCAATAAAACTAAAAGTATACATTGAATTAAATATTTAAAATAATAAATACAATTAAATTAAGGGCAATTCAACTAAAAAGTATATATGGAATTCAATAATGAAAATGATAAATTAAGGGCAAAACAACTAAAAGTATACATGAAGTTGAATAATTGAAAGTAATTATTAAATTAAAGTATACACATATTGACAAAACATTAATTAAGGCCGGTAAATGTAATGTTTTTAAATGTACAAGTTTGCAATTATTAAATTATTCAATTAATCGTTTTATCCTTGCCTGCCTGAATCCACTTACAGGAGATACTATTTGCCTTGTAGCCCGTAAGATGATGGCTGCGCCCACGTCGGTTCCGAAAGCAGCGGGCTGCGCCGTCCTCACGAATATTTTTGAACTGACAGAAGCGAATATGACTGCTCGTTACAGATCGAAGCCGATTCAAGGTGGCACTCACGCACATCGATGCATCGTTGAAATCGGCCACTTTAACACTGGATTTATCGTCTTTTAAAACTAGGTCACACGGACTCCTACCAAGGGATATATAAGGAGTCCGTAGATGAAACAAGGAGTCATAGACGCACGGACTCACGTGGAAATAGAAGCCTGGTATGTTATGTAATGTTGTAAAGGTGTAGGTGGTGGGTTGTAATAACCAATAGTAGATTTGACGCCTTCAAACAAACTCTCCCTTGGATCGACATACCAATTAACTTGATACATTCGATACAATATTTGGTTTACTGTTGTCATCGTTGACACGTTGTTGTCTTCGTTGTCGTCGGGGTCATCTTTGTTGATTAACTCTCATTGGTTTTGATGTTCAAGGTTGTAAGACATAAGACTAATCCAATCATGGTCCAGTAGTTGCCATGACACAATACCCTCCATCCATTCATGGTACAGTGGTTGTCAGAAGTCATGATCATGCTTCCAATAATGGTCCAGTGGTTGCGATGACTTAAGATCCTGCTCCCAATCATGGTCCAGTAGTTGCCACGACTCAAGATCTGCTTCCAATCATTGTCCCGTGGTTGCAATGACTGAATATTCTGCGTCCAGTCATGGTCCAATGGTTTCCATAGCTCAACATCCAGCGTCCGGTGTATCGGTGCTACAAGTTTGTCAATTAGCACATAAAAAGTTCTGCACCATGTGACAATCGTGCGGCCTGTGGTTTGCGTTGAGACTAAACATGTCAATGAAACAGTGCCTTTATCGTCTGCCTACTTGTGTTCCCGTCCAGTGCTCTACTTCGCATACAAAGGCTTAGAATACAGGCGGGCTGCCATGAACTTTCCAACACCTGAGTGGCTCTATCAGAACGTAGGGTACTAACTGGCCGCTGTAGGTGGACAACTCATGTTTAAACCGAATATGCCGATGACGGATCGCATGCGCTACCTGCAGTGGCGGATTACCACAGAGGTACCTGTGACACGTGCACAAGGGCATCGAGCTCCCAGGGGTACCTGGGACACGTGCATCAGGGCCCCGAACTCCCAGGGGCCCATTTCAAGTACACCGGAAATACAATGAACAATTGAGTTGAATAAAATAAAAACAATTCAATTAAAAAAAAAAAAAATTGAACAGACATAGACCTAGCTATTCAACATTCAAAATACCACCTGCAGTATCAATGTAATACTCTTCGAGGAAGTCAAATAGATTCTTTGCCAACTCCTGCCCAAAATGGTTGAGCTCAGCATGTAGAGAAAACTGACGAAGCGTTCCACTGGTCTATCTGTAAGTACATACCTCAGCACACAAGTCAACTGGTCAACATGGGAAATGTCCTGCGTAGAATCCACAGTGACCTTACGAGAGACCACGCTTCGCAAGACACCTCACTATAGCCACAATCCGAACCAAAACAAAGTGTACGGATATTTGATCTTTGCAAAATTAATTTGAAATGGGACGAGCGAAAAAAAAGTCAATTTGAGGAGGGACCTTTAATGTCAACAATAGGAATTGGGGAGGGACCTTTAATGTAAATAATAAGGATTGGGGAGGGACCTTTAATGTAAACAATAGGAATTGAGGAGGGACCTTTTATGTAAACACTAGGGATTGAGGAGGGACCTTTTATGTAAACACTAGGGATTGAGGAGGGACGTTTAATGTCAACAATAGGAATTGAGGAGGGACCTTTAATGTAAACAATAAGAATTGAGGAGGTACCTTTAATGTAAACAACACGAATTGAGGAGGTTTGACCTTTAATGTAAACAATAGGAATGGAGGAGGACCTTTAATATAAACAATGCGAATTGAGGAAGTTTGACTTTTAATGTAAACAATAGGAATTGAGGAGGGACCTTTAATATAAACAATGCGAATTGAGGAGGTTTGACTTTTAATGTAAACAATAGGAATTGAGGAGGGGCCATTAATGTAAACAATAGGAATTGAAGAGGGACCTTTAATGTAAACAATATGAATTTAGGAGCTACCTTTAACGTAAACAATACGAATTGAGGAAGTACCTTTAACGTAAACGTAAAATCATACAATATTTTCATATTTCAGTTCGTATTGTTTAACGTAAACAATACGAACTGTCGTCCGAAATGACAACAAATATGTAATTCCATGAACATACATTTTTTTATCATATAACCATTCTTTGACATAACTTGGACTTTACTTTGACTACTAATCAAGTGAGACAATTTTATAGTAAAATGCATGTTTCAAGACGTTGTTGTAAATGATATGAATGTCTTCGTTCATCATTGGCACCTATATAACGCCGCCAGTGCCTTCTTGATGGCGTCGGACATGGCGATGTAACTGATAGGATTGATACAACAATTGGCAAAAAACAGAATGAATGTGGACTGGTTAAAAAAAATACACCGAAACGGGATGTAATGCCGAGAAGATACGTGATAATGTATATCTTGTTGGGAATCCAGCAGATAAATTAAGACTCCGTGACATACGTCAACATTTGTAGACTGCGTCTTGCGTGGTTCTGCTTGAGAGCGCCGAGTTCACTCCCGCCGAATGTGTAGCCGCTTCTGCTTCGCAATTTGACGGCAACGGGTCGACCCTGGTATTTCGTTTCGCGTACCGCAGTGGGTCGAGGAATTGCTTGGTTCCGTCTTCCAGAGCAGTCATCTCTAGATTTGTCACAATCGTTGAAGTCATATTGATAGATGTGTGAACATCAGTCGTATTGTTTTCATTGGCCGACACGCGCATGCGCAGAATGTGCTCCACGTTGTGTATGCATTTGCAATAAAGATGATCTTTGAAGAATATGTAATCATAAAATAAAATAACCACTCGATCATGTTTGAAATGATATGCAGTGCATAAAGAAATTGTAGTGTATGTATTTTTGTAATTGCATTACATTTTCTGCACATGAGCTGCGTGGTCTTCACAACATGTTATGAATATGTCTAACTTTTCATAGCTATTTTTACCTTTTTACAACTATTGTTTATTAGTGTAAATATAAATATTGTAT
Organism: Lamellibrachia columna; assembly: GCA_963662155.1. Classification (NCBI taxonomy): domain Eukaryota; kingdom Metazoa; phylum Annelida; class Polychaeta; order Sabellida; family Siboglinidae; genus Lamellibrachia; species Lamellibrachia columna. The sequence continues at coordinate 21,791,901 of OY759261.1, read as the reverse complement.
GTAATTGAAGTCCTGATTGTCAATTATAGGTGGGAGTTGAACTCTCCAAATTAGTGGGACGTTGGTCCCAAAAATAGGTTGGAGAATGGGAAGTTGAGACCCTTGCCACAAGCCCTCAATATAGTGGAATTGTGTAATATAAATTGCGATTTAAGTGTATTTAAACTAGCTAATATAATTGTATTATAACACGCATTTAATCCATAAATCAACGCAGTAAATTAATAATCGGTACCGCTTGTTGAATTTTTTTCGTGCTACACTATATATTGCCATTGGTAAGGCTTGGGTGCCGCTTTCAAAACACGACAGACGCAGGTATAACGTACAGTAAACATTGACAAAATCAATCAATATAACGTACAGTAAACATTGACAAAATCAATCAATATAACGTACAGTAAACATTGACAAAATCAATCAATATCAATCAATCAATATGTTTATTTTTTCAACACAGAATAATACAGTTTATAGTAACTAAAACAATTAATATTAGAATAAAGGGGTATACTGAAGAAATATCTTATGTATTTGTATACCCCTGTACATTGGTTCGTAGTCGATACATCGTGATAACGTATATACAGCTGTTATTATTTATAACAGTCATTACAGTAGCGATTTTTTAACTACATTACTAAATTATACAAAATTAGTGTGTATAATACTACAAGCAACGTTTATAAAATGTTAGTTAATAATACATATTATACATTAATTTGGTCAATTTCAGAAAATTATTAATTAAAAATAACATTCTCTATGTTATACGAAAAATCATACAATATTTTCATATTTGTTAATCATATTGATTTTTAATTTATCAACAAATGGACGGAATTTTATCACTTTTGTAATACTGACAGGTAATGAATTCCAGCATTTTATACCGTAAATTGACAGACACCGTGATTTGACATTAGTTCGCCCACGCTGGCGTACATATTGACATTCTAATTAAGAAGAATGTAATATAGTATTTTTGTAAAGAGGCTTTGCACATTGACAGGTACTGGCATATTGTTATAGGTCTTAAACATAACTGACAGGATCTTCAAATCTACTAAATTTTTTAATTTCAATATTCGATATCTATGAATAACATATTGGTGTGACAAAATCTATTTACACCACACATTAGTTTAACCACACTTTTTTGTAGCAAACAACACAATGTAAATAGGCTTGCGGTTTCTAGGACATGACTTGCCCTGTACATTACTCCAACTACTCTAGAAATTTTAGACTTTGCACAAGGGATATAGTTTTTCCAGTCAAGGTTTTCTTCAATCAAAACTCCAAGGAACTCTGTCTTATTAACCCTGGCAATTTGATTATTGTGGATTCTAATATCTAGGTCACAATTCATTTTACAGTTACCAAAGATTACATAGTTGGTTTTTGATACATCGAGTGACAATTTATTTAGAGTGAACCATGTATGCAGTTTGTCAAGTTCACAATTTACAACACTTTTATGATTAAGTGCATTTGCATCCGAATATAGTGTACTATTGTCACCAGCAAACAACACAAATTTGAGTACTTGTGACACATTGCATATATCATTAATATACAACATAAATAATGTAGGCCCTAATACAGAACCTTGTGGCACACCACATGAAACACCTAAGAGATTAGAAGAACGGTCACCTATTTTTACAAACTGTTTTCTGTCATATAGGTAACTTTCAACCCATTTCTCTGCTACAACACGAACACCATAGAAATAAAAAAATTATATTAGTATAGAATGATTCACTCTGTTAAATGCCTTTTTTAAATCAACAAAGACACCTAATGTGTGTTTCTTTTTATCAAATGATATACTAATTTCTTCCACCAGATCAAGCAATGCATGTGAAGTGGACATTGATGGTCGAAAGCCATATTGGCTGTTTGACAGGACATTGTTATTATCTATAAGTTGTTCAAGTCTGTTATTATACAGTTTTTTAAAGGATTTTGGAAAACTGGCACAACAGAGATATTGATCTGGAGTTATTAAGATAATTTTTTTAATATTGCCATAGTGATGGGTTGTATTATACTTGTATAACATTTTTATGACAACCATGTTTATGTCGTTACTGTAAATGGAAGTTTTGTTTTTGTGTGCACTAACAAGGTTAATGACTTCTACTTCACTGATCGGGTTTAGGAACATACTGTTATTATTTCTGTTTTCAAGATAGTCATGGACTGTGGTACCATATATTGGTGGATCTATTTTAGCTGCTAACAGCTGGAGTTAAGATTTCGTAAGTCGTTCGAAAATACGGGCCGTGGGCTGGGCCTCGATTCTACCTGCTAATTTCGAGCCGGGTTTGGGCAGAGCACTAGCATGTGTATTCACATTATCATGCTGTGTCTCTGCACAAAGATATACGCATGTATACAATGTGCATTATGATCAAGCAAATCTACATAATGTGA